>JARHVA010006621.1:127500-405000 GCA_037957365.1 Torreya grandis | reverse complement strand
TTCTTCCTGCTACTTAGCTTGTTGAAAACCTTTGTCAAAAAATAGAATGAAATGTGGGTGCTAATAATTGACATGGATACTGACACATGATGCATTCTATTGAGTTGTTATTAGATACGTGGCACATTTTGTGGCACTCTTAAAAGTTAGGAAAGGTGCCTCGAATGACTCCACTTGGCGAAAACCTGTGCTCAGACTATGCCACTTGGCATCTTCCACTACCCTTCGACACTTAGATGGAAAATGAATCAAAAGAAACAAACATGCACTCTATTTCAAAACTTCTACCACCATGACCAAGGTATGTAGGAAAAAAACTGCAATGCATAACTTAGAATCAGAATGCAATGTAGAGTAAAAATTTTACTCTACAGTTACTAGCAACCCCCAAGACTTTTGAGCCTACTCAAAAAGAAAACTCCACCTTCTACTAGATCAAAATTGTGAAATTTATAGATTCAAAAAATCCATCGACATGTGTTTAAAACACTTATTTAAAAATAAAAGTGGGAAAACAATGAAAAAAATGCGAGAAAGGGAAATTATTTAACTATAATACATTAGAGACCTAAGTTAATTGAAATGCTTCAAATAAATTCCATTTACAAGAATCTTTTTAGGTTCTCCTTCCATCAATTTTAGCTCGAATGAATTCTTCTGCTTACATGCACACATTTTATATGGGCTAGTCCATAATTCTTCAAATTTGGTATGCTGAACTGACTTGGTAGGTCTTGCATCCCATTTCAAAATAATTGAGCCTATTTCAAAATTAGGATTCAAAGTCCTTTTATCAAAATAGTTCTTAACCATTCCCTGATGCTTAATCAATAAATCATGGGCTATATCCCTCTTTTCCTAAACTTCCAAAAGTTCTATGAGTCTGACTTGCATGGGACCATTTTCTTTAATTTCAATTTGTTTGATCAGCTAGAGAGGAGGGATTTCCAAGCTTAGGGGAATCATAATAGACTTTCCATATACCAATTCATATGGGGAAATTTTGATCACCTGCTTAAGCATGATTTTATCAGCCCATAATGCTAGATTAATCACTTTATGCCACTCTTTGTGATGATCAACCCCTACTCTTTTGATGAGTCTTATCAGGTTCTTGTTGGTTGATTCTACCAGACCATTACCTTGAGGGTAATAGTTAGATGAAGTTTTCAGATATATTCCATGTTTCAAGGCAAATTTAGATACTTTAGACCCCAAGAATGCTTTATAATTATCTAAAATTATGGTGCGAGGAGCCCCAAAGCGAGTAGTGATACTCCCTAGAAAATCTAGGATCACATTCTCTATTGCTTCCTTAAGTGGGACTGCCTCGGTCCATCTGGTGAAATAGTATGTGGTAGTTAATATCCATTTGTGACCCATACTAGACACTAGATTTATCATTCCAATGAATTCAAGACCCCATTAAACAAAAGGTTCATCCATAATTATAGGACTAAGGGGCATGGCTGCATTCCTCCTCATCCCCATATAATATTGGTAGGATTGACATTTTTTAACTAGTTGATAACAATCTACAAATAAAGTAGGCCAAAAATATCCTACCTCACTTATCTTTATGGCTGTCGTCTTTATATAAAAATGCCCCCTTGATATTCCATGATGCATTTCATGTAGTATTCTCTTAGCTTCAGCCTTTTCTACACATCTTAACAATTTTCCATCATAATTTCTTCTAAAAAGGACTTGTTCAATTAAAAAAAATGAACTCCCTATATCCTATAATATCTCCTCTTATTTTGAGGCAGTTCTCTTAGATAAATCCCATTTTTCATAAAATGAATCCTACTTGTGACCTAAGATTCCTGATAAACCTCTTGTATCTTTAACACCATCACTATCTCTCCTTCTGAATCTGCTTCCTCAGGTAACATCTTTTCAAGCTCTTGGGTTATATATTGGCATAGACCCCTACATCTTACTAGCTTGGTGGGTTTGACCTCTACATTATATTCAAGGATTTTAGTGATCCAATTAGCTCTTTTCTCAATAATTTCTCCCTCCATGATGTATTCCCTGACACTTGGGTGAGTTACAAGTATCAGAATTTTGTTCCCTGATATCATATGCCTAAATTTCTTGAGGGCTTTCACCATGGCATAGGCTTGCCTTTCCACAAAATTATACCTAGTCTCATAATCCCTAAGAGTTCTTGAGAAAAATTCTATTGGGTGTTCCCCCTCTAGCCTATCATTCTTTTGAGTCAAGACAATAAAAATACTTGACTCTCCTCCATAGACATACATTATGAAGGGCTTGAAATTTTTTGGGTTTTTAAGCATTGGGGCTACTGAGATAGCCTTCTTGACCTCTTCAAAGGCTTGCCTTCCTTCTATAGTCCATTTGAAGACCAAGTCTTTCTTTAGCAAGAGTGTCACTGGTCTTACCAAGCCTACAAAATCATATATGAATCTACTGACAAAATTGATCTTCCCTAAAAAAGACTAAACTTCCTTCTTATTCAGTGGAAGAGGTAGGTCCATTATAGCTATAATTCTCTTAATATCTATGGAAACTCCTTCCTTAGATACTATATGTCCTAAAAATTTGCCCTGAGGTACAACAAAGATGCATTTCTTGGGATTTAGTGATATCCCAAAATCCTAACATTTCTTTAAGACAGATTCTAAATGATCAAAATGATCATCAGCTTTTTTAAAAAAATAGTGAGGTTGTCTAGATAGACCAGGATGATCCTATTTATTAGCTCACCAAAGGCTATATCCATAGATCTTTGAAAAATGGCTCCTACATTTGATAAGCGAAATGGCATCTTAGCATATGCAAATGTTCCCCATTTGGTAGTAAAAGTAGTTTTGTATTGATCTTCATCAGCCAACCAAATCTAATTGTATCTAGAGAAACCATCTAGTAAATAAAACCTCTCTGATCTAGCCACAATTTGTAGAAATTGGTCCATGGAGGGCAAGGGATAGTGGTCTTTCAGAGATGCTCTATTTAGATCTCTGAAGTCTACACACAGTCTTACATCTCCATTATTTTTCCTAACTGGTACTAGATTTGATACCCAGGGTGAGTGCTTGATTGGAAATATTATTTTAGAATCTAAAAGTTTCTATAGCTCATCTACCATTAGAGGCTCAATCCTTGGATTTACTAGCCTCTATTTTTGTCTGATGGGCTTAGACCCTTCAGTCAATTCTATTGTGTGGTGAATAATGTCTCTATTGTATTTATGAAGGTCTTCATAGCTCCAAGCTATGACTCTATCATATCTCTGGCATAATTCAATTAGTCTTTCCTTCTCTTCTTGACTTGCAAAATTCCCAACTTTTAGCCTTTTCCCATCATTCACCTCTATTTCAGAATAGTCTGCTTTGTCTACTTGCAACCTTTTCTTTTCTAGGCTTACATCCTCTAGGTCAAACAAGTTTTCTAAGGTGATCAATCCCTTGGGGAGGTTATTAGTCCTCAATTATATAATCTGATCACCATATGCCTCTTCAATTTTAGTTTTCAATTGGTCAACAAACTCATCTGATTGTTGTAAGAAAGAGGCTATCTGAGCATCATTCTCAAATACTTTCCAGTTCTCATCATTGTCTGGAATAGTCGGTCTCACTATAACTTTTACTGACTCATTGTTAATTAATAGGCTAGTTCCTGGGTTAAACTGTGAGCCGATCTAGGCCATCCTATCAGCTATAGAGTTTTGACTTCTAGGGCCTCTCTCAATATTGAAAGCTTTAAAATATTCTATCAAATCCCAAATCTTATGTTTGTAGGATCTCATTCTCACATTTTTGGTTATTGCCTTTTCTCTAATTTGCTTTACTACTAATTTTGAATCTCCTTTTACTTTTAGATTCTTTATTCCCTTTTTTTTGGCTAATAGGAGCCCATGTACTAAAGATTCATACTAAACATCATTATTAGTGCAAGCAAATTGGAATCGGATAGCCCTCAAAATTTTATCACCATTTGGAGCAGTAAGACAAATTCCTACTCTAGCACCATGTTTACTTCTACCCCATCAAAATTCAAAATCTAGATCTCTAAATATTGAGTAGTAGGTGCCTCTTCCCTTATAACATTTGGGATTGCCTAGTCCTCATCAAAAATAACATATGTGCCCAGACTAGTAGAGTCATAGTTCCCATATGGGTCGTTATGCATCATAGCCAACAACTAGTTATTTTCTTCTTCTTGATCATGCTCAGTCCAGTCACCCAGCTCTTAAACAAAAAGCCTTTCTTCCTTATTTAACATAGCATGATTTTCCTCTAATCTTGTTGTTGGTTCATTGGTGATATGGTCTTTTGATAGTGGTTCAGATAGAATTTTCATCTTCAAACTGTATCTGGTTCTCAAGATGAGATGAGACCAGTCAAGAGACATATATCCTCCTATCTTTGCTATAAAGTCTCTGGATATACATAAACCAAAAATGGGAGGTATATCTATGACTACTACATCTTGGTTGACAATTATATTGGGACATGTGTATAACTGCAATGGGAGTTGCTTAATCCTCCCTACGGTTTGTACTATTTTGCCATCTAGCTGCATAACTCCTTTTGTAAGGGGTTCATATTTTATTTTCAAAGCATCAGATATTTACTTTGGCATCACTGTAGTACTATCTCCTGAGTCTATCAATGCATTATGTAAGAGTTTCTTTCCAACTATCAGAGTCAAATAGAAAGGCTCTAGTTTGGATTTACTTCCACTGCATCATTCACAAAGGCTGTTGTCTTTAGAGGAACCATATCCTTGAGCTTTTCCTTTCCAGTAGGTCCTTCTTTGGTAATAGTACCTTTGGGCACTACTGGACCTTACAGAGCTTCTTGTAGCAGTGTCTTTTATTCATGAATAGCCAATATATCCCATATCAATACTTGTGCTGGAGTCTTCTTCAACTAATCCACTACATTTATTGGTCCCAAAGATTGAGTTTTTTGGACATAAGGATATCTCATTTTTTCCTGAGTTTGGGTAGGAATCCCTTGATTTTGCACTAGTTGAGGCACTTCTTGTCTAATAGCATCATTTCTTTGTCCTTGAGATGGAGGATTATTCTTGACTTGACCACTTACAATCTCAGGCTATTCCACCATTCTCCTCTTTGATTTGGTGTAGTAATTAGATTGCACCACTAGTCTTTAGGAAGTAGATGCTTTGTTTAAGAAAACTAATTCTTCATCCTCAATCCATGAGAACAAAGCATGTTTCAGGGTTATTTCTTCCTCTTTTTGTAAGGACATTCCTTACATCTGAGCCACTAAGACTGAAATATGCATCCCAAGAGACTGATAGGCTTGATTGTCATTGGTACTAGCAAACTGACCATCCATTCTTCTTTGCTCTACCACCCTTTGTTGCAGATTACCCCTAGGACAATCTCTAGGTATATGAGCATTATTGCAAGAGAAATAATAGGCATTAGTATCCTCCACATAATTATTTTACCTTGGAACCATCTCCCTATTTGTGTTGGGAGGAATGGTTTGTGAGGGTGTGGGAATTGCAACTAATTGATTCGCTGGCTGATGGTTAGTTTGTTTTGGATGACCTTGATTTTGGTTTGGTTGGGATGAAAACATATTTCCTTGATAGCCTTCATAAGGGGGCTTAGGGAAAGTATTCTTCTACCTCTTTATATTAATCAGCTCATTAGAAAATGTCCTCAAGATATTCTTGATATCATCCATCTCAGATGATTGAGCAGAGGCAGGTTCTTTCACAAATGGTTAAGGATAAGTGTACATAGACATAGGTGGGCTTACAAATTTAGGAACTTCTTGAGGTAATGACAAGGAAATTTCTAGGAACATGGGCATGGGAGGCCTTAGAGGTAATTTTCCAGCATATATCAAGTGATTCTCATCTTTGACCACATATTCATAAGCCTCTGGCGGAGTGTGTCCTCCAAGTGACTGAATCATAATAGATATATCTGAATTTAAAGCTTTGAGATAAAACACAATGGCCATACCTAGTGGTGGTCTAGCTTTAGTAGGGATTTTGTTCCAAGTCTTTTGAAATATGGTATTGAAGTCAGTCATGTCTTCCTATGGTCCCCTTTGAATGGTGATTAACTGTTGTAACAAGGAAGACTTATCACCCTTTTCTACAAATCTTTCAAAAAACAAATCTCTAAGCTGGTCCCATGTATATATGGTATTTGAGGTCAAAGATTGATACCATTCTAAAGCTTTCCCTTTGAAAGAAGTGGCTAATAATCTTATGGCCACATTCTACTATGTGACAACATCTATAACACAGACATCTGATACATCTTGAAGATGTTTTGTAGGTGTTTTAGAGTCTTACCCACTAAACTTGGGTAGAGCTTTTAGAGCATTTACTGGGATAGGATCCCAAATGGATGGTGGTGTTGGGAGGATTAAGGGACTACCAGTGTTCTAGATTGCATAATTTCTTGGGGGTATGGGGGCTCCCATATTTGGTATTGGTACAAGTTGGTTAGCTCTTCTTCTTGGACTTATTACCAAATGTGGAAAAAGAATACCTAGATTTGTAGTAGATTGTGATCTGGTGACTGGTCCATAGCTCCAACTCCTCATAGATCTCTTGTTCATATGGTCTTGAAAGAAACTTCAAGACTAGTCCCACCAGGCATGCCAAAAATTGTTAATACTTAAAATTTTGCTTGATTCTAATCAACAACAATGGGAAGGTTCAAGCTGTGGGATATTGTAGCTTGAAACAACCTCCAGATTTTAGAGAAGCTGATCTCTTATTTTGTAACAAGTGTGGGGAAAAAGGATAGAAAATTAAATAGAAATGCAAATTCAAGAAATGAAACCTAACTATGGTGATGCACCTGAGTGTAATTTTGATCCTAATCTTGAGCACAATGAGACTATATGTAGGATTCATTTACATTTAAGAGCAAACAAGTGCATGATCAATGTAAAAGATTGAAATAATACAAATAGAGGCTCACAACAGAGACTTCTTTTGCTGAGATATAGAAAATGTCAACAAAGGCATAGGGTTTAATCTTCTTATAAGAATCTTCCAATCACATAAGAGGTGTAGAAACACGTACAGTTATGTAAAACTTTCGACTCAAGAAAATGAGACAAAAAGCAAATGACATTCCTAATCACAACTCTAAAAAGTCTACAGTATAGACTACTTTTACAAATGACACATATAATATCAACAAAGGCATAGAGTTCAATCTTCTTAATTCTTTTAGCCACATAAAAGGCATAGAAACATGCATAGTTACATCAACTTTAAAGCCTAAGAAAATGAGACAAAAGTAAATGATATTACTTAGTCATCCCCTAGAAAGTATAAACTTTTTTTCCTCTTATAGCCTTAAATTTAGAGATAAAATAGTGTGGAATTTGGTACCTTCAATGCCTTGGACGCATTCTAGTCTTATTAGGAAGGGCCATGCTAGGGCGGGGTAGCTGCCCTGACTACAGCGTGTCAATTCATGTCTAGTACCTCTTTCTACACCTAAATTTCCTCATTCCATCACCTGCTTAGCCGTGCAATTGTCCATTCTCCTCCACTTATAGGGGATAAATAGATGACCCCTTTTAATGTTTACAGGCCCCAAAAAATCTACCTGGTGAGCTGCTCCACCTACCATAAATAACTCCCATTGAGTTCCCCCTAGCTCGCTTTCTCAAATAGATACACAAAACACTATGTCCTGTTAAAATGGAAGAGGACACTTGGTTAATTCCCTAAAAATATTCTTATTACTTAGAAGGCACTAGAGAATGACACTAGGCACTTTCTGCTTGATTTATCAAAGACATGTGGCTCTCTTCGGTTTCCCTTTAGTTATGCTGTAGAATTATTTAGGGCACATATTAGGCTCCTACAGATGGTGACACATGGCAGTTTCTATAGACCTTTGAAATAACACCCAATACCCACCACAATCTTTATTCGATAATGAAGTTTGAAGATGGTCTCTCTGAAGTTGACACATGGTGGCCTCTGTTATTCTTGGGAAGATATGTGGTATCTTCCGCTTCTCCTACTAGGGGTATGTGCCATCTTCCACTTCTTTTGAGAATGGAGTAGAAAGGGGCTCAAGAAGTGACACTTGGCAGCCTTTGATGCTCTTCAACACTTAAAAAAAATGAAACGATGCCTTTCTACCTTCTAAAAATGTACTTGACCCCTTTCATTTTTGGGACACTCCCTTGAACTGCCTAATGAACCAAAATGGTTCAATGGTTCAACAGTTCAACACTACGTGCCATTTACACATTAACCAAGGTATTGAACCAAAAATGTTGAACCAAGGCATTGAACCCCAGCATTGAACTAACTGTCTCTTAGATTCTAACATGTGGTGACTTCTGCTTTCTTCTAAAAAAGTAGTCCAGGGCCTTCCATGACTGCCACCTGGCACATTCTGCTTCTTCCTGCTAGTTAGCATGTTGAAAACCTTTGTCAAAAAATAGAATGAAATGTAGGTGCTGATATGAGACGCAAATGCTAACATGTGATGCATTCCACTGAGTTTCTATTGGATACGTGGCATGATTTGTGGTTCTCTTAAAAGTTAGGAAAGGTGCCTCGGATGACTCCACTTGGCTAGAACCCGTGCTCAGACTATGCCACTTGGTAACTTATACTTCCCTTTGACACTTATATGGAAAATGAATCAAAAGAAACAAACTCATGCTCTATTTCAAAACTTTTGCCACCATGACCAAGGTATGTGGGAAGAAAATTATAGTGCGTGATTGGGAATCAGAATGCAATGTAGAGTAAAAATTTTACTCTATAGGATAATCATGAAGGAAATTTTTTTTAACTAGTTAAGGGAATTTCATGCCACTTTGCAAGACTTTAATGACTTGGATTGAGAATTTTTCTTCTTAACCTTCTATGGTTCATCCCATATTATATTATAATTCATAATTAATGGATTCTACTATCTTTACAATTTTCCTTTTGACCCTTGGGATTCTCTCTCTCTCTCTCTCTCTCTCTCTCTCTCTCTCTCTCTCTCTCTCTCTCTCTCTCTCTCTCTCTCTCTCTCTCTCTCTCTCTCTCTCTCTCTCTCTCTCTCTCTCTCTCTCTCTCAAGTTCTATAAAAACTAGTCATTTTGGCCATTATAACTGATGCTCCACCTAAGTATGGTGAATCCCTAATCATTTTCATATAATTTTATCAATAATACTACTAAGTTTTAGATATTAATGACTATTATTTTTTTACTTGAATTTTGGATCTTTCTTAGTGAAGACTATGGATTCCTTGGCATGTTGTCTCATTCTTGCACCCTATTTGTAGTTGAAAAGCTTTTTATTTTAGGGCATGAGAAGTGTTCCAAGAAATTTCAAGGATTGAGTGAGTTATTATATTCAATATTTCCATTTAGGGCCTCTTTTCTAGTCCTCTATATTTATACATTCATCCATAACCTCATAATGTAACATTGATGTAAGAAGATGCATATTAAAGGAGTGTATGTTTGGTTAGTCCTTTGTTCTCATGTGTAACATGTTATTGGTTAGAATTAATCATCTTATTTGGTGTATCACATCCCTTAGAATAGTTTTATTTTAGTGATCTCTCTCCCTTTTCTCCTAAAAGCTTAGGTGTAGTTGCAATCCAAAGTGGTACATCAAGGGAGGTAGCCCTACCTAGAGGTTCACCTCATCCTTAGGTTACCCACAAGCCTAGAGGTGTTTCCATTGTGCCACTTGGATGAGGATAACTTAGGAGTCTCCTCAAAGGGTGAAAATCTAAGTGATAAGAGTTTCTGGCATGCCTGGGGGGAATCTTGGTCTAAGAGGTAGAAAGATTTTTGGTGTTATCTTTCAACAATAAACCTTTAGAGGCATCTATTAAAGCATCAGTGGAGACTCTGATGATATGTCAACTGGTCAAGTATCCCAAATTTCATTTTGAATATTTTTAGTAATATATTTTTGTGTTCTTGCTTTTAGTAAGGTTTTATGGTTAATTTTTGCATTGAGCACTATTTTACACAAGTTGGTGAGACATTTCAAGCTTGTGTCATTACTTATCAATATGAACAAGTTCTTAGTCAGCCTTATCATGAAGTGTATCAGTCATACAACTAGCCTCCTTAATATTTTGTTTCTCCTACTCAACTTAGCCACTTCTCAAGTCAATCCATTGCCATCTTCAAACAAACTCTTTTGGGATATGAGAGGTATGTGTTAGATCTTGACATACAAAGGGGATATGGTCAAGAGGTTCTTAGTCATATTATTTATATGGTGAGAGATGCATTATATTTAGTCAAAAGAGAGTGTGTACCTATTGAGATAGCCAATTGGTAAAGACTTACAAGTGAGATACTTGATGTGAGTGGCATAGTTTCTTCCTTAGAGGATAGGCTAAGATTTTATGAAATGAAACCTCATCAAATATATCAACCTTCATATCCACTTCCCCAAATTTATTATTATCCATATTTTATCCCTACTCATGACCCCAATCAAGGATATCAAAGTCATCCTTTTCCCAATTAGTTTAAAGAGAGAGTTGAAAAGGAGGCAAACCTCTTTTTTTTGAAGCTAATATTGATAGTCAAATTGAGTTGAATAATATGCATATGAATCAGTCCATGTTAGAAAAAATGAAGTGGAATTCAGGCCCTTATTTCCCTCTCACATTGCATCCCTATCTTAAGGAGAAACTTTTAGATATGAGATTCCAAGTTGGAGACAAGGTGGATAATTTAAGCCTAAGGAAATTCTAAGTTTCTTGAATTCTTAATCCACTCCTTAAGTTGAATCACCACCTCAAGATAAGACTTATAATCCTAACATCCTAAGTTATAATAAGATACTAGAGTCATGAGGAAATAAAGAGGATAAAAGTCTTGATAAAGAGTGTGAAGTTGAGAAGGAGATTAATCCTATACAAAACCCTCCCACCCTTCCTCAAGAAGAGACCTCTTGTCCTCCATATGAGCCCTATTTTAATCATTATCTTCATGATGATTCCTATGAAATTCAAGAAAGACTTTTCTAAGATAACCTAGCCAAGAAAATTAAAGATTTGGAGTCAAGTATGAAGTTGTTAAGTCAATTTGTGATGGAAGGTTTAGACGTAAAATAAGATCATATGCCTAAATATAACCCATATAACCTCACTCAAGATATTTCCCAAGTTGAATCAGATTTTAATGAAGTTATTTTCAAGTGAAAAGAAGATAACCAAGTTATCTTAGCCCAAGGTCTACCTCCCCTTCCTCAAGAGCCCCCAAAAGAATCCCCAACTATGCATTCTCAATCTGATTTTGAGCCATATGTTACACCTCCACCAACTAGTTCGTTTTATCCTAATATTTTCACCCTTTGCCTTATTGGAAATATGGTATAGGAAAATAGAGAAGAGTAGTTGGTTTAATAAAATTTATAACTCTTTCTTGAAGAAATTACAACTCCTTGGCATCCTTATTGGGCTAGGTCACTAGATTTCAAGATGCCTAGTCTTGGTATCACCAAAAAGGAGAAATATATGGAAGATATTGCAGCCCTTTAGAATAAATATCATATTGTGACATATAAGATACAATTTTAAATCCCTTAAGAGGTCCTAAGTGTTGAAGAAGAGGTGAACCCTTGTGTTGAGTCTTCTTGTTTGTTTGCTAATGAAGAATGATTTTCTTGTGTTAAAGAAGAAATCTTGGATGAGTCTTTTTAGATTATAAAGAAGAGGATGAATGATATTTTATTATTGTTCCATTTCATTATCTTGATCAAAAAGAGTATGAATACTTTTGTTAGATATTTGAAAAAAATTTCAATGAGTTTGAGTCTTCAAGGGGTCTACCATTTCATTGGAGCTAATTACAAATGATGATGAGGTAGATGACATTGTCCAACATGTAAAAAATGGGAAATAAAATGTTCCTAATCATCCTTGGATGAATTTTTTGAAGTAATTTGAGAAGTATATTCTCTTCTTCAATGAGGCTATGATCTAGTCAAATATGGAAAAGGTAACCTTAGTACTCAAGTAAGTATGTAAAGGAAAATCAACCTTTCAAATCTATCCTTTCAATTAGATTAAACATTTCATGATGATATGTTTGAAGTCATAAATATGGGCCATCATCTTCTCAACCAATTGTGAGAAACACATCAGATCTTGAGGGATGGAATAAGCTCTTATTGGCCTAAAACTTCTAAGGAACAAGAAGTCACTCCTCTTAAAGCCATGCCTGCCAAGAAGATACAAATTAACCAGGAAATGAAGAGTGGGAAGTAGTATGAAGTATGTGAACATGTCCAAGAGGAATATATCTACATTAGAGACCTATTTGAAGATGATCTACTTGAGAGTAAGTCAATCATAGTGCTAAGGAATAGGTTTTATCTATAAAGCATCCAATCTAAGGAAAAAAAACACTTCGCACTATGATTCATCCCATCATGAAGATGATTCAAGAATTTTTCCTTTTGATCCTAAAAATGAGGTATGCTTAGTTTTTAGTTATGCATAATAGTTCTATTATTATTACCCTAAGTGTTTTAAGCACATGTGGGTGTGTTTTGTTAGTGTGTTTGCTTTTCTTGTGTGTGTCCTTTATTTTGTGTGGTTGAGTTAATTAGTTGTCTTGTCTTGGTTAATGGTCAAATTAGTTTTGTTTGTCTCAAACTTAAAATGCCTCCCTAATCCCAGTGGACTAATAAGGCTACTATCTAGTTAGTATAATAGGCATACTACCCCTATGAGTTACCAATTTATTGACCAAACTTGACTTTTAGGTCAAATTGGTACCCCTATAGGTAAACATTTGACTTTTAGGTGTTTTATGGGTCTAATGCATATGCCACAAGGTGTTTACAAGGTTAATTAATGTCATTTAATGTTATATTGGCCTTGGTAATTAGTCTTTTTAGTCCTTTTAGTGATATTGAGTCATTTTAATGTCAAAAAGGGGCATTTAAGGAGTTTTACAGATTTATTGGGAAGTTTAAAGGTGCCATAAGGCTATTTCATGTGCCATGTGTCCTCATATGTCTTAATTAACCATTTATAACTAAAAGTGGTAGGTGATTTAGAAGAAATAGTAGTTTGGCACTTGTATAACCCATGGGGAAGTGTACCACATGGGAGATGATCCTATAATATCTTTTAAGATTCCTCTAGATTAGCTACACAATTGAAATGCTATGGAAGTTCCATTTTAGGCACAAAACCATTCTACTCCTTTTTCACCCTTCTTGGAAAACAAAAGAAGTCTTCAAGTTCATACTTCTATATATAGTTGAACTTGTTCAAATAAAATGCCTTAGGGAGCTTAAATTAAAATTAGATACCTTAATTTCAATAAAAATATTTTTAATAATTACGGCTTGTTCTTTATGATCCATCCTCATGAAGTTGACTATTTTTTTCTATCTGTTAATCTATGTAGCATATAGGTTTTGCCTTAGTTTGATAAATTTCATATGAATCAGTTGTCAAGGTTATTTATAAATGATTTTTGCTTCCTCTTATAATTCTTGACATGTTTGGTTTATCATTTCAAGGTGTTTTGATATGCTAATCATCTTAAGTTGTAAGAGGGAACACTTTTATATTCAATAGGTAGGTTTCTACCATTTTCAAGAGTTTCATGCTTTGATGTGAATCCACTAAGTTTGATAGGTTCATAATCATTTTTATGATGTTTTATTTGTCTTATTTACTATTAAAAATATTTATTCAAGTAGTCTCCATGAGAATGCAATCATAGACCACCATATAATCAATCTGCTATATGACTGTCATAGCAGTCAGTTAGGTGCTTGAAAAGGAGAATCATGTTGAAATGAGGATATTTTAGTTTGTTTAAAATCATTAAAATTTGAACATATTTCATTATGAAATTTAAATAAATTACATAATACTTGAAAATGAGACTCAATCTCCACTACCTAAACACATAGTCTACCTACTATAATTCAAATATTCTCTTACAGGGGTCTTAGAGGATGATGTCATGCCATATTGATAGAATTTATAGTTTTTTAAAGTTATTTTAAGTGTGAGGAATACATTTAAAGTTTTTGGATGGATATAAAATTCATGAGAGTTCTAAATCAATGCATATTATCCACATTTTGTGCATTGCCTATATATACTAAAAATCAACATCTACAGATGACTTCGTAGAGAGCTTTAGTGTCATTTTAGAGTGTTGTGGTATGAGGTGAGACCCTACCTAGATTTATAATGAATTTATAAAATCATAATAGGACTACATGAAAGGCAAAGATGGTAAATGGAAATATTGACCACTTCTTAGAATTCATTGACTAACTCGGGGATCTTTTCCCTTAAACAATAAAATAATGGTCCAAAGGCAATTTTTGAGGAGAATATGACATGGATACATGATATTTTGATTCATTATAATGATCTAGGATAGTATTACCCACATAGGACAAGTTCCATGCAATATTTGGGGAAATAATTACTAAAGGAAGATGGTGATCGAGAGGCCTAAAGTTGCTTGTAAAGACAATGTTTCTAGGTAGTAAATTTTATAGGCTTTAAACTACAAAATGACCTTATTACTTCAAGATGATAATAAATAATACCTAAATGTTTTTAATGGAATTAGTGAGTAAAATTCACACTAATGAACATAAATATAATAAGGAAATAGATGATATTGTCTACCTCCATTACACACCTTCAGTCCCTATAGAGGCCATGAAAACAAGCACCTACAGCCAAGGTTCAAGATCGATATCACTATCTAAAGAGGACTTAAACATGAGGTATCAAATAGGGCCAATATAATATGACTCAAAAATATCTCAAAGGTCCTCCAAGGAAGCATGATGTATAATTCAAGATGAAATTGCACCTATAAGTTTCATTTGTATTAGTACAGTCCATTGTAAGTGATTATATAAGTTAGTGAATAAAAGGTAATAGTTATCAATATTAATTTATCATAGACATGAAAGGAATGGTACAAACCAATATTAAATGACCAAAAAGGCTTTAAAGGAGTTAATCCAAGTTTTTTCAAAGCCTAAGTAGGTAAGAAACACCTATAGGTCTTGAAACTTGCATATAGTTAGCTGAGGATGACTAAGAAAAGTAGTGAATAGAGGGTAATGATTCTAAGTGATTGGTAGTTTCCCAAACCTAAATGGATAGCTCCATTAATTTGTATAATAAATTTTAATGTATCAACATGATCCCATATCAATGTAAGTAGCCCGAAGGAGGTATTTTACACCTACAAGCAGGGAACACACAATCTTGACTAAGAATAAAAGGTTATCAAGGGTATGTAGTGAGTTGGAAGGATGAAAAAGTTTAAAACATATTAAAAATTATATTTGTCCCTTTAAGGTGCTCTATCTATAATTGAAATCATACCAAGAAAGAGTTCAAAACAAGAAAAACATAGTTTATGACTATCATATATGTAGTATATCTCTTTTTTAGTCTATCTGGGAACTTGAGGTTTTTGGAAGGTCAAATGACCTAGTCAAATATCCAAACTTTGTACAGAACATCATCACCACCTAGATAATATTATCTAATACCTAATTTGTCTACAAAAATAAGGGAAGTGCCCTCTATTATATCTCTAATAGATAACACTTCCCTAGGTGCACTAATTGATAGTTTTAAGGAATGGAGGCAAAGAGATGAACCAGGTGATATTTGAAAATTTCAAAGAAGTATGGAGAGTTGGATAAAATCAGGGTAAATATGGTATAAAATTCATAAATATATGGAACTCAATAGGGTGCCCTACACTCCTAAGGTTTTCAGACTTAGGGGCAAGATTTTGGCCTAGATCCCAAACAATAGGTCATTTTAATTTCTAACCATGGATATGAATTTTAACCTATTGAGGAATGTTTTTAGGGAATTTCATTATGTGTCTAAGATATTATATATAGAAAAACCATCAATAATTCACTTTTGGCTTCAAGGACAATTCAGGTCTACTAAGCATGACTAGGCCTAACATCCAAAAATGGAGTCAAAGTTATATTTGGATTTAGGTGATCACTAAAAGCTATTATATAATTCATATGGGGGTATATAAAATGTGTTAAATCTATGTATATGAAAATTCAACCTTGAGGAATCCATTTTTTACTCAAATATAACACTAGTCCTATATGCAAAGGAGGAAAGGGATCGATAGGACAAATTTGAACAATCATATCTCTCTCGATGCTTTGCATGTGGACCAAAGAGTTTTAGAAGAGTTAAATAGGTCTTGAATAATTAATTTGTGGAATTTTTATGCAATTCTAATGTCATAACTTTATGAACAAACCTTAAGAACCAAAATAGGCCTAAAACCCTTCTAAACCATTGCCAGTAACTAGTTTGGAGAAATGGAGTTAGATATATACTATAATGGACTAGTTTGCCTAAGATGATTATTGGATCATTTAAATGACTCTCTCAAGCTCCTCCCCATGCTTTTTATTTATACAAATTTGTATGGATAGGGTATAAAATATGGTATTTTTATCCATTTTATGTGTTTTTAGGCTGTAGGAGTTTGAGGACGAAATAATGTTTTGTAGTAATATATAGAATTTGTATAAATTAGTATGTTAATTTAATTCTTTGAAAAGACTCCTAAGTATGAATCAAAAATATCTTCATCCCAGCTAGTCAAAATTGACATATTGAACAAGCTAGTGAGAAGGGTGGAAAACTTCAAGTGGGGTAATTTTAAGGTGTGACTGATATTTATAACATCATGGAGGGTCTTAAAAAATTTCATCCACTCCATCCCATGGATTTTCATGTAAAAATAAAGCCAAATTTGAGGCCAAGTGTGTAGAGTGCATGAAAAATGAGTTTTTTGAACTATAGATGATGATGGCTCATTCAAAAATGATTATAGAGGACTAGGCATACAAATAATACATGGAAAGGCATGAATTTAACCCATATCCTTAATTTCAATAGTTATACCTATCCCTAATTATTGTTGGGATGTTTAAACATGGATAATCATAATGGTAGTTTTTATCAGCTAGTTAAGTGAATTTCAAGCCACTTTGTAAGAGTTTGATGATTTGGATTGACACTTATACTTCTTGACCTTACATGGTTCATACCATATTATCTTCTCATGCATAATTAACTAATTTTATTAGCTTGATAAGTGTCCTTGTGACCCTTGGGCTTCTCTCTTCTCTTCTCTCTCTCTCAAGTTCTATAAGAACTAGCTATTTTCACAATTGTAACTTATGTTCCACCTAAGTATGGGAAGCCCTACTCATTTTCATACCATTTAATTAATAAGACTAATAATTTTTACATCTTTATGAATATTCTTAGTGAGTTTTACTTATATGTTGGATCTTACTTACTAAAGACAATAGATTCCTTAGCATGTTATTTGAATATTGCACCATATTTGTAGTAGCTTTTTCTTATAGAGCATGTGAAGTGTTCTAGGAAATGTCAAGGATTAAGTAAGATATTCTATTTTGTAGTGTAATTCAAGGCCTCTTGTCTAGTCTTCCTAGATTTTCACATTCATCTATAACCTCATAATGTAACATTGATGTGAGAAGATGCATATTAAAGGAGTGTATGTTTGGTTAGTCCTTTGTTCTCATATGTAACATATTTTTGGTTGGAAGACATCATCTTATTTAGTATATCACCTCCCTTAGAATAGTTTGTTTTTAGTTAAATCTCTCCCTTTGCCCCCTCAAATTTTAGGTGTAGTTACAATCCAAAGTGATACATTAAGGGAGCTAGCCCTATCTAGAGATTCAACTCCTCCTTAGGCTACACACAAGCTTACAGGTGTTTCCATTATACCACTTAGATGAGGAGAGCTTAGGAATCTCCTCAAAGACTAAAAATCCAAGTGATAACAATTACCTAGTAAGAGAATGAGTATGTTTGATTTCTATACATATGGAAAGCTATGATAGGCCTTGTGACATAGCAAGCATTATGTCACAAGTTAGATAGAAAGGTACCACTATTCATGGTATCCTTGAGTAGGATTATCTTAGAGTAGTGAGTTCTATATGATCTAGGCTCTATCATCTGGGTATACCTTGTACATGATATGTATGAGATGCTAGTCAGAGGATAGATGACCATGGGAGTGATCATATTACTGATAGCTCAGGTATATGAGAGGTTTCTAATGTATCAATTAGCTAGGTTTCCCCTTGTAGTTGATGATAGGTCATTTTAGGTGCAAAGATGGAGGGAAGATTACGTAGCATGGGTTGTGCCCCATGTGTTAGTGTTTTAGTTAGTGAGATATAAAAACATCATGTGGTAGCCATACAAGCACGTAATAGTTACACGAGTGAGTTGGGACATAGTTATACCAAAAAGAAAGAGGATAGAGGTTGTTAAACACTATTTATGGTGGAGACAACCACATTTGGTGTCATGGGTGCTAGGGAAGATTAGTCTACCCCATATAATAACACCAATACTGATGCCCAAGTAGTGGGATTGGCATGTGAGGGAGTCATATGGGAGGAGAGGGATAGGGCCACTAGTGGTGAGGATGATAATGAGCCCACATAAAGAGAAACCATGGAATGGTTAAGCATGATGAGGATCTAAGAAAGAGGATAGGGATGCAAAGGTAGAGATACCAAATGTACCACTACCAGATCCATAATGAGATGAGCAATATCCATCAAAGACATAACATTAATGGAGGTAGGAGGAGAGAGAGAATGGGGACTATTTCCATCCCATATTACCCCATAGGTGAGCCAAAGGAGATGATAGAGAGACCACTCAGATGTAGGCTAAGACTAACATAATCCATGATAACCAAGTTTGAGCTAAGGAGGCAACCTATAGAGTAGGTACTAGGAAGTTGTGCAGATTGAGAGACTGTTAGGTAGTCATGTAGATGGCAAAAACATAATAGCCAAGACATAGATAGGTAAAAAGAGATGGTTAAATTATTACTTATATTTTATATTTATAAGGAAAGATAGATACTTTGAGATATAACAATAATCTAATATCCATTTGGTGGTATTTTTTAAGTGAGGATGAAGCAGAAAGATTTGGGTCCCTAGTGAGGAGAGCACTCTATGATGTCCTATATGAGGCTATGTAGCTATACAACCCCATGACATTGGAGGATCTAAGTGTACCATCTTCCACAGCTAAGGTAAGCTAGTTTATATTAGATAGAGAGGAAGTAAGGTAAATATAGGTGTAAAGAGAGAGAGGATGTAGCCACCAACATTGATGGGTGTAGGGGAGATATAGGCATGGTAGGCCCTAGTAAGAGATACAATAGCATAAATGATAGAAATTTAGACCCACCTAGTAGAGTCAAATGCAGGTAGAACACCTATAAGGACAAGTAGAGGGATTGATATCTTGGATGGACTCTTTACAACATACCATTCAAAGGAGTTAGATTGAGGCCTTAGCTGGTAGCATGGATGGGTCATGAGATAGATAGGATATAGCCTAGACATATAGCTAGAGCATTTTATATGGTTTCATTTGTTATATTAAACTCATGATGTGTGTGTGTGTGTGTGTGTGTGTGTGTGTGTGTGTGTGTGTGTGTGTGTGTGTACATAGATACATATATATATATATACATATATATATATATACATATATATATATATATATATATATATATATATATATAAGATGAATCATTTTGGCATATTGTTGTTGGATGTGTATGTTGTCATTATGGTTGATTCTAGTTGTTTATTATGGTTGAGGTTATGGATGCTTTGGATATATTTCTTTCTAGCACATGTATTTAGCTTTGTTGTATATGCTATAAGAAATATATAAGATGTGCTTCCTTTTATATCATTATGAAAGGCACATTCATGGTTAAAAAGAAATAGGCAAAAAGGACTTGGAAAAATATAATCAATCAATAAAATGTACTACACACTATTTCAATCTAGGAAATGTGTAATAATAAGAAATGACTAAGTATAGAGAACCAAGAAATGGTAAAACAAGATGGTAAAAAGGAATTTGTTTTTAAACCAATGTGAAAGATTTTTACACCAAATTAAAAAAAGTAAAATCATACTAATATCACGTTGGGAAGTAGGACAATAATGTAATAAAGTGGAAGGTATGAAAAAGGGCATAAATGGTGTAAAATTTTTTAATTAAGCTAATCAATCATACTAAATCATGTTGGGAAGTATGAAAGAAAAACAAAATTACAAAAGATTGGTCTCAAATTGGTTATACTAATTCAAGTTAGGAAGTATGAAAATTTTAAGAAATGGTTGTAATATTACACACACTTAGATAATAAGAAGATAAAAAGGCAAAAGCAAAATGAATTAAGCATAAAACATACTAAATCAAGCTGGGAAGCATGTCAATGACGTGTAACTTTATAATCAATCGAATCTGATCTCAAATTTGACACATGTAATTTGAATGGTGACTTGGGTATTGGAAAGTTTTGTGAGGAGGTTTGGATCCTATCCATGGTATTACACTGTAACTAGACAAAGGGAACACCATTAGGGGGAATAAATAAAGAAATTGGTTAATCAAGGATGTGGCTAATAAGAAGAAAAGATAGTAATAGTTTAGGATGGCTAGGTCTTATTCATGGTCTTATAATGCAACTCACAAATGAAATTTCAAGGGGAATGATCAGTAGAAAAATTAATATTTATCAAGAGGAAATATAATCTATATAAGGAATGAAAATGGAGTGTAAGAAGAAAGACTTAGGCATCTTATGAGAAAACCTTAGGAGGCAAGAGTCATACTAAGGAAATGAGAAGACACTAAGTGACTAGTGGTCATCTATGTACAAAGGAAACATCTTTGATATATGCACAAAACATTGTAGGAAAGTAAGTGTGATATCAAGATCAGCTCATGAAGGTAGATTGGTACAAAAAGAAAAAGGAAAATGGACCTACCTTCCCATGATGTGTTTCCCATTCTTTAGGACCACTTATAGAGTCATTAATCTACTGTGAATATTTGGTAGTTGCATGAGAAAGTAGGTATCACTATAAGATTTTTTTTCTTATTCTCTTCTAATCTACTGGCCTACCATACCCCAAAGGACCTTTTCTCTACCATGAGTCCAATTATGGAGTTTGATATTTGAATATAAGAAGGAGATGTGCTTTGAATCACATCTTTTAGTGTGATTTGACTTTTTAAGAATAATTTAAGATTATGATATCACTACCTTTTATTTAAATTATTTGGAATTTAATGTTCTTTTGAAGGATTTTTAATATTCTTCCTCCATACATATTTTGAATGACCAGTCATTAGAGAGATGGTGATACACACGAATGGGTTATAGGCTAAAGCTAAATGAAGTTAAGTAACCAAAGACAAAGACTAACTAGGACACTTAGGCTTGATAATGAACTAACATGTGATCTCAAGTCTCAACCATTTACATGCTTAGTTTTAAAAAAAAGGAAGAAAGGAAAAAGGAGATCAAAATTGGACTAGTAAAAGGGGATAATAATGAGATAGATTATTTTCAAACTGATCACATAGTAAAGAGAGATAACAACCAAGGGGAATAGGGTTTATATAACTAAATCACCATGACAAATTGTATATGAAAAAAAATCATAAGAAATCAAAAAAATCATAAAGATACAAGAAAGAGAGATTTGATAAAAACTCTAGGGAAAAAAAGAAAAGTAATGATAAAGGAAAGACAACCAAACGTGAAATATAAATGATAAGATAAGCTAGATATAGTACATGTTAGAAAAATTTGACCTTTGACCAAATTTGAGTCAACCCTTACATTTTTAAACTTTGTATAAGTTTATCCATGTCCTATAGTGGTGTCATTTTTATCTAGATGTTCAATTATGCCTAACCTAGCCTTGGTTAAAAGTCTAGCCCATTGTACTAGTCAAGTCAATGAAAGACAAACCTAGTCAAATAAGTTCAAACCTGGTCAAAGGCATAAAATATGTTTTTCTAGGCCTAATATTGTCTTTAATGTAATTTATTATTTTTATAAGTCATTTAATTATACTTACCATATTCAATATGCAAACAATGACTTGTGGGCCCACTTTGGAGCTCAAAAGAGGAATTACATGGATGGATAAAGTGATCAAATTGTCACCAAGATATGGTTAATATGGGAGAGGTTAGAGGATGTTATATTTAGGCTTATGAAAGTTCAATATTTATTTATAGTTAGAAAAGGGGAGTTTTTCCTTGTTTTTAGGCCCTCTTAGGTACTTATACGGCCCCCATGATCTAATATTTAGCTAAAAAAGTGGGTGGGGTGTCTCTTCACCTCCAAAAACCCATTAAAACATTTTAAATTCAAATATAATTCAAAAATATTCATCTTCAACTCATTTTTCTTTCTTTTCCTTTTGGCATGCAAAGGAAGGTCAACTTCAAGAACTTAGTATGGAAGGTACATGTAGAGTTGGGAGGAGTGATTATATAGGTGGATTTTAATTTGAGTGAGATTAATTTTTATATAAATATCATTTGTTTTAGTACCTCCTAATATATGAACAATTGTTAACAATCCAAGCAACCTTTTATAGAATTGCATTTAAGAGGGGTATATTTATGCATCTGCTTCTAGTTTTTAGAGTTACATGGAGATATTTTATCTTGATGGCATGTTTTTATGCTGTAATAAATCTCTATCCATTATATTTTCAACATCTAACACTTCACTTGTCATTATTTTTTAAGGATATCTCAAATGGTGCTTGTTTCTTGAAGTTTACAAAGTTGGGTGCATGACCTACATTTTTCCAATATATAAGGAGCTTAATGGTGGAGATAATGTGATTTATGTTAATTTATTAATATATATTTCATTTAATAATCTTTTTTTAAGTCTAATAAATTGCTCATTTTTACCTTGTTTGTTGCCTTATCACTTTCAGTCAAGTTTGTGCTTAGTTCAAGAAGTTGTACAGAGGTGAGAGATTTTGAATTACATGGTGAGATCCATTTTTAGATTTAAAATCCCTGAATATTAATTATTTCCATTTCATGAATACCTAGGATGGTATATGAGCAAGTTTTTACTTCAAGGAAGGTTATCTTCATTTTGGGCTCTTAGTCCCCAAGTGTGAAAAATAGAGATCCTATAGTTTCTGTGGATTAATATTTAACATGGTGGAGGGATATTTAATAAATTTTATTTATTTATTTATCGTATCCCTCTTCACCTAGTATAACTATGCCAAATTTGGTAGCCAAAGGGTAAGTGGAAGATGAACTTTGAACCCCTCCAAGTTGTCAAGAAACCTATTGAAAACTAACAATGACATCTACAGGATTATCAAGGAGTGTTCACCTTACAAGACATTTTTTAAGTCCTAAATGATGTATAGCAAGGAGAAACTACTCAAAATATTAAAAAATGTAACTCCAAGAAAATTTGATATGAGAGAGGGTACAACTAGTGATAATGACCTATTAGGATTGTACCCTATCTGTACAATAGGGGAAAATTGCACCTACAGCTAGTTTGGTAAGAATTTGGTCATATTTACAAATTAAAAATGGTTTTAAATATTTTAAGATGAATGATGACATTAAATTTAATTATTTTTCCCTTTAAAAAACAATCTATCTTTAGAAGGAGAAAACAAGGTTTCCTATAGTATCCTACAACTCTTGTACGGACTGAGATAGGGATACAAGGACAACTCAAGAACAAGGAAAGGAAATGCATTTTTTTTACCACTCAAGGTGGTTTCAAGATAAAATTATAGTTTTAAAATTTGTATAAATACCTTTAAAATGTCTTAGTGACCTTATTACTCCTACCAAACCCCTAAAGCCACCTACAACAAACCTAAGATGACAAACATAGTCAAAATAATGTTTACTAATAGTTAGAGATCAAGACTACTTGGTGAAATTTAAAGTAAACATGGACTATAATATTGGAATTATGACCATTTTAATTAACTTTTTAGCATCAATGAATTATTTTTTTTGTCATTAAAACATGAGTTAATCCCAAGACAACCTATAATCAATTAGGCCAAACTAAACCAAGAAATAAGGAGAGTTAGTGTTGTAAGTGATAGTATCGTTGTGAGAATCAAGGAAAATTTTTGTTTTGACCTTGAAATTTTTTAAATATAAATATATATGGTTATTATCACCTTTTATGATCCCAAAACTAGAAGATATTCACCAATACTACCGCCATTTACAATCACAGTCACATAAGGTCATCTTTCCAAGCTTAAGCAAGGTATAGGTCTGACTACTCCAAGAGGGAGGAAAGGTATAAAAATTAGTAAGGTGTTATAAAAACATAAAATTAATGTGATAATATTAAAAATAAAATAAAATAACACTCCAAGACCATCTTTTTATGAGAGATTTTGACATAGTCTGTACAGTCAACTAAGAGAACCTTGTTTCAAGGGATAAGTGCAGGAATTCACTAGCAAACAAGATTTTCAAAGGATTACAAAGGTCCATAAGATTTATTTTATGGTGGGGAACATGTAAGATAATTTTATAATCATGTAATATATATATAAGTATCATCCATAAGAAGGTTTAGGAAAAGACATGTAAAAATAGGGTTTTGACCCCTTTATTAAGGAAATGGAGATGGTTAGACCCACTAAACATGTAATTGTACAAAACCATTAAGTAAAATTGGTCATTATTAAATTTTTGAGATAAAAAAATATTAAAATTTCTCATCTAAATATGTAAATACACCTCTATTTTGTCTCAGAGGTAGGTCACTCCTTGCATGCACAAAAACGACAGTTTTGGGAAAAGTGTTGGATAGTGAACCAAAGGGTAGTCTAATAAATTGGTGAAGTTGTAATAGGTTTGGGACACATATATGGACATGATAAAAAAAAATACAAGATTTTAATATGAATGATATGACTTGGATAAAAAGGTTTGCAAACAGACCTAGTAGGAAAGCATGTAAACCCAACCCCAAATGAGATGTCACTTCAAGTTATAAATTTATCCAAGCACTCTAATGTTTTATATTATTATTATATTTGAAAATATGAGGTTTTAATTATTTATTAATTCATTAAAGGTGATAATTATGGTCTTTTGTTTCACAAAGTGTAAACAAGCCTATTGTTAAGGTCTAGGCCTAGTGCCAAACACAAGTAACTTTTCATTTTTTAATCTTGAGGAGCTAATAAAATGATGGTAAAATGTTTTTTTGGTACATATACATGTTTTTTATCCATTTTTTTATAATAAATTAATCATAAGATAAATTCTTGGCTTAGAAGCTCCCAAACCCTCACAAAATACCCCAAATAGCTTGAATGATCAACTTCAATTGCTCATAACTTTCACGAATTGATGCATGGGACATAGAGGAATTTAGGATAGTTTTTTAAGGTAATTTATAATATATAAGTGTAATTTTTAATGAATTAAAGTATGCAATATTTATGAACAAAGTTTAAGAGGATTGGTCACTCTAAAATCCTCTAAAACCCTGTTTTGAGACCTAGAGGTGAAAATGAGCCTAAAAGTGCATCAAAAATAATCAATTTGATCCTAAGTGATGAATATAATTTTTTTAAATCTAAATTATGATAATATAAATGGAATTGTATTGTATGAAACTATATGGAAAAGAGGAAAGATGGGATTATTTTGACCATTTTTTGTGTTGTGTAGGCATGGTGAAATTATAGGAGATGAAATCACTTCTAAAGGGGAAATTAGGACTTTTTATAAGTACATATAATCATTATATCAATTTTACATTCTTATAAATGTGTGAACCAACTCCTTTTTAGCCAGTCCAGTGAGCCAACTAGTGGGGACTTAGAAAAAATTATAAATCTTCATTTGGAGAACCTTTTAAGAAAATTTTCTTGTAAATAATGGTATTATAACTACTTAAACAAGTCATTTATCCTATTAAATGGATTATATTTCAGGTTTGAAGATCTGGAAGGTGCCAAGTGTGAGAGGTGCAAGGAAAAGGGCTATTTTGAGACTGCCAAGTGTGATCATGCATGGTCAAGATGATAAGAAATGTTAGGAGCCTCAAAAATTCATTTTAGGGACTATTAGTAACCCATATTACTTATATTTGTCATAAATATTTATCAAGTGAATATTTTTGGTAGTTTTGGAAGGTAATTCATAAGGAGCAGTTTTCTATGCATAAAAAAGGGGTTTCTTGACTATTTGTAGGTATTGAATGATTGAAAATGATATTTGTAAGTCATAAAATGATATTTATTTCCCCATTCCTCTCTATAATGAATTTTTAACTAGTATTCACATTTGTGACATATGTCCTTGTGCCTCTTCAACTTCTCATCTCTCTCTCTTCTCCAAGTTTTATAAATTGGGCCTTCTTGGCCATTGTATGCATCTCTCTACTGGATATGGTGAATCCATAAAATTTTTTCCTTGAATAAATAAATAAAATTAATTTTGCCTCTTTCAAATAATTCACTAAGTATAAATGATAGTGTTTAGTCTTCTGCAAGTGTGATGTCTATTTACCTTCTCATGTACTCTTACTAGTACCTAGTGTGTTATGATCTCTTTCTTACAGGTCAATTGGAAATGTCAACTAAGGTTATAGGTATAGTGAATATCTCATAATTATATTTTCTTAAAATTCTTATTGCGTAAGTCTTCCTAACCTATTCTATCTCCTAGACCCCATGTTAAAGCATTGATGAGAGAGAGAGAGAGTTGATATTGAGTGAAGTGTATATGTAACTTGTTCTTGGTTCCAAGTGCATATAAAAGGTATGAGTAGATAAAAATATTTGGTGTATCACACCCATAGATTAAATTTAATTTAAATCATCCTATATCCTTTTTCATCCCTAATGTTAGTAAGAAGATTTGAGCTCACTTGATACATCAAGGGGAGCTAGCCCCTTATCTAGAGATCCATCTCCTAATAGGGATACCCATAGCCTTGAGGTGGTTCCATTATTTCACTTGAATGAGGATAATATTTTACCATCTCCTCATTGGGTGTAAGTTCAAGTCATACCATTTTGTTTCACAGTCAATGGGACTATTGAGTCCATTCCTTGAGGAGTTTTGGTGTTCTCCTCAAGACATCAGGCTTTGGAGGTAATTTTAATAAACATCAATGGTAACTCCAATTACATATCTATTAGTTGAGTAGTTAAGGTATACCAATTAAAATTATTTTTCTTATTTTATTCTCTTCTTGAAGTGATCCATGGAGAATTTTGAGTTTGATCTTGTCGTAACTCAAGTTGAGGAGCTATGTCCTTCTTGGCCTATTCCTTCTCAATGTAAATAGATCTTTGTCCAACCTTGTCATGATCCTCATCAATCATATGTTACTCATGACCAGACATATCAATCTCATACTCCATCTATCCCATGTAACCCTTATATAATCCATCCAATTACATATATCAAAATAACTCTCCTTGGTTACCAAGAATACATGTTAGACCTTGACACTAGATATGATTGTGGTCAAATCATACCTAGTGTTTATATTGAGAGTGTAATGAATGCCTTCAAAAAAATAAATAAGGAGTGGATACCTATATAGGGGGCTAATTGGCCAAGTTTTACCTATTAAATTCTTGATGTTTATGTCTTGATCTTTAATCTAGAGGGGAGATTGAGAGTCCACGAACAAATTCCATCTTGGCAACCTCAAAATTCCCAACATTCACCTTCAAGTGTGCCATATTTACCTATTAAAAATGATATTACAACCATGTTTCCTTATACCTCAAACCCCTCATGTACTTTCCAAAGTTTCCCTTCTTGGAATTCCATCAGAAAAGATAGACCAAGGGAGGAAAACATCATGGTTGAGCAAGTCCACTTTTTGGAAGAGGATTTTGAGAGGGAGAGATTGAATTTTGAAGCTCATCTTGAAAGGGTGTTTGAATTGGCAAATTATGCCTTAAGGCAATCCATCATGGAAATCGAAGGTAAACTCTATAAACTTACTCTTTCATGTTCCAATATAGATACCAAATATCAAGAAGCTCCTAATTTCCTAAACATATATTTCACTCCTTCACTAACATCTCAGTCCTATGAAAATATCCTTGAACCCACTCTTCCAAGATGGGTAGAAGTGATATCATCTTGTGAAGAGAGGAATGAATCTTGTTTGGGTGAAAAAGATGGTAGTAGAGAGAATCATGAAAACACTCAAATCCCTCCCACCCCTCCTCAAGAGACCTGTAGAGTAAATTTTTACTCTACGTTGCATTCAAATTTTTAGTCGCATACTGTAGTGTTTTGATTCCCGCATAGCTTGGTCATGACAATAGAGTTTTGGCACAGAGTGTGGGTTTATTTCTTTTGTTTCTTTTCTACCTAAGTGTCAAAGTGCAATGGAATCTATGAAGTGGTGTAGTTTGAGCATGGGTTCTCTTTTCCACCCTTTTTGTCTCCTTTGCTTCATTTTGCCTAAGTGTTGAATTCGAGTGGAAGTTGCCAAGTGTTGTTTTTCAAAACATGGAGCTAGCCAGCTAGCATCATTCGAGACACTTTTCATAACTTTTAGGAGGACTGTGGAATGTTCCATGTATCTAATAACAGCTAAGTAGAATGTACCATGTGTCAGCATTCACATCTCATATCGGCACCTACATTTCATCTATTTTTCAGTGAAAGGGTTTCAATAAGCTGAGCAGTAGAGTCAGACAGAAAGTGCTAAGTGTCAGTCATAGAAGGCCCTAAACTAATTTTTTAGAAGAAAGTAGAAGTCACCATGTGTTGACATCCAAAAAGATAGTTGGTTCAACACCTAGGTTCAATACCTTGGTTAATGTGTAAATGGTGCACAGTGTTGAACCGTTGAACCATTGAACTATTTTGGTTCATAGGGTAGTTCAAGGGAGTGTCTCGAAGACCAAAGGGGCCAAGTGCCTTTTCAAAAGGTAGAAAGGCATCGTGCCATTTTGTTTAAGTGCTAAAGAGTAGTGGAGGCCACTAGGTGTCACTTTTTAAGCCCCTTTCTACTCCATTCCCAAGTGAAGCAAAAGCCACCACATATCCTTAGCTAAAGCAGTGGAAGATGCCATGTATCTTCCCAAGAATAGTAGAAGCCACCACGCATCAACTTTAGAGAGATCATCTTCAAGCTTCATTTTCAAATAAAAATTGTGGTGGGTTTTAGGTGTTATTCCAAAGGACTGTAGAAGCTGCCAAGTGTCACCATCCATAGGAGTCTAATATGTGCCCCAAATAATTCTACAACATAGCTAAAGATAGGTAGAGAGAGTTGCGTGTCTAAGATAAATCAGGCAAAAAATTCCAAGTGTCATTCTTTGGTGCCTTGTAAGTGACAAGGAGAATTTTAGGGAATAGACTAAGTATTCTTTCCCATTTCAATAGAATAGAGGGTCCTACACAGGGACTTTTAGCTTAGTTAGAGTTTAGTTTTTGGCCATAAATTTGGGAATGCATGATCAATCTAGAGGGAAACTCAGCTAGAGTTAATTCTAGTAGATAGAATAGTTCACTGGGTATATTTTTGGTGCTGACAAACATTGAAAGTGCCATCTATTTGTCCCCTATGAGTTAAGGGTGAAGTAGAACTGCGCGGGAAAGGGGATGATGCAAGGAGACATCTAAGGCTATAAAAGAAGGGGATACTCAGAGAAGAGGGAGAGACTTTCGATAGTTTTGGACTTACTAGAGTTTTTGACTAAATAGTATCATTTGCTTTTGTCTCATTTTCTTGAGTTCTAATGTTGATGTAACTGTGCATGTTTCTGTGCCTTTTATGTGGCTGAATGAATTAAGAAGATTGAACTCTATGCCTTTGTTGATATTATTTGTGTCATTTGCTAAAGTAGTCTATACTATAGATTTTCTAGAGTTGTGATTAAGAATGTAATTCGATTTTGTCTCATTTTCTTGAGTCAGAAGTTCTACATAATTGTATGTGATTTTTTCACCTCTTATGTGATTGGAAGATTCTTATAAGAAGACTAAACCCTATGGCTTTGTTGACATTTTTTGTATCTCAGCAAAAGAAGTCTCTGTTGTGAGCCTCTATTTCTATTGTTTTAATCTTTTACATCGATCATGCACTTGTTTGCTCTTAAATGTGAATGAATCCTACATATAGTCTCATTGTGCTCAAGTTAGGATTAGGATTACACTCAGGTAGATCGCCATAGTTAGGTTTCAATTCTGGCATTTGCATTTCTATTTAATTTCTTATCCCTTTTCCCCCAACACTTGATAAAAAAAGAAGAGACCAACTTCTCTAAAACTAGAGGTTGTTTCAAGCCACAATATCTCACAGCTTGAAACTTCCCATTGTTATTGATTAGAATCTAGCACAATTTTAAGCATCAATAATTTTTGGCATGCCCAGTGGGACCAGTCTTGAAGTTTCTTTCAAGACCGCATGAACCAAAGAGCTACGAGGAGTTAGAGTTATGGACCAGTCACCAAATCACAATCTGCTACAAATCTAGGTATTCTTTTACCACCTCTGGTAACAAGTCCTAGGAGAAGAGCTAACCAGTTTTCACCAATACTAAATATTCGAGCCCCTATACCCCCAAGAAATTATTCAAGCTAGAACACGGGTAGTCTCTTAATCCTCCCAACACCACCAATTGTTTGGGATCCTATCCCAGTAAATGCTCTAAAAGCTCTACCCAAATTTAGTAGGCAAGACTAAAAAATGCCTGCAAAACATCTTCAAGATGTATCAGATGTCTATGCCATACATGTCATCACATAGCAAAATGTGGCCATAAGGTTATTAGCAGCTTCATTCAAAGAGAAGGCTCTAGAATGGTATCGGTCTTTGACCCCAAATACCATCTCTACATGGGACCAACTTAGAGATCTATTCTTTGAAAGATTTGTAGTGAAGGGTGATAAGTCTTCTTTGTTACAACAATTAATCACTATTCAGAGGAGACCACAAGAGGACATGACTAACTTCAACACCAAATTATAGAAAACTTGGGATAGAATCCCTACTAAAGCTAAATCACCACTTGGTATGGCTATAGTATTCTATCTCAAGGCTTTAAATTCAGATATATCTATTATGATTCAGTCACTAGGAGGATAGACTTTGCCAGTGGCTTATGACTATGCAGTTAGAGCTGAGAATCATTTAATAGATGCTAGAAAGTTGCCTCCAAGGCCTCCCATGCCTATGTTCCTAGAAATTTCCTTGCCCTTACCTCAAGAAGTTCCTAAAGCTGTAAGACCACTTGTGTCTATGTACACTTACCCTTAATCATCCGTGAAAGAACCTATCCCTACTCAATCATCTGAGATGGATGATATCAAGAATATCCTGAAGACATTTTACAATGAGTTGATTAATATAAAGAGGTAGTATAATAATTTCCATAAACCCCCTTATCAAGGTTACCAAGGAAACAATTTTTCATCCCAACCAAACCAATATCAAGGTCTTCTAAAACAAACTAACCATCAACCAACAAATCAATTAGTTGTAGTTCCCACACCCTCACAAACCATTCCTCCCAACTCAAATAAGATGGTTCTAGGTCAAAATAACTATGTGGATGATACTAATTCTTGGTGTTTCCCTTGCAATAATGCTCATACACCTAGATATTGCCCTAGGGGTAATCTACAACAAAGGGTGGCTGAGTAGAGAAGAATGGATGGCCAGTTTGCCGGTACTAGTAACAATCAAGCCTACCAGTCTCTCAATATGCATAATTCAATTCTAGTGGCTCAGATGTAAGGAATGTCCTTGAAATAAGAAGAATAAATAGCCCTAGAACATGCTTTGTTCTCATGGGTTGAGGATGAAGAAGCAATTTTCTTGAATGAAGCATCTACCTCCCAAAGGCCAGTGATGCAATCCGATTATTACACTAGATCAAAGAGGAGAATGGTGGAATAGCCTGAGAGTGTAAGTGGTCAAGTCAATAATCCTCCATCTCAAGGGCAAAGGAATGTTGTTGTTAGACAAGGAGTACCTCAGCCAGTGTAAGATCAGGGGATTCCTACCCAAATTCAAGAAAAAGTGAGGTATCCTTATGTCTAAAAGACTCAATCTTTGGGACCAATCAATGTGGTGGATCAATTAAAGAAGACTCCAGCACAACTGTCAATATGGGATATTTTGGCTATTCCTAAATAGAAGACACTGTTTCAAGAAGCTTTACAAGGGCAAGCAGTGCCCAAAGGCATTGTTACCATAGAAGGACATGCTGGAAAAGAAAGGCTCAAAGATATAGTTCCTCATCAGACAACAACGTTTGTGAATGATGTAGCATAATTAAGTAAATCCAAGCCAAAGCCTTTCTATTTTACTCTGATAGTTGGAAAGGAACTCTTGCATAATGCATTGATAGATTCAAGAACTAGTGCAACTGTGATGCCCAAGCAAATAGCTGATGTATTGAAAATAAAATATGAACCCCTTACAAAAGGAGTTATGTAGCTAGATGGAAAAATAATGCAAACCATAGGGAGAATTAAACAACTCCCCTTGTAGTTATACACATGTCCCAACATAATTGTCAACCAAGATATAGTTGTCATAAATATACCTCCTATTTTTGGTTTATGTTTATCCAGAGACTTTACAGCAAAAATAAGAGGGTATATGTCTCTTGACTGGTCTCAACTCATCCTGAGAACTAGATATGGTTCAAATATGAAAATTCTATTTGAACCACTATCCAAAGACCATATCACCAATGAACCAACAACAAGATTGGAAACAAATCATGCCATGTTAAATAAATAAGAAAGGATTTTTGTTGAAGATCTAGGCAACTAGACTAAGCATGATTAAGAAGAAGAAAACAACTAGTTGTTGGCTATGATGCATAGTGACCCATATGGGAACTATGACTCTACTAGTCTAGGCACGTATGTCATTTTTGATGAGGACCAGAAATTCCCAAATGTTATAAGGGAAGAGGCACCCACTACTCAAGATTCATAGATCTAGACCTTAAATTTTGATGGAGCTAGAAGAAAACATGGTTCTGGAGTAGGAATTTGTCTTACTACTCCAAATGGTGATAAAATTTTAAGGGCTATCTGATTCTAATTTGCTTGCACTAATAATGATGCTAAATATGAATATTTAGTACATGGGCTCCTATTAACCAAGAAAAATGGAATAAAGAACCTAAAAGTGAAAGGAGATTCATAATTTGTAGTAAAGAAAATTAGGGAAAAGGCAACTGCCAAAAATGTGAGAATGAGATCCTACAAGCATAGGATTTGGGATGTAATAGAAGATTTTAAAGCTTTGAATATTGAGATAATCCCTAGAAGTCAAAAATCTAAGGCTGATAAGATGGCCTAGATTGGCTCATAGTTTAACCCAACAACTGGCTTATTGGTTAACAATGAGTCAATAAAAGCTATAGTAAGGCCGACAATCCCAGATAATGATGAGAATTGGCAAGTATTTTAAAATGATGCTCAAGTAGTCTCTTTCTTACAGTAATCAGATGAGTTTGTTGATCAGTTACAAACCAAAATTGAAGAGGTATATGGTGATCAGATTATACAATTAAGGACTAATAAGCTCTTGAAGGGATTGATCACCTTAGAAAACTTGTTTGACCCAGAGGATGTAAGCCTGGGAAAGAAGAGGTTCCAAGTAGACAAAGCAAACTATTCTGAAGTAAAGGTGAGCGAGGGAAAAAAGCTAAAAGTTGGTAATTTTGAAACTCAAAGAGAGAAGGAAAGACTAATCAAATTTTGCCAGAGATATGATAGAGTCATAGCTTGGAGCTATGAAGACCTTCATGGATACAATAGAGACATTATCTAGCACATAATAGAACTCATTGAAGGGTCTCAACCCATCAAGTAGAAACAAAGGCTAGTAAATCCAAGGATTGAGCCTCTAATGGTAGATGAGTTGTAGAAACTTTTAGATTCTAAAATAATATTTCCAATCAAGCACTTGACCTGGGTATCAAATCTAGTACCAGTTAGGAAAAAGAATGGAGATGTCAGACTGTGTGTAGATTTTAGAGATCTAAAAAGAGCATCTCTAAAAGACCACTATCCCTTGCCCTCCATGGAACAAATCCTAAAAACTATGGCTTGATTAGAGATATTTTCTTTACTTGATGGTTTCTCTAGATACAATCAGATTTGGCTAGCTAAGGAAGACTAGTACAAAACTGCTTTCACTACCAAATGGGGAACGTTCGCCTACGAGAAAATGCCATTCAGCCTATCAAATGCAGGAGCCACCTTCCAAAGAGCTATGGATATAACCTTTGGGGAACATATAAATAAGATTATCCTAGTCTATCTAGATGACCTCAATATTTTTTCAAAAAATGTTTATGATCATTTTGATCATTTAGAATATGTCTTCAAAAAATGTTAGGATTTTGGGATATCATTAAACCCCAAGAAGTGCATCTTTGTTGTACCTCAGGGTAAATTTTTGGGACATGTAGTATCTAAAGAAGGAGTTTCTATAGATACCAAGAGGATCCTAGCTATAATGAACCTACAACTTCCAATAAATAAAAAGGTAGTTCATTCCTTTTTAGGGAACATCAATTTTGTCAGTAAATGCATATCTAATTTTGTAGGCTTGGTAAGACCAATGACACTATTGCTAAAGAAAGACCTGGTCTTCAAATGGACTAAAAAAGGAAGGCAAGCCTTTGAGGAGGTCAAGAAGGCTATCTTAGCATCCCTAATGCTTAAAAACCCATATTTTTTCAAGCCCTTCGTAATGTATGTCTATGGAGGAGATTCAAGTATTGTTGTTATCTTGACTCAAAAGAATGACAAGCTGGAGGGGGAACACCCACTAGCCTTTTTCTTGAGAACTCTAAGGGATTATGAGACTAGGTACAATTTTATAGAAAGACAAGCCTATGCCATGGTAAAAGCCCTCAAGAAATTTAGGCATCTAATATCAGGAAACAAAATCTTGATACTTGTAGCTCACCCATACATCATGGAGGGAGAAATCACTAAGAAAAGAGCCAATTGGATCACTAAGATCCTTAAATATGATGTAGAGGTTAGATCCACCAAGCTGGTTAGAGGTAGGGGTTTGTGCCAATATATAACTTAAGAGCTTGAAAATATGTTACCTGAGGAAGTAGATTCAGAAGAAGAGATGGAGATGGTGCTAAAATTACAAGAGGTTGATCAGGAATCTTGGGTCACAAGCAGGATTCTTTTTATGAAAAATGAGATTTATCTGAGAGAAATACCTTAGAATAAGAGGAGATATTATAGGATACAGGGATTTCGATTTATTTTAATTAAATAGGTCCTTTTTAGAAGAAATTTTGATGGAAAATTGTTAAGATGTGTAGAACAGGCTGAAGCTAAGAGAATATTACATGAAATGCATCATGGAATATTAGGAGGGCATTTTTTTGCAAAGACCATAACCATAAAGATAATTGAGGTAGGATATTTTTAGCCTACTTTATTTGTAGATTGTTATTAGCTGGTTAGAAAATGCCAATCCAGCTAGTATTATATGGGGCTGAGGAGGAATGCAACCATGCCCCTTAGTCCTATAATTATGGATGAGCCTTTTGCTCAATGGGGTCTTGAATTCATTGAAATGATAAATCCAGGGTATAATATGGGTCACAAATGGATATTAACTACCACAGATTATTTCACCAAATGGGCTGAGGTAGTCCCACTTAAGGAAGCAACCTTGAATGTGATCCTAGATTTTCTAGGGAGCATCACTACTCACTTTGGGGCTCCTCACACCATCATTTCAGATAATGCTAAAGCATTCTTAGGGTTTAAAGTATCCAACTATGCCTTGAAACATGGAATATATCTGAAGACTTCATCTAACTATTACCCTCAAGGTAATGGTCTGGTAGAATCAACCAACAAGAAACTGATAAGACTCATCAAAAGAGTAGGGGCTGGTCATCACAAAGAGTGGCATAAAGTGCTTAATCTAGCACTATGGGCTGATAAAATCATGCCCAAGTAGGTGATAAATTTTTTTCCATATGAATTGGTATATGGAAAGTCTATTATGATTTACCTAAGCTTGGAAATCCCTGTTCTGTAGTTGATCAAACAAATTGAAATAGAAGAAAATGGCCCCATGCAGGTCAGACTCACAAAACATTTAGAAGTTCAGGAAAAGAGGGATATAGCCCATGATTCATTGATTAAGCATCAGGGAATGGTCAAGAACTATTTTGATAAAAGGACTTTGATTCCTAATTTTGAAGTAGGCTTGATTGTTTTGAATGGGATGCAAGGGCTGCCAAGCGGGGTCAGCATACCAAATTTGAAGCATTATGGACTGGCCCATATAAAATTTGTGCATGCAAGCAGAAGAATTTATTCGAGCTAGAGTTGATGGAAGGATACCTTAACACATTTCTATAAATGAAATTTATTTGAAGCATTTCAATTAATTTGGGTCTCTAATGTATTATAGTTAAATAATTTTCCTTTCTCGCATTGTTTTTCATTGTTCTCCCATTTTTCTTTTAAATAAGTGTCTTAAAAACATATCAATAGCTCTTTTAAAGCTGTAAATTTTACAATTTTGATCTAGTGAAAGTTGGAGTTTTCTTTTTGAGCAGGCTCAAAAGTCTTGGGGATCGTCAGTAACTATAGAGTAAATTTTTACTCTACGTTGCATTCAAATTTTCAGTCATGCACTGCAGTGTTTTGATTCCCGCATACCTTGGTTGTGGCAAAAAAGTTTTGGCATAGAGTGTGGGTTTGTTTCTTTCATTTCTTTTCCACCTAAGTGTCAAAGTGTAGTGGAAGTTTCCAAGTGGTGTAGTCTGAGCACAAGTTCTCTTTTCCCCCCTTTTTGTCTCCTTCACTTCATTTTGCCTAAGTGTTGAATTTGAGCAAAAGCCACCAAGAGTTGCTTTCTGAAACATGGAGCTAGCCAGATAGCATTGTCCAAGACACTTTTCATAACTTTTAGGAGGACCGTGGAATGTGCCACATATGCAATAGCAGCTAAGTGGAATGTACCACATATCGGCATCCACATCTCATATCGGCACCTGCATTTCATCTATTTTTCAGTGAAAGGGTTTTAATAAGCTGAGCAATAGAGTCAAGTGGAAAGTACCAAGTGTCAATCACAAAATGCCCTAAACTACTTTTTTAAAAGAAAGCAAAAGTCACCACGTGTTGGCATCCAAAAAGATAGTTGGTTCAATGCTTGGGTTTAATACCTCGATTAATGTGTAAATGGCACACAGTGTTGAACCATTGAACCATTTTGGTTCATAGGTCAGTTTAAGGGAGTGTCCCAAAGGCCAAAGGGGCCAAGTGCCTTTTTAAAAGGTAGAAATCCATCATGTCATTTTGTTTAAGTGCCAAAGAGCAGCGAAGGTTGCCAAGTGTCACTTTCTGAGCCCCTTTCTACTCCATTCCCAAGTGAAGTGGAAGCTGCCACATATCCTTAGCTAAAAAAGTGGAAGATGCCACGTATCTTCCCAAGAATAGTAGAAGCTACCATGCGTCAACTTCTGAGAGATCATCTTCAAGCTTCATTGCAGAATAAAAATTGTGGTGGGTCCTAGGTGTTATTCCAAAGGACTACGGAAGCTGCCAAGTGTCACCATCCATAAGAGTCTAATATGTGCCTTGAATAATTCTCTAGCATAGCTAAAGAGAGGCAGAGAGAGCTGTGTGTCTTCGATAAACTAGGTGGAAAGTGCCAAGTGTCATTCTCTGGTGCCTTCTAAGTGACAAGGAGAATTTCAAGGAATAGACTAAGTATTCTTTCCCATTTCAACAAAATAGAGGGTCCTGTACAGGCCCTTTCAGCCTAGTTAGAGTTTAGTATTGGGCCATAAATTTAGGAACGCATGATCAATCTAGAGGGAAACTCAGCTAGAGTTAATTCTAGTAGATGGAACAGTTCATCAGGTAGATTTTTGGGGCTAGCAAACATTGAAAGCATCATCTGTTTGTCTCCTATGAGTTAAGGGTGAAGTAAAATTGCATGGGAAAGGGGATGATGGAAGGAGACATCCGAGCCTATAAAAGAAGGGAATACTCAGAAGAGAGGGAGAGACTTTTGATAGTTTTGGACTTACTAGAGTTTTTGACTAAATAGTATCATTTGCTTTTGTCTCATTTTCTTGAGTTGTAAAGTTGATGTAACTATGCATGTTTCTATACCTTTTATGTGGTTGAATGAATTAAGAAGATTGAACTCTATGCCTTTTTTGATATTATCTGTGTCATTTGCTAAAGTAGTCTATATTGTATATTTTATAGAGTTGTGATTAGGAATGTCATTTGCTTTTGTCTTATTTTCTTGAGTTAGAAGTTCTACATAACTGTACGTGATTTATGCCCGTCTTATGTGATTGGAAGATTCTTATAAGAAGACTGAACCCTATGCCTTTGTTGACATTTTCTATATCTCAACAAAAGAAGTCTCTATTGTGAGCCTCTATTTCTATTATTTCAATCTTTTACATTGATCATGCACTTGTTTGCTCTTAAATGTGAATGAATCCTACATATAGTCTCATTGTGCTCAAGTTAGGATTAGGATTACACTCAGGCAGATCACCATAGTTAGGTTTCAATTCCTACATTTGCATTTCTATTTAATTTCTTATCCCTTTTCCCACAACACTTGATACAAAAAGAAGAGACCGGCTTCTCTAAAATATAGAGGTTGTTTCAAGCCACAATATCCCATAGCTTGAAACTTCCCATTGTTGTTGATTAGAATCTAGCATAATTTTAAGCATCAACAAGACCATTAAATCTATCCTTCCACCTCCTCCAATTGATCAAACTCCAGAGGATGAAGTTCAAATTTTAGATTAGATAGAGATTGAGGAGGTGCTGACTGATAATGAGGAGAAATTTTCTTGCAATGATCAAGGAAAAGTTGAGGGAGACTTTTTAGAAGAGCTCCTTTTGAATCCCATAGAAGAAGAGGGAGAAGTCTCTCTTATTTTTCCATTTCATGATGCATACCAATCAACTAAGGAGGAATTTTGGTAGAGGTTTGAGGGCATATGCAATAAAGGTGAAGGCCAAAAAGAGCCTACAAGTCATTTGAAACTCACTCTGAGCCATGACAAGTAAGAGGTTGTGTCTAAAATGGAAGACATGTGGCAAACCTACTTGTAAATTTTTCAAGAATATGAGGAGAGTGAGAGGGATGATATCCTAGTTGAACAAGATCAAGATGAAGGAGAGGAATCACATGTTAAAGAATATCACCTCTAAGAAAGTCCAACTCATGATGGAGGCATCTATGAGGATCTTAGGCCTTTTGAAGGTGACCTAGAGTTTATTTCTACATCCATCTATGAAGCTAACTACACCAACATCAAAAGAGGTCTTGAACAAGAAACACTTCCTAATAGACCTGATACAATGCTCCTTGAAGAGTTTGAAGAAGTTATGACAATAGAGAAGAATGATGGAATCCTTCAAGGAGACATAAACTTGCAACAAGTTATCCCATGTCTAAGTATGCCAATTTATCATGAAGAGCCAGGAGGACAATAATATGATACATTCTTCAAGGTTTAAGATTACCTTATCTATTTTGGAAACCTATGAGATATGACTCCATTGGATGATGTACAAAGATAAGGAATAGAAAGTAAGTAAGAGTCATATAATATCCCATCCAAGAAGAAGCAAGCTTGAAATCCTCACTAATTTAGTGAGGAAAGAGATCTAAGGTAATTCCCGTTTGATCCAAGAAGGGAGGTATGATCAAGATACATGTACATATTTATTTTTTTAGTTGTGTCTTGTTTCCCCTAAGTGCTTAGTAGCACAAGTGTTTCCTTGTTTTGTTTGTTATTGTGTCTTTTGTGAAGTTCTTTTCCTTTGTGTGTTTTGATGTAATATTATTGTATTATTTATCTTTTCAAGGTCTGGTCCTGATGTTTCCAAGTTAATCCATTGACTCTATTGGCCATTGGTTGGATAAGGCTACTAGTTTCTAGCATAGACAAGCATGTTACCCCTAGGAGTTTCCAGAAGTGTTGAAAAAATTTAAATTTTTGTAAAATTTGAGTCAAAGCATACATTTTAAAACATTTTATAATTTTATCCATGTCTTATAGGGGTGTGATTTTGATCTAGATGTTCACTTATCTCTAACCTAACCTTTGTCCAAAGTCTAGCCCATTGTACTAGGCAAGTCAATGAAAGTCAACCCTAGTCAAATTTATTCAAAACTTATTAAAGGCATAAAATATGTTTCTATATTTATAATATGGTCTTTAATGTTATTTAGGATTTTTCTAAGTCATTTAATTGTACTTACCATATTTAATATGAAAGCAATGCCTTGTGGGCCCACATTGGAGCTAAAAAGAGGAATTTTAATGATGGATAAAGTGATAAAATTTTAAACAAATTGTGTTTAACATGGGATAGGTTAGAGGATGTCATATTTATGTTTTTGATATTTCACTATTTAGTTATAGTCAGAAAAGGGGAGATTCTCCTTGTTTTTAGGCCCTCTTGGGCACTTATACGGTCCTCATGATCTGATATCTATCTAAAAACGTGTTTGGGGTGTATATTCACCTCCTAAAACCCATTAAAACATTTTAAATTCAATAATAATTCAAAAATATGCATCTATAACTCATTTTTCTTCTTTTTCCTCTTGGCATGCAAAGGAAGGTCAACTTCAAGCACTTGGTATGAAAGTTATAGGTAGAGTTGGGAGGAGTGATTATATAGGTGTATTTTAATAAAAGTTAAATTCATTTTTATATCAATAAATTATGTTTTAATTTCTCTTATTTTATGAATGATCATTAACAATCTAGGTAGCCTTTTATAGAGTTGCATAAAAAAGGGGTATATTTATGAATATGTTTCTAGTATTTAGTTGTTTAGAGAGTTGTGTTATATTTATGGGATGTTTTTAGGTGGAATAAATACCTCTCCATGATATTTTAAACATATAAAACTTCACTTCTCATTTTTTTTGAAGGAGATCTCAAATGGAGCTTATTTCTTGAAGTTTGTAATGTTGGGTACAGGACCTATGTTTTTCCAACATCTAAGGAGATTCATGGTGGTGATAATGTGATTGAGGTTAATTTATTAATATATATATATATTTCATTTAATAATATTTTTTTAATTCTAACTAGCACCCTTCCAAAGCCAAATTACCCATCTTTACCTTGTTTATTGCCTTATCACTTTCAGTCAAGTTTGTGCTTGGTTCAAGAAATTGTACGGAGCTAAGAGAGTTTGAAGTACATGGTGGGATCCATTTTGGGATTTAAAATCCCCCAAGATTCATGATTTTCATGTCATGAATACCTAGGATGGTATATGAGCAAGTTTTTACTTCAAGGAAGGTTATCTCTATTTTGGGCTCTCAGTCCCCAAGTGTAGAAAATAAAGATCTTGTAGTTTTTTTGGATTAATATTTGACATGGTGGAGGAAGATTTCATCAATTTTATTACTTTTTCCTTATATACCTATTCACCTAATACAATTATTCCAAATTTAGGATCTAAAGGGTAAGTGGAAGATGGACTTTGAACTCCTTCAAGTTGTCAAGAAACCCACTAAAAACTAATAGTGATATCTATAGGGTTCTCAAAGAATGTTCACCCTACAAGACATTTGGTAAGTCATAAACCATTTCTAACAAGGGTAAACTAATCAAAAGGCTCCAAAAGGTAACTCTAAGAAAATTTTATAGGTGAGAGGGTACAACTGGTAATAATGACGTATTAGGCCTGTACCCTATCAGTATAATAGGGAAATTTTCACCTACAACTACTTTGGTAAGAATTTGGTCATATTTCCAAATTCAACATGATTTTAAATATTGAATTATTAATGATGAAAATAAATAGGTAAATTTTTTTCATTGAACAATAATATATCTTTATAGGGAGAAAATAAGGTTTCCTATAGTAGCCTACAACCCCTATACAGACTGAGATAAGGATACAAGGAAAAATCAAGAACAAGGCAAAGAAATGTGTTGTTTTAACCACTCAAGGTGGTTTAAAGATAAAAGGATATTTTTATAACTTGTCTAAAGACATTTAAAATGTCTTAGTGACCTTATTACTCCTACCAAACCCGTAAAGCTACCTACAACATGCCTCAAATGACAAACACAATCAAAACAAGGTTTGTTAATAGTTGGAGATGAAGAGTACTTGGTGGATGAGAAAGAAAACTTGGAATATAATAATAGCATGATGACAATTTTCATAAATTTTTTATCATTAATGAATGTTTTTTTTGTGTCATTAAAACATTAGTTAAGCCCAATACAACCTATAGTCAAGTTTGGCCAAGCTAAACTAGGAAAGGAGTAAGGTTAGTTTTGTAAGCGCTAGTGTCATTGTGAGATCAAGGAGAGATGTTTTGAATTTGAAATATTGTAAATAGTAAAATATATGGATCTTATAACCTTTTAGTATCCACAAACAAGAATATATTCACCGATATTACACTTATTTCCTATCACAATAAGATAGGGTCATCTTTCCAAGCTTTAACAAGGTATAGGTTTGACTAATCCAAGATGGAGGGAATGTATCAAACTTAGTAAGGTATTTTAATAGAATAAAATTAATCTAATGATATTATAAACACATTTAGAGAACATTCCAAGACCATCTTATTATGATCAATGTTGAACCAGTCTGTATAGTCAACCAAGAGAATCTTGTTTCAAGGGGTAAGTGGAGGGTTTAACTAGCACACAAGATTTTAAAAGGCTTAAAAATATCCAGAAGATTGAAATGAGGGTGGGTAAAACTTAAAAGTAGTTAATAATCATGGATGAGATCTTGAAGTAACATCCATAAGAAGGTTTAGGCAAAAACATGGTTTTAACCCCTTTTTGAGGAAATGGAGATGGTTAGACCCCATAAACATGGAATTAGACAAGACCATTCAGAATAGTTGGTAATTATCACTTTGTAGATATTAAAAAATATTCAATTTTCTCATCAAAATAGTTAAATCTGCCTCTATTTTGTCTTAGAGGTAGGTCACTTCTTGCATTCACAAGAATGGTAGTTTTCGGAAAAGTGTTGGATAGTGAATCAAAGGGAAGTCTAATCAATTATTGAGGTTGGAATAGTTGGAGAACACATAGTGGGAAATTATAAAATAGCCTATAATATTGGAATACCAAGGAAATGACCTGGATAATAAGGTCTACAGGTAGACCTAGTAGGAAAGCATACAAACCCAACCCTAAATGAGATGTCACTTCAAGTTCTAACTTTCTCCAAGCACTATAATATTTTATATGATGATTATAGGGGTAAAAATGAGGTTTTAATTATCTATGAATGAATTAAAGTTGACATTTATGGTATTTTGGTTCACAAAGTGTGAATAGGCCTATTGGCAAGGTCTAGGCCTAATGCCAAACAAGGGTAAGTTTTCATTTTTGGAGGGTTAATCACTCTAAAATCCTCCAAAACCCTGGTTTAAGACCTAGAGGTAACAATGAGCCTAAAAGTTCATTTATATGGATTAATTTGATCTTGAGTGTTGAAGAGAATTTGTTTCCAACTTGATGAGGATCATAACCATGGCTTTAAATTGTATGAAACAATATGGAATAGAGGAAACTAGGGCTTATTTTGACAATTTTTGTGATGTGTAGGCATGGTGAAATTCCAAAAGATAAAATAAATTTTTTAGGGGAGATTAGGACTTTTTATATGTACCTATGGTTATTAGACCAATTGTCCAAGTTTTTAATTTTGCCTACCAACTCCTTTTCAGCTAGTCAAGTGAGCTAACTAATGATGACTTAGAAAAAGTGACAAATCTTCATTTGGAGAGCCTTTTAAGACAATTTTTTTTAATTTGTGGTATTATAACTCCTTAATAATTTAATTTATCCTTCTTTATGGATCATATTATATGTTTAAAGATATTTAAGGTGCCAAGTGTGAGAGGTGAAGAGAAAAGGGCTATTTTGAGATTGCTAAGTGTGATCATGCATGTCCAAGATGACAAGAAGGGTTAGGATCACCCTAATTCATGTGAGGGATTATTAGTGACCCATATTGCTCATATTCATTGTCAATATTGATTAGTTGTAGAGTTTGGGTAGTTTTTGAAGGTCAATCATAAGGGGTAATTTTTTGTGCATGAAAAAATAATTTCTTAACTATTTTTATGTCTTGAATGATTCAAAATTATATTTGTAACTCTTTAAATGATATGTTTCACATAATTACTCTCTCACATGCATTTTTAACTAGTATTCACATTGGTGACACATGTCCTTGTGCCTCTTTAACTTCTCCTCTCTCTCTCTCTCTCTCTCTCTCTCTCTCTCTCTCTCTCTCTCTCTCTCTCTCTCTCTCTCTCTCTCTCTCTCTCTCTCTCTCTCTCTCTCTCTCTCTCTCTCTCTTCTAAGTTCTATAAATTGGGCCTTATTGATCATTGTATGTATATCTATGCTAGGTATGGTGAATGCATTCCAAATTTTTTCCTTGAGTAAATAAATACAATTAATTTTACCTCATTCAAATAATTCACAAGTGTACATGATAGTGTTTATTCTTGTGTAAGTGTCATGTCTATTTACCTTCACATGTACTCTTACTAATACATAGTGTGTTATGATCTCTTTATTTTATTTCAACAAGAAGTTTAAAGTGAGGTTTTAGGTATAGTTAATATCTCATTTATTAAAGTGTCTTAGAATTCCTATTTCCTAAGTCTTCCTAACCTATGTTATTTCCTACATCCCATGTTGAAGCATTGATGTGAGAGAGAGAGAGAGAGAGAGAGTTGATATTGAGTAAAGTGTATATGTAACTTGTTCTTGGTTCCAAGTGCATATAAAAGGAATGAGTAGAGAAAAATATTTGGTGTATCACCATCATATAGTAGGTTTAATTTTAGTCATACTCTATCCCTTATCATCCCTAAGTTTAGTAGTAAGATTTGAGCTCTATTGATACATCAAGGGGAGCTATCCCCTAATCTAGAGACATATCTCCTAATAAGGATACCCACAACCTTGAGCTAGTTCCATTATTTCACTTTAATGAGGATAAACTTATCCCATCTCCTCATTATCTGCAAGTTCAAGTGACAATAGTACAAGTAATAAATCATGATATAAAAGAAGTAAAAATTTGATAAAGTGTCAAATGATGCAATAGATAGAAATGAGATTGTAGCGCATGTCCAATCCAATATAAAATGTGAAATCACTAGGAATTTTATCATAAATAATGGTAAATCTATCCACACACATTATCCAATACATCAAATAATATCTATAAAGTTGGATATGCACTACTACTAAAGTTTCATCAATCTTTAATGAGTATTACTAAAATACTTATTTTCTAATTTCCTCAAGTGAAAAAGTGGGAATGCTCAAAGGATTATGCTAAGGATGAAAATTAGGCAAAGTCTAGTTACCATAATCTATGTGAGTGGGATCTACTAGAGATGAAGGAATCACTAGTGAAGTAATATCCACAAGTGAAGGGCTCATCGATGGAGAGGGATCCATAGGTGAGGGAAGGTCCATAGGTGGAGGAACAGAAGGTGGTAAAGAGACCACAAGAAGTGATGGAACCAATAGAGTTGGAGCCACAGGAGAATAAAGAGAAACATTCTTACAATAAAGGGCCTATGGGAGGAATGGTAGAAGGTCTGAGAATGGCTATAAGTTGATCCTTGAGATGTTGTTGGAGGATGTGATATTTATTAGTATGATGGGTGACACATAGATGCCATTGATAATATACCTCACAATACTTGGTCATATACTTAGAAATTATCTTTGAGGGAGGTATGGCTTTGTCTAATGGTGGGGAAGAAGGATGGAAGGTATTAATATATTTTTATAACTTATGATAATGGGTGGAATAATGATTATCTATCTCATGGAAGAAATAGATAGGCTTGTAATTGGTTTGAGTAGAATCACTCATAAAAAGAGGTAACATAGGAGTGAAAGAATTTGGAGAACACTCATCATCCTATTTTGTGGGAAGAGAAGCCATATTATGAAAAGGAAGAAAACCATCACCAAGGGTCTAATGATGAGGAAGGAATGGAATTCAACTCAATAGAAAGAGCGATAGCATAGGGGTAGGCTTGGAAACTATAGAAAGAGTATGAAGAGGCTTAACTATAATAATCTCTACTAAGGGAGGAGAGGAATCTATATAAGGTCTAAGGAGAGTTGCATTAACCTTGTGGGTAATTTAGCTACTATGGTCAAGGTACCTAGAAAAATGGTAAGGCCCGATCATAGCATGATCCATGAGCATAGTCCTATGTGGCTCCTCAAAAATCAGAGGTGTTAGTGCTATTTATACCATAAAATAAAGGGTTAAAATGCAAAACTCAAGAACTACAAGTCAAGGAAAACAATGAGATGCATGAAAATACTCAAGTAAAGAAGAATGATAATAAAAAATCTTGGCATTATAGGTCTGTACAAGATCGCCTAATAATGGATCATCTAAGGAATAACCATTATCATAATCTGGGGTGTAAATATCAATGACACATGTAGGGATAACATTTTCATCTAATGAAGTATGGTGAATGTAATTCCTAGTCTTGGTCAAGACTATATGAATGTCATCACAAGGAGGTTTACAATAATGAAGCTATAAGGAAGCATGAAGATACTAGATGATAATAGGTGAGAGATCAAAAGTTTTGATCCTCAAGTTAATCTCATCAATCTCATCATCATCAGAATCTAAGAATATTAGAGGAATGTTACCAATTATATGCAATCAAACTTGTATGATATGCATGAATCGATCCTCAATCAGATAAGATAGATCACACCTACATTTCTGATAGGGTCACACACTTGTTAAGCAGGAGCATGACCAATATGAGGATTCACTATACCCGATTAGGGGATCACTTGTATCATCTATCACAACACATGATGATAGGTAAGGTTCTAAATCCCATAGTCTAACACAATCATATAATAACCCTAAAATAGTCTTATGGTTTCTATATTCACTTATGATAATAAACAAGAAAGTAAACCAATCCAATAACAAAAAAGTAAACTAATCTAGTTATCACAAAAACTTATGGCACAAATTAAGGGGTTAGATGCAAAGCAATCAAATACATGTATAAGGAACTTCAAATAAAGTAAGTACAAGTAACACCCTAATATATGTAATATGAGGAGTAATATTATTTGAGCCAACACGTATGATACTTATATCTAATAAAAGAGAGAACAAAGTTAGAATATACTTGCCTAAATGTGAACCCATCATGACTCACTCTGCTACTTCTATCTACTAAAAGAGAGGAGAACAAAGTTAGAATATACTTCCCTGAATGTGAAACCATCATGACTCAATCTCTAAATTGGCCAATGGGGCTCCACAATAGGTTATTTTGGTTCATAAGGATAACTTTATTAGGCCAAATCATCCAAAACCTATCCACAAGACTAAGATTCTCTAAATAATAAACCTCAGCTAAAAATACTCAAGTAGAATAGGGAAGAGAAGATTGTGGAGAAACATGAGTGAATAATAACTCCTAATTTCATTCATATGAAAATGACCAAAATGACCTTGTATACACACACACACACACACACACACACACACACACACACACACACACATACATATATATATATATACATATATATATGTATATATATATACATATATATATGTATACATATGTATATATATACATATATGTGTGTGTGTATACACACACACACACACACATATATATATGTATATATATATATGTATATATATATATATATACATATATACATACATATACATATACATATACATATATATACACATATATATGTGTGTGTGTATGTATATATATATGTATATACATATATATATATATATATATATATATATATATATACATACATATATATATATATACATATATGTATATATATATATATGTATATGTATATACATATATATATACATATATATGTATATGTATGTATATATGTATATGTATATATATACATATATGTATATATACATATACATATATACATACATATATGTATATATACATATATATATATATATAAATATATATATATATATACATATACATATATATACATATATATATATATATATATATATATATATAAAACCCAAAAATCACTTATACATGTAAGCTATGCTAGGTCAACTGGGTCAACCTAGCACATTATCGAGCTAATGCCTAAAGTTTGTGCTAGTTTAGCCAAATGAAAACTAGGCCTAAAGAGCTAAAGTGACCCTAGGTTGTGCTTGGTTGACTAGGTTGATTGACTTACTGAACAAGTAAAAAGGGTACTAAGCAAGGGAAAGAAGGATATCAAGAGGAAAATACTAGAGGAATGTGCAAGGAATGAGAGATAGATTAGGGAATGGTTTTAGGAGGTAAATGGATAGGGAATAATATGACATAAGGGACAACAATCTTGAAAAGCACCAAAGGTCTACCCACTCCTTTCTTGATGCACCCCTTAAGGCATGCACTTAGAGAGATTAAGTCATGGTGGGTTGTTGCAAGATGTAAAGTGTTAGTAATTAATAAAAGTATGAAAATATTGTGTATAAATATGTACCACTTGAAGCTCATCACATGTCATTAAGGTGTAATAGAAGATGGTGATTTGAGAAATAACACAAGGACACACACAATGTTGATGCTAAAAAAATGGTATTATTTTAAAAAGCATAAAATAACTAAAAGTAATTGATAAAAAAGGAAACTAACTAAAAAGTAAATAAATAAAAAGTAAATGATGTGTACATTGACTTACCTTTATCATAAGATGTTTTTTAGCTATGTTTTGGTTTTTATTGTGGAGGGTACAAAGACTACTTAGGACAAACCTAGAAATACAAAACTAAGGAGCAAAAACAAACAAACACAAGAAAATTCAAGGAAATTGGTGCTATGTGGATGGGATGTACTTGGGAATTTGGAAATTTGGGTGACAAGTGATATGTTAGAAAAAATTACCAAGTCAAACAAGATTAAATTGGGTAATCAAAAAACTAAGGCTACTAAATAACAAAAAACTCAAACAAGTAAATCTCAAGTAAGAAAAGGCAAACTCACCAAATAAAATAAAGGATACATGTAAAATGAGATGGTAAAAAGAGGATTCAAAAATAAAAATGGTAAAATAAAATTAATGAGTGAGGAGTAATAATCCACATCTCAATCATCAATGGTAGAAGGGGATACATAAAAGGGAAAACAACATGGTTGTGTGAGCAGTAACAATCCAATCTCACACAACAATGGGAAAAAAGGTGTGAACTTAGGTGTCTACAATAGTAGAACAATAAAATCAAGATAAATTGGAAAAGGAAAGAAAATTATTTTTAGTAAATATATAGAACATGATGAAAATGATCCATAGTTTCTAAAACATGTTTCACATCTAAAGATAGAAAAAAAATGAAACAAAGTAGTGTTAGCATGTTTTTAAAAATTGAATAAAAATGGATTTAAAGAAGAGGGAAAATAGATTTGGAATCATAATTTGTTTATCAAGGTGGAATTTAAATGGTGAGGAGGGGAGAATGAATTAAAAACCAAGGTAGAGGAACTCTTTATTGAAGTCAAAACACTCTAATTTGGTATGTCAAAATAAGAGGACTATCGACCTTAAGGACTTTGAAGAACTTCTCTTAGATACATAAGTATTAGGTCAAAAAATGGATTATATATATCATCCCATTAAGGCTATATGCATGAAAACTAAAATGGACCTACCTCCCCAAGATGTGTTCCTCACTCCTTAGGACCCCTTATAGAGCCATTGGTCTACTGCGAAGATTGGGTACTTGTGTGATAAACTAGGTAGCACTATATATTTTTTTGAAATCCCATATTCAAATATATTGGCCTACCACACTCCAAAATACTTTGACTTTATGTGAAGTTGATTATGGAGCATGAGCTTCAATTAGAGATAGGAGATGTGCTTGTAATCACATCTTTTAGTGTGAGACTTTTAAGATTTGTATGTTGCCTTTTATGTATCATTTCCTTTTGTTTTCAAATGATTGGATTTTAACTTTTTTTTTAAATTCCTCTTCCATATGGTTTTTGAAGACCAAACATGGGTGCTAAAGATGACTTTCATTGGAAAACTTTGAGATAAGGTTGCTAAGAGAGAGAAAATCAAAGAGCATTAGATCTAAGAGTCTCATAAATCTAGTGGAAATAAAAGTGATATCTTTACTTTGACCTTATTTTATCGAAATATGGAGGTGAAATAAAGGGGGAAATAAAGAGGAAAATGATACAGGTAACAAATTTGAATTTCTTCAAATTTCAAAAAAAGTGACAAAGGAAAAAAAAGAATACAATGATATCAAAGGTGTGATTCCTTATCATAAGACTATAAGAAGGGAAGGAAAACATTTTAACATAGACATTTTATATATTCCATCTAGCAAAAGAAGAAAAATCTAATTTCTAAAAAACAAGGATCACAAAGAACATAAAAAGAAAGGTAATTTTATGTGGAGGGCTAGGCTTTATCCATGGTCTTACCAAGCAACTCACAAAAGGAAAACCCAAGGGGTGCATAGAATAAAAAAATGAGGGAGACTTTGTATAATGCACCTCACAAAGAAAGACCCAAAGAATTCCAAAAGAACATTGGCAAGCAAAAGGAATGAATAGGAAAAAATGAGAAATAAAAATAATGGTCATTTTATGAGGAGGGTTGGGTTTTATTTATGGTCTTATTGAGAAACTCATAAGAGAAAAGCTCAAGAGGATGCCAAAAAAAAATTGGCAAGTAAAAGTAAAAATGAAAAGATAAGTGATGAAGACTATGGTACATTAAGAAACCAAAAGACCAACATTGAGGAATAAAGGTTTGAAAAGAAAGGAAATGAAGACTATGGTACATCAAGAAACCAAAATAGCAAAAGGTAGGACTAAAGGTTTGAAAATAAAGGAAACTACTACATAGGGAGAGACCCATGATAAAATAACCTACAAGAAGATGTTAGATATATATATATATATATATATATAGAGAGAGAGAGAGAGAGAGAGCATGAAAATAATTAAAGTGATTAAGAAAAGTATTTATTAAGGAATTGAGCATTGGTAGGCGCTTTAAAAACATGGCCTTTATTGGTTTCAAGGTGATAAGTACTTGGACCAAGAACATATTTAACTAAGTAAGGGCCCCATCATTTTTGGGCATACTTACCTTCTTTTTCGTAAGTGTAAGATAATTTAAGGACAAGATAACCGACATTAAATGTGTGTTTTTTAACACATTTGTTATGTTGTCTAGTGATGCAAGCCTTATGTTAGTGATTGTGATGTAAGGTGAAAAGTTGATGTTCATCAAGTAGATCAAGTGCATGAAGGGGAGCCTTATACAATTATTTATCAAGAATGATGTCATGAAGAGATATACAAAGATAAGTGAGTTTAAATTTTATTGGAAGAACTAACTCAGAACCATAGACTAGGGAGAATGGAGTTGCCCTAGTGGCAGTATGAATACTAGTCTGATAGGCCCAAAGTGAAGGATAAAGATGAAGATGCAAATCCATGTAGGTTTCATGAATTATCTTTTGAAGAATTTTATTGAGAATTTTTTTGGTGGCCTTAGCTTGACCATTAAATTATGGATGATAAGGAGTGGAAAATTTGTGATTGATTTTGAACTTGGTGCAAAGTTATTTAACATGTTTATTTTTGAAATTACCACCATTATCAAAAATTATGGTGTGAAGAACACTGAAGTGGTACATATTTTGGTTGAGAATGAATTTAGATATAATAAGAATGGTAACATTAACAAGGGGCATGTATTCAACCCACTTGGTAAAGTACACAATGGTAGTGATGATGAAGATGTGCCCATCTTGGGAATAAGGAATTTGGCTAATGAGATCAAATCCCCATGTGGAAAATGGTGGAGATTTGATAACTTGAATTCTAACTAGTGGCAAATGAATGAGGTCATAATGAAGCTAATAAATATTGCACTTTTTTAGCATATTCAATATCATCCTTTTCTAAAGTAGGCCAATACTAATCCATACGTAGGCATTTTTTGGATGTAGCATGTATGTCATAGTGACCACCACAAATTCCCCCATGTGCTTGATCAAGTAGAGGTGGAACCTAATCTAGAATGACACAATGGAGAAAAGTACCTTTGGAATTACAATAATAAAGGATTTTATGTATAAATACATACTAGAAAGATTATTTGTGAAGGATTTTTTCACGAGAATCCAAGTTAATAGGATAAGTTTGATGTTCTATGAATTGGATGATGTCTTAATTCCATGGGTATTTTTGGATGGTGATATCCTCAATGTGGTAGATAAGGGAATCTAGAGAGTGGATAGATTATATATTTTTTGATTATTTATATTATAAAAGAAGGATTAGAAAGAACTTGATGTGGATGAAAGAGAGAAGCTAAAAAATCAAGAGAATCAACAATGGAATTTTGGTCTCTATGAATAGGTTCAATTGTAAAAGAGGCAAAATCCTTAGCAAGAGTGGCTGCAATTTGATTATAGGTAATAATTTTTCCACTGTTACATTGATAGACACCACTAATTTTATGAAAAATGAGTTGAGAATCACCCAAAGCATGAAGATATTGTATGTCTAGATCAAAATCAACTCTCATACCTAAGATACGAGCTTTGTACTTAGCCATATTATTGGTGACATCAAATGTAAAATGGAAAGCTTAAAGAATTATTTTACCAAGATGACTAGTGAGAATGCAACCTACCCCAAGTCCTTGAAGGCATTTATCACCATCAAAGTGAAGGGTCTATGTGTCCTCATGCAATTCAATGTTAATTTTAGGGAGCTCCTTGATAACTACTTTTAGTTTAGTAGTATCATAGGGAGTTGAAGGTTTATTAGATTAATTGGCTTCAAGATTGGTAGTAAAGCTATGAAAATAATCTTTAAGATAATTTTTTTTATTAAGACCTTCAATGTAAACAATATTGTCAGCGAGAAGGCCATATTAAAGTAAGGAAGTGGATGGAATGGGAGATATGGTAAGTTGGTCAGCTATGACTTGCCCTTTGATAGCTTTTTGCATGATGATGTGAAGATCAAATTCCATAATTAAAACCATCCACATGCCAATTCTATCTCCTAAAAGAAGTGCTTTAGAGAATAAGTAAATAAGGGGTTCATAATGAACATTGACATAGGTGGTTTGGTAATGCATGTAGTGATGAAGCTTTTTAGATACAAAATAAATGGTGAGGCAATCACACTCAACTTTGGTATAACATGTTTCATAATTGATGAGGCCTTAGCTAATGTAATATATGGCATACTCCTTACCTATATAATATTTTTAGGCAAGCATTGCTCCAACTAAAATTGGTATGGAATAAGTAAAAAAAATAAAGGGTTGAGCATTAGGAGGATGGAGCATATGTGGATGAAGCAATGACTCTTTCATGTTGTCAAATTCTTTTTGACATGGATCCATCCATTCCAAATTTTTAACTTTCTTGAGAAGGGAATTTATGGAGTGAATTTGATAATCCATCTTAGGAACAAATCATCTAATTGCCCCAAGCTTGTCTAAATAGGTATGAATGTCAAGAATAGAATGAGGGATAGGCATGTTGATAATAGCATTAATTTTGGCTAGATCAACATTAATGGCATAGAGAGAGATTAAGAATCTTAATAATTTTCTAGATGCAACTCTAAAGACACATTTTAAAGGATTAAGTCTAATTTTATAATTGATGATACAATCAAAAATAATGGCAAGATCAGAAAGATGATTTGTGTGATGTTTGGATTTAGTGATAAGATCATCCACATATGTTTCAAAAAATTTATAGATGAGATCATGAAATATAAGAGCCATATCATGCTGGTAAGTAGCTCTGACATTTTTGAGATTGAAAGGCATTTTAACATAACAATAGGTGCCCCATTTCATGGTGAAACTAGTCTTATGTTGGTCTTTGAGAGTGATATGAATCTAATTGTATCTCTAAAAGCCATCCATAAGAGATAACATTTCATATCTAGCCATGGAATAAATAATGGAATTTATTGAAGGTAAAATAAATTTATCTTTAGGACAAACAAGATTATGGAAATCAATGCAAATATGAATGACCATAGTGACCTTCTTTCGAATAAGAACAATATTAGAAACCCATTCATAATAATCCATAGATTTAATGAATTTAGCATCAAGAAGTTTGATGATTTATTTATAGCATAACTTGGTAACTTCATGAGGAAATTTATGTTACTTTTGATGCACAAGTTTGACATCAAGATAAGTAATGATGTTATGGACCACTATGCTAGGGTCAATACCAAGCATATCTAAGTAAGAGTATGCAAATGTCTCTTGATAATTATTAAAAAATAGATTGAAATTATCATATTAAAAAGGTGAAATTTCTTTAGAAACTATGATTGGTCAATGACAAAAGGGAGTAGCATAGTCAATATGAGTTGTTTCTTCAATAATCATGGCATTACCATCTTGAAAGTGGTATGGTGCAGTGGGTAAAGATGAAATTGGATTAGATTGAGGATCAATGATAGTAACAAAGTCATTAAAGAGAGGAGATTTATTTTTAAAATTTCCAAGTTCATGATGTTTCCATCCAAGATGTGTTTCTCAAGCATAAAGCAACTCCAAAATAGCTTCATCACTATGCAAGGTAGGAAGAGGACCACAATATTCCACATCTATTTCTAAATCTAAAATTTTATTTTCATGTCGATCATATTTAGAATGTATTTAATGGACATTGGTTATCATGTCATTAAGTGTGATTTTAAGAGTCGAAGAAATAGATGGAGCAATGATGGGAGAAGAAGTAGATTCAATTAGAGAATCAAAATGAGGTAAAGAAAATGAAAGCACTTTCATAGGTTTAAAAGGTATGATTTAATCAACCACCTAAGGAAAATAAATAAGAGGAGGATTGATAGGAGGCACATAACCCTTAGGTTCTAAGTTATGACCTATAGAAATGGTATGTACATCCTAGTTGAAATCATGAATTTGAGCTAAGATATTTTGATAATGTAAGACATCCAAGTCTATAGATTGAGCTTGGGTCATGATATAGTTGTCATCATATGTGGGAGAAATTGTGCATGCTTGGGATTCAGGAGGATCTTCAAATTGTGAAATCCTAAGATTGTTGAATGTTTAAGGAGTCATGATGAGAGGATCTTGAAACAACTTAGCCACTCCAAATTCATTTCAAATAAAATCATCTTCAAGGAAAGAAGGGTATTGAGCATTGCATGGAGGGGGAAAATAAATCATTCTCATCCATAAGAGGAATGGTATGATATCTAGGTACTAAAGAAGGTGAAATCCATTCTAAAATATACAGAGGTAATTTTTTAATATTACAAGTGTGTTTTAATTCATTGGGCTCATCATAATCATAATCTACAAGAGTAACTTATAAATCAAGATTCATATTAATGAACACAAGTAGAAGAGCATTATTGATTTTAAGAATTGTGGGAACACAATATTGTGATTTAGGATTAGGTAATTGGATACTCCATGGGTTTGGATCGACTTCATGATTATAAAATTTTACATTGTGTATAAATTTAAGGCATTGAATATCATAAAAATCAATGGCCCTCATTTGATGATTCCATGGATGGATGAGGAGTATTTTATAACATAAAGGAAGATCAAGAACCATGAGTTTGGTTTGCATGGTCTTAGGACCAATGGTTAAGGGAAGCCATATATAACCATGTGTCTTTTGATTAGTCTCATCAAAACCATGGAAAGTAATATGGGTTTGTTTAAGATGACTTTTCTTATAACCAAGTTTTTGTAAAAGCCATAATAAAGCCACATTAATACCAAAACCTTCATCAACTAAAATTTTTCCAATAAGGGTGGTATTAATGGACATATTGATGAAAATTGGTGGATCATCAATGCAAAAGAGGATTTAATCACTAAACATGTCCTCTTCAAGGAATTCAATAAAAGGTTTGGAAAAAGGACACATAGATTCAATGGTATTAATATTTACTAGTTGAGAATAAATAGCAGGTGGTTCTTCATCTAAAGAAGATGGGTCTTCAATCTCTTAGAGTTGTTGCATAAGGAATTTATCATGATAAGGTGAAGTGTGAACCAACTCCATGAGATGAATTTTTCATGGCACAAAGTTAAGTTCTTCTAGGAAATTCTAATGATATTTAGAAGAGGAACCATGAGGTTTAGAAGAAGGCAAATTAGACTTTGGAAGAATAGATGTGGTTGGAGGATTAGAAGGAGGAATTTATTCCTTAGGTGCTTCTAAATAAATATTGATATTGGTAGTATTGTTAAGCAATTGTTCCTCCAAAGAATGTTTCTTAGGTTTGTTCATAGGATCTTTATGTGCTAGCTTCCTACAATAATTAAACTTAGCCATATTGACATATTGAGAGTTGTTAATGTATTGATCATAAGCAATGTCAATTACACAAACATCCTTAGAAGTTGATTGATTATGGGATGAATATTTTTTATTATTATTAGATGTAGAGGCTTTAAAGGGTTATCATTTTTAAAAAGTTTTAGTGTATTCTTGACGCTGGTGTTTAATCATAGTTTCATGTTCAAATGAATCACTGATAATTTATGAAATAACACATTTAGCAAGCCCTCTAAAAGACTCATGATAATGTCCAATATTTGCATGAAACCATAAAAATAGATTGGCATTATACCATTTAGGAAGAGCATTAGGATATATGAAAGGTTTAGAAGGAGGCAAAAATTATCTCATTTGATGAACTGAAAGAGGCACATGAGACAATGAAGGAACATCATTTTTGGCAATACCAAGTTTGGTTTGAGAAGTATTACTAGTGATATCATTAGTTGTTTGGAAATATCCTTTAAGTATTTTAGAATTAGGTTTGAATTGATTCATAAGAAAATCTTGCCATTTAGCTTGGTCAAGAGATTCACTAAGAGTTTGAGGAGCAAAGGTTTGAAACTTGTATTGAAGAGCAGGAGTTAAAGTTATGATAAAGAGATTGAATAGGTTATCATCAAACATATTATGATCAGCTTTATGAGCTAAGGATTTCCATATTTTAATAAATTTATGAGCTGATTCATTTGGATATTTTTTAGCATTTATGAAATGGCTAAGATAGTTTTCAGAAAGATCATTATGTTGAAACACTTTAACTAAAGGATTGAAAAAATATTCAAGCTGGCATATAGAATGTTGATGTAATTAATTATACCATTCTAATACATCACTAGTGAAGGTTTTGACTAAGAGTTTAGTAGTGGCAAATGTATTAGTTTGGATCCACTCTTTGTATAGATTATCAAAGGCTTTAAGAAATGAGGTGGGGTCTTTAGTCGCATCATATTTAATAGTTGGTGATATGTTACCAATGTCAATATATATAATGAAGGGAGCTAAAGGCTCATTTTCGAATCTCTGAACCATATCATTATTTGTTATTAGTTAAGGAATAATGTTACCTAAGGCATCAATAAGAGGTGGAGGAATGTAATTAGGATTAGGTTGAGGATTCATGATTGGAGGTTGATTAGCCACATTGATTAAATGTTGTCTAAATTTCATCATTTGATTGGTATTAGAGTTTTTCATAATGTTCATTTGTTGATTCACTTGGGTTAATAATTGAGTTGTATCAAGTGGCAGGTTGGTATTGGAAAGAAAATTTCCCACATTGGTGTTGGAAGGATTATTAGAAGAAGAGTTATTAGTGGGATAATTAAATAAACTTGAGTCAATCACTCCCACATTAGTTTGAATATTTTGATAAGGTTATCTTGGTAGGTGTAGAAAGGAATTGACCGATCAACCTCATCTTGAGGTGTTATTTGAACCATGTTGAAATTTTTAGATGAGGGAAGAGAAGAGGTTCCCCAAGAGTGATGATGATCTTGGGAGACAAATAAAGGGAGAAGTGAACACCCCATATATGATCTAAATGGATTAAGACTATCCAAAAAGATTATGATAGGGGACCTCATTTTGATCAAATAAAAATGAATAGGATGTAGATAGAAAAGGATGAAAAATGAAGTTAAAAAGTAAGGGAAGTATAAAATAAAGCTAGGTTGACTAGGTTGACTTAGAGGAAAAACTAGACCTACAGACTATGCTAGGTCAACTAGGTTGACCTAGTGCAATGAATAGAAGTAGTAGAAATATTCTAGGATAGTGCAAAGACAATATAATTAATGTAACACAATAGATAGGGAAAGGTAAAGGATTAATAATAATATGATAAATAACATAAGGTATTCCTATAGCTATTCTTAAAAACTAGTTATTGAAATGAAATACACAATCAACTAAATTAACATTGGCCAATCTAATTGGTATATATAAGTAGATTGTGATTTTGAAACAAAAATAAAAAATAGGGTGAAATAAAGAAAAAAATAATTGACCTTGGTGTTTTGGAGATGAAAATAAAATAGATAACTAACCTATAACCTTGGAGATAACTAGCCCAATCTACAGAACTGGGTCAACTTGGTCGACCAAGTGAGATAGGAACCTACTAAAAAAGTGTGCTAAGTTAACTTGATTAACCTAGTAGACTAAACTAGATGTCTAAAAATGTGCTAATTCAAGTTAGCTGACCTATTTAACTAGACAAAAAAATTTAAAGTCTAGAATTTGGAACTTACATTGGGAATCTTGAATAAGAACCTATTGCAAAGTGGTTAGAAATGTGTTAGGTCAACCTAGTCAACCTAGTAGGCTGAAAAAAAAGTTTGTAAAGTGTTATAAACCTATGTTGGGTCAAACTAGTTGATCCAATTGTCTATTCCTACACAGATAAAAATAGATGGCTCGATATAATTAAGCTAACAAGTCAAAAAATATGATATAAAGATGACAAAAAGAATAAAATAAGTGAAATAAAACTTATAAAGGTTTGATTCACATCAAGCTCACTAGAATGTATGAAATCATAATTGCATGATGTGCATGAATCAATCCTAGATTTTATAAGATAGATCACACCTACACTTCTAATTGGGGTACACACTTGTTAAGATGGAGCATGATGAACATGAGGATTTGCTAGACCCGATTAGGGGATAAATTATATCATCTATCACAACACATCATGATATGTAGGGTTCCAAATTCTAGTCTAACATAATCACACAATAACCCTAAAAGATTCATATGGTTTCTATATTCATTTATGATAATAAACAAGAAAGTGAACTAATCTAATAATAATAAAAGTAAACTACGCTAGTGCTCACCAAAGATTGTGGCATAAAGTAAGGAGTTAGATGCAAAGCAATAAAATACATGTATAGGGAACTTCAAATAAATTAAGTATGAGCAACACCCTAATACATGGAATATGAGGAGTAATATTATTAGAGCCAAAACTTATGATACTTCTATCTATTAAAAGGGAGGAGAACAAAGTTAGAATATACTTACCTAAATGTGAACCCATCGTGACTCAATCTCTCCCTTGGCCAATGGAGATTCTCAAGAGGTTGATGTGGTTTGTAAGGATCACTTTACTAGGCCAAAACATCAAATACTTATCCATAAGACCAATATTCTCTAGTAAGAAACCTAAGCTAAGAATCCTTAAGTAGAATGATGGAAGAGTAGATTGTGAAGAAATGTGAGCGAATAATATCTCTTAGTTACATTTATATGGAAATGAATGAAATGAAATTTTATACATATGAGTATCTAACCCAAAAATAACTTAAACATGTTGGCTATTCTAGGTCTATCATTTCAACCTATCACATTATTGAGCTAATGCCTAAAGTTTGTGCTAGGTCAGTCAGATGAAAACTAGGCCTAAAGAGCTAAAGTGACCCTAGACTATGTTAAGTCAACCAGGTTGACCTAACTTATTGAATAGGTAAAAAGTGTAATAAATAAGGGAAATAAGGATAGAAAGAGGAAAATACTAGAAGAATGTGCAAGGAAGGAGAGAAACTTTAGGGAAATATTTTAGGAGCTGAATGGATAGGGAATAATATGGAAATAAGGGAAAACAATCTTGTAAAGCACAAAAGGTTTGCTTGCACCTTTCCTAGTGCACCCATTAAGGCATATAGTTAGAGAGATTGAGTGACTATGGGTTCCTACAAGATGTAAAACATCAATAATTGATAAAAGTGTGAAAATATTATGTGTATACACCAATAAGCTCAAGATACCCATTATAACCTCAGGTTAAATTAATGGGAAAGTTGAAACATTGAGATTCATGAAATGGAATGCTAGGTAAAGGTTTAAGAGTAAGAATCTTGAAGACACCATGATCTTGGAGTTGTTCAAAATTTTATGGTTAGTGTCACCTTGATTCCTGTAAATGGATCCATTATGAGGAAATTTAATGCATTGGCAAGTGGAAGAAGCACTAGCTCTCATATAGTGAGTCTATGGCCTAACAAGAAAGATGTCATAAGAAATAACAAAATTAAATATCATCAGCTTAACATGGATGGTGATAGGTGGGATGATAATGGGAATCCACAGGCAATGTAGAGGAGGCATTTTCCTTCTATCATATCCTTGGCATGTGCTATGTGTAGACTTGAGATTGCATTCAAAATACCCAAGAGTATTAATGAAAATGAGATAAGTGACATAGGATTCATAACCCTCATCAATAAATTCACTCTTAACTTGGATATCACTTATTTGGATACTAATGAATATGGGAGGATCATCTGCACAAAGTAAAATATTTTTAGGAATCATAAAAGTGATAACAAATCATTAAGAAAGAGAAGTGTCTATAGTTTCATCAATGTTGATAGAAATCTCTTCACATTATTATAAAATACTATCTTCAGAACCATATGAAGCTACCTCCCATCCTACTAAGGGAGATGAGGGACATTCATATCAAATAGTAGTTATATGATGAAATTTTTTTGACATGGAGAAGTCCTCATGAGCTCAGGGAATAGAATTTGGAATGGGAGATTAGTTATTTCTTTAATGGGATCCCACTCATCATATCCCATAACAAGGTTATTATATATAGGTGCATATTGATTAACAAGGTCCTTGGAAAGAGGATATGAAGTACATTATAATTTTTGTTGGTAGGACGAAGAAGAGGGTTTATGACAAGGTGGTAAATCATGTTGAGATGATGAAGTAGCTAGTTGAAGTTGATTTTGAGAATTAGAAGAATAAGTGTTAGTAGAAGCTTGGTTATCATTAGTATTGGAAGATGATGTAAAAGTGGTATAAATATAATGGGATGTGTTATCCAAGGGATAATCATAAATTATATTGTCAAAATTGATAATATCTTCTTGCCCCAACTCATTTAAATGAATTGGAGAAAAATCACGGATAACACAATATGTCTTAGATGAAGAAGGAGTATGGATAGGTTGGGAATCAATGATATACACCACCCTTCACATATTATTCATGCTAACCACATTTTATTTATAAGTTGGTTTAATAAGACTTTTTACATTATTGGTGGAATGGGTCAGTTTGTCTTGATTTTCTTGAATCATTTGATAATTAGGTAATGGATCTTTGTAGATAGCCACATAAACATTATATTTATTTAAGGCTTGAGTTTTTTCATGTGATTTATAGTCCTTGAAAGCAATCTCATAGGATTTTTGATGCTTACAAATAGTGAAATCATGATAAAAATTAGGGCCAAGAAGAAAATCCATAACTAAATTATGAAGTTGTGTATAGGTCTCATGAGAATGACCCAAACTAGCATGAAATAAACAAAATTTGTAAGGATCATACCATGATTTCATAGGTTGAGTAAGGTTAAGATCTCATGGAAGAGGCCTAGGTAGATGCTTAAGCAATTTAACTAAGGATAGAGTTTTGTGAATTTTAATGTTATTTGGTGAAGAGAAATGAAGATTGGTATATTTTTGAGGAGTTGGTTTTGAAGAACAGTTAGGAATGACAATTTGAATAATGTGAATGGTGTCATAAAAATTTGTAACACCATCATTAGTAATACTTTTTTTTATTCTTTAGTAATAACTAAGGACCCATAAAAAGTTGGGGTAGATCGAATTGATGCATTAGGAAATCTTAATGTTTAGCTTGGTAAATAACCTCTTCAAAGTTATGTGGAGAGAAAGTGTAGACCTGATATTATAGTTTAGGAAAGAGAGCATTTGTAAAGAGATGAAAAATATTGTCATCCACCATGTTATGTTCTCATTTGTTTGAAAAAGTCTTCCATCTCTTAACAAAGGATTGGGCAGTTTCATTCTCATATTATTTTGAATTAATGAAATGGGCCTAAGTGTTTTCAAGAAGATAATTAGTTTGTAATTCTTGAACCAAAGCATTTACTAAGTCCTCCAAACTAGAAATGGAATTAGCTCTAAGTTGATTGTACCAATCCAAGGCATCACCCATGAGAGTTTGGGCTAAGAGCTTGGTAATGGCAAAGGTGTTTAATTTACCCAATACTTGTAAATATTTCTAAATTTTTTGAGGTGAAAGGTAGGATTGATTGACTCATTATAAGATATTGTAGGTGTTACAATTCTTTTATCAATGTTGGTAATTTGAGTAGTGAGAGGTTCATATTGTAAATGCTTTATGGTTTTATTACTAAAGGAGGTTGAGGAATGAGATTTCCTTGAGAATATTGAAGATGAGGAGGGGGAACAATATCGTTATGTGTTCACTAAGCCATTAGTTGCAGATGAGATTGAAGATTAAGAAATCAGTTTTGTATTTTCATCATTTGATTTGTGTTATGAGTTTGAAAAGTACTCATTTGATTCAGAGTTTGAAATAAAGGTTGGTGTATTTGATTAGCATTAGAAGTATTAGAATTTTTATTTGTGTTGGTATTAGTGGCTTGGGTACCACTATTAATGTTTATATGAGCTTTATAAGAATTTTTATAATGTGAGGCACTAGTGGCAAAATTTGCTTGTGAAGCAAAAGATGGACTAGTGAATTGTTGAGAATAAGAATCACTAGAAGCATGATTGCCTTGGGTATCAATCAATGAAATAGTTAAAGGATAAAGGATAGTGGACTTTATGAGATTCATAATATATGTATAACCTACCATGTTAGTTGAGATAATAGGGATGGAGGTAGAGACGTTAGAGAAGAAGATGCCATAGCATAAGGAGTCAAAATTTAAGGAAGAGGTTGAGAGCCAAAGAAAGTGGTACCTTAAAATCCCATTGAAAATGTAGGAGTAGGTGAATGAGGGTCTTTTGTTTGACCACTAATCATGAGGCTATAAATGGTAGAAGGATCCTTTCCTCTATGTTGAAGAAATTGAGAAATAAAAAAAAGCATTTTGATAGTATATTCTAACTCAAGTTGGTCTTATAATGAGAAAAGAGGATTATGTTGTGAAGAGTTATTAGTAGGGGTCCCATAGTTAATTGTGAAAGTGGTAATATGAACATTAATAGCATCCAAAAGAGGATCCCTACTCTATCTATGGGGGACCCTATTAGGATTGGTAAAGTTCATCATGTCTATTAAGTATAACTCAATATCACTATCTAATAGAAAGTATATGATGAAGGGAAAATAATAGAGATGAGAAATCAAAGGACAAAGAAGTGACTAAAATAGTACAGGGTTGATTGGGTCAACCTAGCATAGAAATAAGGACTATAAAATTATACAAGGTCGATTGGGTCGATCCAATATAGTGTACAAAAGGTGAAAAAGCTACTGCGTTAATCCACTATAAAAGATAGGGAATTAAAGAACACTAAAACAAATTTTGAAAATGAAACAAGTTTACAAGTAATGGAAAGTAGTAAGTACCGAAATGAAATAGATATTCAATTAGATTAACTATAGCCAATCCAATTATATCAAACTAAACAAAATATTTTACTAATACTAGTTAATGCAAGTTTTTTCACACACAATTGAGTAAATAACAAAAAATCAACTTGAAAATTAAAGAGATAACTAATTTTTCAAATTTAATGTTTATTATATTAGTAAGATATGATTTTTAATGTGATTGGAAGTTGGCTATAAACAAGGTACTAGATAGTAATCTAAGGATTGTTTTAGGTAGTTTGGGTTGAAAGGGACTATAGTGGAAATGATGCAAGATTGGTATTGATGCCTAACCCTCACTTAACACATCATAATGATAAGGGTGTCAGGTGCTTAGCCAAAATATACCATTAACCATGATTTATACTTGACTAGAGCATCAAGTTAGCTTCCTCGTTGGTGATGAAATCCAAGTAGGTTGGCCTTAGGTAAATCAAATATTAAAGTGATTATTTATGTTCTATGATTTGGCCATGTGTGCATAAAATAAAAATAGTGAAACTAATTGATTAATTAAAACACCCTAATTAAACTATGTGAGCTATTCTAAGCTTGTAGGCCATAGGAAAAGAAATGTGTGAGCTAATTATTAACAAATATATGGTTAATTACAACTTAAAACAAGGTATAGTGTTAAAATTATATGAAAAAAATATATAACATGGTTGAAAGGTTTGAACTTGTACTAAAAAATTAATGTCTAAAAATGAATTGGGTTAGCAGGGTTGATCCAATTATTTTAGACAACACATAGAACACAGAACTAGGTTAGCAATGTTGATCCAATTGAGTTTGCAAGTGTAATTTTGAAGACTATAAATTTTGAAAGATAGAGAGGTATAAAGGAACCTTGGTGGATTATAAATGCAATGAAGGAAGGTTGTTGATGAATAACCTTGAGGTATGTTGTCAAAACCTACAAACTAGGTTGATAGGATCGATCAAGTTATGCAGGAACTATTGTAGAGTGTTAAAATTTTAAGGGGTTGACTAAGTTGACTTAGTAGGATGAACTAGATGTTTGAAAGGTTGAAAACCTATATTGGGTTGACTAGGTTGATCCCTTTTCCTATTCTTGGAAACCTATGCATAGAGATAAATAGTTGGGTTGATAGAATTGATTCAATCTATCAAAATATATGATCAAAATGATGATCAAAATAATTAAATAAATCTTGTAAGGGTTAGTTTCATGTTGGGTTTACTATAATTTAATATGAAGGTGAATCCAAAGTGAATGCTAATACTAACAAGAAAAGAGACAAAAATGAAAACATGAAGACAATCCAACTAATGGTGGGATAAGATTCACGCCAGGTTCACCATAATGTATGTAATCATAAATGCATCATGTTTATAAATTAATCATGTCTCAGAGAAGATATAACATACCTTCACTTTCAATTGGGGATACACTTGTCAAGTATGAGTATGACCAATATGGGGATCTACTAGACTCAATTAGGGGATCACTTATCATAACATATCATGCTAGGAAGGGTTCCAAATCCTATAGTCTAACACAATCACATAACCACCCTAATGAATTCCTAAGGTTTAAAGTGTTTCACTTATTCTAATAACAAGAAAGTAAATCTAATCTAGTGCACATCGAAACTTATGGCACAAAGTAGGGATTAGAAATAATAAAAAAATTAAACTAAACATGCATTAGAAGATATATACTCATGTTAATGTATAAAAACTCCTAATACATTGGAGAATAATACAAATTCATTATCTATCTACTCTTACAAAGGAAAAATAACATTAGGAATACTTACCTTTGAAGATGAACCCACCGAGCCTCAAGCTCTCCCTTAGCCAAGGTGCTTTTCAAGAGATTATTGTGGTATGTAAGGATAACCAAGACAAATCAGCTCAAGGCTACACAACCTATCTAAGAATCTGAAAGACTTCTCCACAAGATAATATCCATATCTCCAAAGAAATTATGAAACCCTAATCATTATTCCTCAAGTAGAATGGTCAGTAAGTAGATGTTAGCTTGCCCTTTTTCATTATTAATTATTATCTTATGAAATGGTGGGAATTAAACTTATATATAGGTGGATCTTGACCTAAATCCTCTTAGAAATGTCAGCTATATAGGGTTGATCTAGTTGACATAATGTGTTTTCAAGGACAAATCACTACATTTGACCTAGGTCAAATGAAAGGCTAACAAGATAAGAAAGTGAAAAATAGCCCTAAACTATACTAGGTCAACCCAGTACAACTGACTATCCAAAAGGGTGTTAAGTCAAAAAAATGAATAATTAAAAGAGGAAAATATTGTAATAAGTAGGAATGAGAAGAGTAAGCTTAGGTTTAATGGTTTTGTAAGAAAATTGTGTAGAAAACAAGTGGCATAAGGGACAACAATCTTATAAATCACCGATGGTCTACCCACCCCTTTCTCAGTGCATCCCTTAAGGCATATGCTCAGAGATATTGAGACTCTATAGGTTCTTGTAAGATAAAAAGTATGGGTAATCAATAAAAGTTTGAAAATATTATGTGTGTACAGATCTCTTCTTTGATGAATATTTACCTATATTTGGACCATGTATTAAGCTAAATAAAAGTTTAGATTGAGACTTATTTGGCCATAAAACCTTCACTAATGTATGGGTGCAAAGGTAATAGCCACTAAAGATTATATGTCATGTACTAAATTTAGAGAGGATGGGTCTTTCACCTACATTTAAAAATTTATTAAATTAATACTTAAATTTATCCTCTTAAAGTGAGTATATTAAAGGCTTAGTGATTGTGATACAATCTAGATTTAACACTATGATAGGATCATGTACTTGAATTTTTTTTACTTTTATATTGTTTTAAAACCCATTATATGTCTAAAACCAAGTCAAAACAAAAATAAGTCTTAAACTTAGTCCATATATAGCTATGTAAAGAGGCATTACTCTACCTATTTTTTGGGTAAAAAACACTCCCTTCTACCTATTATTCCACCAAAATTCAAAGCCAAAAATTCATTCTAACTCTCTTCTACATGTCATCATGTAAATTTTTTTACATATCAAACTCCTAAATATAATTTCAAAATTTATCCAAATACACAACTCTTTTGTCTAAACCATGATGTTATGATGCATGTTTTGAATCAACCCTAATTCTAATCAAATTCCAATTACAATTTGAAACTAATCCAAAACCAATTTAAATTATATTTAAAACCTAAGATATAATTTGATTCCAAAATAGGTTAATTATTCTTATAAGTTTTAATTAAATCAACTTTTTTAATCCAAAAAAGTTTAATTTAAGTCAAACATTATCTAAAGCACAAATTCACTCCAATGTCCGCATAACTTCAAATCAAACTAACATTCTAAAATGAACTTGTTTAAATCATAGGTCACATTTTAAAATCAAATAAAATATAATAAATAAAGCATTCCAAGTTCAAAAATTCTTAAAAAATCATATCCTTTTTCTACATTCACGCGTCAAGTTTCCAAGCTAAGCACTTCAAAGTCAAGTCAATTACCAAATATTTTCAAGATCTAAACATTAAAAAATTACATCCTTTGTGAGACAAACCACTTGAAATAATTTTACAAACCAATATTTTTGCACCATTTTAAAAATAATTTTGAATCACACACCTTTCCTATTTAGATATTCTTGACCATTTTTGGTCATTATGGAAGAGCAACATCCAAATCTTAGTTTAAGGATTTAAATTTAGAAATTTTTTTTTTTAAAAGTTTTGTTAGAATTTAGTAGAAGTGTTTATGTTGAGAAGGAAGAAAAGGACTTATTAGGTTTTCAAAAAATGGTATTCACACTTGGTAAATTTTCTAAGGACTTTGGGTCTTTCAAACAATTATTCTGATGAAAAATAGAAAATAAATCTTGAGGAAGTCTTTGAAAAGAATTTTTTTAGCTATTTCCTTCATTAGAGATTTTGTGAAAGGATATTTAGAGATTTTTTTCTAAATTAAATTTATGAAATCAAAAGTTCCAAACAAAAGTTTCAATAAAATATAGGGAAAAATTCATGAAGAAGAGACTTTCAGCACTTAGCTAATTTTTTCACAAATTGATTGGTTATGTATCAATATTTTGAAGGTCTCAAACCAATCTTAAATTCCTTTCAATACTTAATTGATTTTCATGAATTTTCCTTGCAATCTCTAGTTAGTAAGATAGCAGGCTAGCAAGAAATCAAGATTATTTCATGTGTCATAATACCAAGAAACTAGAGTCTTGAAAGCATTCATATAAATAAAATACCCTATAGGATAGTGGGTTAACATGATGATGCCACATGGAATAATCACACTACTCTATTATCATAGAGATTATTTTGTATTTTAGACATGATATCATAACCTAAGATAGTGGGTGAGTGGTATGGTAACATGTGGAATAATCTTATTGATCTACAGCACTAGGGTAGTCCATGTAAATAGAGAAGTATGTTAGGGAAATATGTGAGTGAGATGTTGATTCATGGTGAAATCTTCCTTGACCATGGAGAGAATATTCAAATTTGTACTCAAGGCCCCAAGATAATAAATGGAAGAGAGATAAGGAGCCACATGGACATTTATATCCCAAAGAAATAAGAAGTGAACATGTGGTGGTGATTGAAGGTAAAGACATAAAAAAAACTTGAGAGAGTGAGAAAAGGCCACATAGCCATGGAAGTGATGTGTTTTAATAATTGATCTAAGAACATGATAAATTAGGATAAAGTAGGTGTCATGAGTGGTGACATTAATCCCACAAAAAATAAAATAATGCCATGTGGTATATAAATATGAACTTAGGATAGATATTCAAATCATAATAATAAACTAAGTGTTGAAAGAGGTCCTAAAAAATAATCTACTCATAGAATTATAAAAGTTCATGATGAATCCAATGATGACATGTGGTTGGATTCCACCATGAAAGACTTTTTTGGCGTGTACATTGGCATTAACTGAGGAAAATTTGAAGGCCCCTCTTGCCCACTAAAATTTAAAACTCATAATTAGATTACTTAACTATATTTGATTCATAGAATCAATTTAAAAATGACCTATCATGAAAATCATGGTGTAACTCAACATAAATGTTATAAAAATGATGAGAGGGAAATTGAATCTAGCCCTATTCATCATATATGTGACTGGAGAATACACATGTAGAAGCCAAGATACATGCTTGAGGGGACATAATAGGAAGTTGTACATGTGTGACTTTGGAAATCCTAAGGAGATCCCCACTACCTTGACCCCCTCCCATTATCATCATCAAATTTGTAACTACCCTAATAGTGTGGAAAGACCCAATCAGACTTGAGCTCTAAATATTTTTCCTATTCAAATAGGAAGTATTTTCATTGCAAGATGACCCTTTTTTAGCATATAAATACTACAAAAATTGGCCCATCATTGATACTTTTATTTTTCCTTATGACTTTTAGAAAATAATATAGTAATATTTTACCCTCTTACTATCTTACATTCCATGTGTATCTTATGCATCATTGATTCTATCTTTGTGGTGAAGTGTCCTTTCCGTTTGATTGTGTTCAGTTCTATTATACTTATTTATAAGTGAACTCTCTTTTATAGGTCATAGTTTTTGTATCTCATAGATATGAATTATTAGTTGTGGTGATGTATACTTCTCTTTTTATTTATACTATAGATCCTTATACCTTTGTATGAAACACTAATGCTAAGATTATCATGATTGAGTTGTGTATAATGTTAATTATTTATGTTCATTATGTATGATTAAGTGAGTAGAAGGTGTCATAATACTCTAGTGTATCACCCCTTATTTGTTTTCAATTCTCTTATGCTAAGATGATCATGATTGAGTTGTGTATAATGTTAATTATTTTATGTTCATTATGTATGATTAAGTGAGTAGAAGGTGTCATAATATTCTAGTGTATCACCCCTTATTTGTTTTCAATTCTTTTATCTCTCTCTCTCTCTCTCTCTCTCTCTCTCTCTCTCTCTCTCTCTCTCTCTCTCTCTCTCTCTCTCTCTCTCTCTCTCTCTCTCTCTCTCTCTCTCTCTCTCTCTCTCTCTCTCTCTCTTTTCCATTGTAGTTTCAATAGTTTAGTGTTAGCTTAGGTGGTACATCAGGGGAAGTTGACCCTTTCTATAGGTTTACTCCAACCATAGGTGACCCACATCCTTAGGGTGTTCTCATTATGTTAATTGGGTGAATAGATGTGAAACAACTCCTCACAGATTAAAACCTAATGTGAAAATAATTTTTGGCACATTTGGTAGGAACCCTACATTCATCCACTCGAGAATTGTTGGTGTGTTATTTTGTACATCAATATTTGAAGGTAGTTTCTACAAACACTAGTGATGACTCTACATATACTTCATCTAGTACTAACATCCTAGGCATCCTTTTTAGGTAAAAATTTTAGTGGTTTTTGTATCATTAAGAAATTGAAGAGCCAATTTTGGTTAGATTATTATTAGCGAGTCAAAAGATAATTCAAATCAAACAATGCAGTAAAAACTAAACCAATCTTACCTAGGTACTTGGGTGAGATTAATATAATGAATAAAATTTTAAATAAAATATAAAACAAAACCTTATATTACCTCCCTGATTGAAATTAGTGTTCATTTATTGGCATAGAGGATGTTCATGCTTGGCTATAGGGAAATATAGACATTCATCAATGCAATTTCCATTTTGGTAGCACTTCTCTAATACCACTTGAGGCTTGGCTTGGCATGTGAATCTTATTGAATCAATTTGGCATTATAACATTTATTGGGATCTTATTGAAGGAATTATTGTAAACTTAAACACAAAAGATTCTTTGAAGAGAGTGAGGGAAATTAAATTTATAAGTCTCAAAACCAAATCTAATCCTAATGAGGTTAGATTTATTTTTAACCTTGGTTGTGTTTATATTAGCCTTGGTCAAGTGTAGGTTAATCTTGGGTTTAGTCAAATAAATTATGAAGTCTTGATAACTCATATAAGATGTTTATGAAGCTTAAAATTCATAGAAGATATTTATGAGGTTATGACTCAACTTTTTTTAGAATTTTAGTAATTAATAAAGATATTATTAATTCCTTTGAACTTGACCTCATATTTATTTATTTATTTTAGAAAATTTAATTCCTTAATTAAAGTTAGAATTTTTATTTAAGAAGATAATTAAACTTTTTCTTTTTAAGTAATCTTGTTTAGGGTTTTTAGTATTTAGGAATTGTTTTACTATTTTTCATTAATAGATGATAGGCCAAGAATGTCAATTTTCTAGTAACAATTTGATTGGGTTTAAATCCAATATAGGTTGTCATTATTAATAGGATAACACCCCAAATAGGATGCCTCAACACAATTATGGATAGTTATATCCCATGAGTAGAAGAATTTTGTAAGTCTAGTGACTTTTAGGTTTAAATCACATTATTTTCTAAAAATTAATCTAAAGTTTGATATAGACATAGAAGTGTCAAAAAATGAATGTCTATATTTTTCCCTTATTTGATAAGGTATTTTGAGACATAGACATAGCAATATCTTTTCAAAGAATTCAAAAGACATTAATATGAAAGGTTTATGCCCCAAAGGGTCTTTGATTAGCCTTGGATTCCCCCTCAAGGGATTGAGTGGCAAATAGAGTCATTGAATGTTACTTCAAAATGAATTGAACAACATAATCTAGTAGTAACATAGGATGAAACACTAATTTTACCTAAGGTGGTTATAATTATAATAGAGTTTGAGACACTAATTTTCCCACATGTAGTTATAATCAGTGGCACATGTTAGGGCCCATGCAGGGTAGGTAGAGTGAAAAATAATGAATTTATCAAAGGTGGCTATAATCATTATCATAGGTCATTACCCTGGTAGGGTAAATAGGATAATGTGATTGAAAATGATTTTTCCCCATCGAGGAAAAATAGATCACTAACTGGTTAGAAAATAATTTTCTATATCAAAGAATTTTATCCAAGGGAGCTAATATAATAAACCTATAAAATGGATCTATGATAAAATGGAAACCAATAACATGTCTAGCCTAAATGTGAGTATGAAGATGCACAATTTAACTAAAATATGTTTTAGGTAGGGGACAAAATTGTTAAACAAGTCTGAGAAGAGGCCCAATTAGGTGGCCTAGTTATTAAATTACTAAGAAGTAAAGAACATAAGATCAAATAACATGTAATATAGACCATGGAGGCAAAAATAAAACTCCTAGAGTGAGTATACAAAAATTTAGGTACTAGGGGGTGTAAAATTCAAAATTTTAGGCTATATATACATCCCATGTGATGAAAAATGGTTTATTTTTACTCTATCCCTTTGTGAATTTGAGCTCTAGTTTTTTTGTGAGAGTTATCAACAAGAAAAGACATGTGGAGGAGGACATACACACATTAGTGAAAGAGTGAGGAAACATGAATGACCCCAACAAAATTTTCCTCTAGAATGTGACCTCACACTAGACCTTAGGTTCATTTATTTCACATTTATTATTAAATTTAGGATGTAAAATTTCAAATTTGTATTTTTTGTGAAAAGGAAAATGGAAGCTTTGAAAAAAAATTGATGGATTTATATGAAATAACCATTTCTAAAAATGGTAATATCATGAAAAAATAATGGAAAATGCCAAAATGATTATTTTACCCATTTTTAGGTGAAGTAGTCATTTTCATAAAAAATGAATACAGTGATTTTACCCAAAAAAGATTGTAATTATTATTTTAGTTTTTTACAAAAATGATGACTTCATCCAAAACAATGATTTTATTGTTTGGAATAAATGGTTACTTCACCCTAAAAGGAAAAATAGATAACTTAATAGATCCAAAAGGGGTTTAAACTCTAGGAGAGGGTTAAATAGGCTTTTTATAGTTGGCATAGGCTAGACAACAACATAGATATATCCTAATGTTAATCTATATATGATTACAGTAGTGGCTTGTGGTATTGAGAATAAAGGAGTGACATTCCCATTGTTTACAGACACCACATATATGGATAGTGGATATGGTTCCATTCTCACAGGTACTAGATTTATATGACAAGGTGTATATGCCTCTAATTTTCATATATCGATCATACCTAAGTGTCTTGATATAAATATGGCACTCTAAGACTTTGACATTTTGCCTACAATTAAGGGAGGCCATTTTTACACTTGAGGATACTTAGAAGATCCTCAAGCTACCAATGAGAGGTCACAGGCTATCTTGGATAGATCCATCATAATAGTAAACAATGCTAGATGACTTGAATAGTTTTTAAGAAATTCTCATGGTGTATGGGAAGGTTGATATTGACTTAATAGAGACATATATATACTTACAACATGAAGACCTATCCCCTTAGAACCCCTCACCACTAGCAATGATTGGCAACAAGGTTTTGATATCAATGCATATTTTTAGTTGTATATTTTTTCCTGATAAGAGCCATTTTTTATTCCACATGGGCTAAGGATGAGTGATCCATAGCATAATGGATGAGGTTACAATATTTGAATGGGGTCCAATAGTATTGTCCCACTTATACAAGGATTTACATATGGTAGCCTATCAATGAGGCCATAAAATTTAACCTTACACATTACTCATGGTTTCAAGATGGGAGCACATCTCTATAGAATTCCCATTGAGCCAGATATGGGTCAGGGACTCATAGGATCCATTAGCAAATGGTTGGACATAGATAGGTATAGGATGTATAAAACATCATGGGGATATTTAATTTTGCTAGTGCATGTTTGATGAGATGACACCAAATGTTTGCATTTGGTGACCTTATCTTCTTTATCAACTTTATGAGGCTTAAGATGCATGTTACATAACATTTATGACATCCATATGTTTCATTATAGGGAGACAATCTCATATCATTGAGGAGTACCAGACATACAAGGTAATCTGATAGTTTGACATGGTAATGGATGTTTTAGAGGAGCTGAGGTGGTTCATTCATGATTCTAGATAAATTATCCATGCAACCTCCATGATTCAAAGGAGTAGAGTTATGGTTAGTTATGGGATCATTTTATGAGTAATGTGAGATTATAATAGAGGTCCAGGAGATATAGGGGTTACACCATGGTATGTTCACTGGTGGGTATATGTGTGTCCATTGAGAATTAAATTTATTGGACATACCATTATGAAGGAATGGTTATAATGTCAAGTGATAATTGATGTTGATGAGACTAACACTGACACTAGCATTAGGGTGAGTGATAGTGGTAACCACTATCATAACAATGGAAGAGGGGAGGATGATGATGACATAAATAGTAAAGGGAATGATAAAGGTGATGGTAAAGTGGATTACACCCATGTTATGATGGTGGTTGATCCCATCACTACAACCATATCAGTTTATTTTGTTGATCCATGCTAGGTAGGTCCATTAGGTGTAATGAGAGCAAGCAAGGATAGGTCTATGTTGGAAGAGACAATTACAACATGGGTAGGTGAGGTCTAAGGTTTAGAGAGGATGGTGGTATATTTATAGGCTACACAAGTTATCAAGGATGAGGATATGATTTTCCTTTAGCTAGGGATTACCCAACTAAAGGTAGAGGAGGCATATATGGTGTAGGTATAGGCACAGATAGAGACAAAGTGAGATCAGGCATTACCATATAGGGATCAACTCTTATTAGATGTATAGATGATCTAACATGAATGATATGAGGCTTGTAGATATTTTACATAGGTAGGATTCTCATAGATGATACTTGAGATTATTCAAGCTTAGGTTGAGGCCTCCTAACATCATCGAGAACATGAGACCACAATCCCTAGAGATCATTAGATAGATTAATTTGAGGTATGGGATGTGCATTGGGATGGTAGTATATAAATGTGGTCTAGGACTAGGACACATGTGAAATTAACCTCATGCTAGTCAGTGTAGCATCTAGGACCACGTACACTACCAAGAACACTAGGGCCACTAGGGCCACCTCCTACCATAGGGCCTATGGACACAAAAATTCAAAGTTAAATTATGATAGCTCTTTGGTATATTTTTTTATAATTTACACTATGATATGTATATATTATTAATGTATATGACATTATTGTGACATACATTGACATTCGTATTGGGTCCTCAGAGGCCTTTTTACATGGACTATTAATCATTTGATAAATGTGATGCTCTATTTATTTTTATGTTGATCTCATCCTTATATGTGTTTTTTTATCATTTTAAATGTTTATTTTAATTTAAACATGTATGTTACTTCACTTAATGCATTTTTATGAATATGGGATGCTACACCATTTTATCTTATTATGTCGTATGACTTATATATATATATATATATATATATATATATATATATATATATATAAAGAGAGAGAGAGAGAGAGAGATGCATGTCTATATTAACACATAATATAATAATATTTATCTATTTATTCATGGGTTTGGATTATGTTCATAATTTTTATCATTGGGAGTTAGAATAAGTATATGTGTGTTTATATATATATAGAGAGAGAGAGAGAGATGCATGTCTAAATTAACACATAATATAATAATGCTTATCTATTTATTCATGGGTTTGGATTATGTTCATGATTTTTATCATTGGGAGTTAGAATAAGTACTACCCAGTGCATTATTTGATGGATCCATTGGCATGATTTTTGTTATAGCTTGTGTTATTATACATCACAGTTATGAATAATTATAATAACAATATATATCCTAAGCATGAAAACTTAGTTTAGATGCAAATACAAACAAACTCAAAATAAAATATGAATTAAAAATTCCCAAGTTTACATATAATACAAATAAACTAAGTGTATTACTACAGACAAACACTCATAACCTAAATCCAAGATATGGATAATCAAGACTTAAGTGTAAATAAAAGTAATAGACATAAAATAATTTATAAAGGCACAATCAAAGAAAAAATGAAACAAGAAGTAAAAAACAAACAAACAAATGAACTAACCAAACAAATAAACAAATAAACCAATGAAACAAACTAACTAGATAAATAAACAATTTAAAAAACAAACCAAATAAACAAACTAACTAGCTAACCAAACAAGCAAAGTTAGTTAATCAACTAACTAAAAAAAAATTAATAACTAAACTAAGGTAAAGAAGAATTTAATAATAAAACTATTATAATAAAAACAAAGGTAAATAAAAAAACTATGTTAAAACAAATAGTAATATACAAATGAGTTAATAATAATGTTAGAAATAAATATAATACAAAAAAACATGAATGAGTGAAATTGTTCATGCATGTGTAACGTAGGTCTTACACTTGTATACAAGGTTTCCCATAGGATGTAGGTAGAAATCACACAAGTAAAAAAAACACAATAAAAAATGAAAAAGGTTTTACCTAGAATATAGGTAGTATCGACAAAAGGTATGACTACAAAAGGTTACCCCTAGGCTATAGGGAGAAATGACACAATAAAGGTAACAAATGTTGTCCCTGGGATAAAGGGGACAATAACACAAAAACAAATATGGGGAATATGAGAAATAGGAAGGTGTAGCTGAGATGACAATAGATGTGCTAGGCAAGTGGACACTACATACATAGTCTCTTGGACATGAGGTCCAACATGAACTTTAGGCCAGATTTAGTTCTTCCAAGGCATGGGATATAAAGAAGTTGATGATAACAAAAAGAGGATGATTATAGAGGAATATAAGAATGATCTATCAAAATGGAAAGTACATAGTGTAAAGAAGGGGGTTCATGTGTCAGTTATAAGAAAACTCAAAAACCAAACAAAAGTGTCTATTTTGGCTAAAACCACATTGAAAGATGAAAGATGAGTATCCACTAATCACCTAAATTGATAATTCATAGTGTTTACTAAATATTCAACTTGAAATGAGAATGAGTTCACAAAATAGTGAGAATGTTATATGATGTTTCTAAAAAAAATGGTGAGATCATAATAAAATCCAAGTGTTTATTTGTACATCAAGTTCAAATGCACAACACTCAAAAAAGTGACTCATAAAATGGCAAGAGCAAAAAGATAAGGTTTCCCTCAAAATAATGATATCATAATAATATCCAAGTGTTCATAAGTGCATCATTTTAAAATGCACAATTCTCCAAAAATAGTGAGAGCTTACATCTAAGGTTGCTCAGAAAATAATGAGAGCATAATAAAAATCCAAATGTTCATTAGTTATCAAGTTCAAATGCACAATGCTCAAAAAACTACTAAAGGACAAGTGATTAATTGTGAAATAGATATAATAACCATAATACTTAGGGAAAAATACATGAAAGGATGTGAAAAAAGGCAATGAAGTAATGAATAAGTGGTAAAAAAGCTAACCTAAGATACCCCATGTATCCAAGTGTTGCCTACATAGTATGTGTGGACCTCAGGACAATGTTGTTCTCCCATAAATGGGAGGAAAATGGAAAATTATTATATAAATGAATCTAGATAGGTAATATAGTAAATCCTATAAAATATTTTAAGGCTTTATATCTCTAATGGAAATTCTAACCGAATTTCCATGACTTTGTGATTTTTAGCATTTTCCTAGGTCTTTTAAAATGTTTAGATATTTTGAAATGTTTTGAATGTTTTTGGAATTTTTAGGGTATATTAATTCATTATATATTAAAAATATACCACTCGTAAAATGGAAATACTATGGCTTAGGGTGAATGCAAAGTGGTGATAGTGTTTAATTGGAATTAATCGTAAAATGGCAAGAGCATTCAAACTTATATTTCTCATAAAATGATGAGTGTACAAATAAGGATGGCAGAGTTGACCTAATAAAATACTGAGTTTCATGTACATAGTATAAATACACCTCAATTCACTTTAGTTCCTCCTACAACAAAGTTTTTGACTAAGTAATAAAAAGTTCATGAATAGGCAAATTATAATGTATGGAAAAATGATGTAGTAATGCATGGTAAGGGGGTTGTTCCTAGGCTATAAGAAACAATATCAAGGGGTGATACTATTTTTTGAAAATATGGTTATAATTAATAAAATGAGAAAATAAATATAATGTAATAACAAATTAAGGATGTAATTTCTAAGACCACTATCATACTGCTTTCAATACTACCATTGAATGAATGCCTTCAAAAATTTGAATCTAAATCAACTATTGGAACTGCATCTAATATCAACCACTAAAAGTGTTTGAGGTATAAATTAATTAGAACTAAGAACAAAAATGATAGGTTTTAAATCAAAATAACTAGTGGGAAATAGTGTAAGGTATGATGGGAAAGGGTTAGGGTATCGTACAAAGAATGGTTATATTATGGCATAACTTAAATGATATTTGTAGATAGTAGTTCAAGTCACTCAAACATAAAAATGTTTGAGGTGAATTATGTTCATCATTTCTTCAATTTCATCTCCTTATATCATGGATATTATGTATGATCTATAACTTTAGTTATCAATATCCACATAAGGCCCTAACCAATTAGGTTGAAACTTTAATTTCTTTTTGGTCTTTACATTGATGGTTTTATGATTTTATTTTAGTATAAGATCATCAAACTCAAATTATTTATGTTTTATTCATTTATTGTATTTGACACATAATCTACTTTAGTGTTCTTCAAGGTTATTCAATGTAGATATGAACTTTCCATATAGTAAATTTAGCTCTTGAAAATGATCTACTCTATATTCCTCATCATCAATGATGTGCTATAGTGAAATGTGGAGAGAAGGAAACTCAACCTCAATAAGAAGAATGCCCTTAATGCCATAAACATGATAATGCGGGGTAGCTCCTATTGGAGTATATAAATTGGTATAGTAGGCCAAGAGGGTGTTAGATAACTACAAGTTCTAAATATTACCAAAATAATTGACAATCTTCTTGAGGATATTCACAATGGTTTTTTTAGACACCTTAGCTTGGCCATTGCCTTATGGGTAAGAGGAAATTGAATGGTGTTATTTGATATGGTAATGAGCACAAAAGGTTTTTATATCTTTATTTTTAAATGAACTACCATTACAAGATATAATGCCAGAGGGGATACCATAGTAATAAATTATATGGTTAAATATGAATTTGGAAATATGCTTACCATTCATGTAAATGATGGGAATGGCTTCTACCCACTTAGTGAAATATTTTGTACTAGTTAACACATATTTGTGGTCATATGAGGAAGTAGGATTTATATTTCCTATGAGTTCAAATCCCCTCATTGATAATGGCCAAGTTGTTGCTAATGTTTTAAGTGTTCCAACTAGAGCATGGATCAAATTAGAATGATTATAACACTTCACACACTTCTTCACATAAGCAATTGAATAAATTTCCTTAGTTAGAAAATAATAATTAGTGCCTAATATTTTTTTGGAAAGTATGTCCCACTAGTGTGGGCCCTATACACCCCTTATTAAACATCCCTCAACATTATTCCATAATCTATCAAAGATAAACAATGAAGTAGGGTTCCATTAGAGCTTCTATGATATATGGTAGGTCCAAGTAAGGTATATTAGGAGGATCTATGAATTAAGGATTTTTTCCTTTTGTGAGAAATTACTAGGGGTATAATTTGGTCATGAAGGAAATCATATATTTTATCATACTAAGTAGATGTGGGACAAATAATATCACAAACCATCTAAATAGTTGCTTGTTCATAAGCCAGTGCTAGGAGAAGTTCTACAAGAAACTCAAACTCTCTAGATATATTGGTAATATGAATCATAAATCCAATTGTAGCCATGTCATCATATGTTCTATTATTTTCCCTGGGTATCTATTCAAATGGAAGATTAGTAATGTTTTGATTAAGAGTGTCAACCATACCTTTATAAGGTACCAAATTCTCATCCTTCATCTAATATGGTTTGTAACCTAATGGATTATAAGTTTTGAATCACTATGAACCAAAAAATGTTTTATATTTCACTATACTACTTGATGAAGCCCTCAGATGAGTGCTTCATACTCATCCATATTATTATTACATGGAAAACTAATTCAAAATAATTTAGGAAAAATATTCCCTTATGATGTGATAAACAATATGTTAATGCATAATCCATGTGTTGTAAAGGAACCATCAAAGTACATTGTCCATTATTATACTCCAAGAGGTGTTTTAGTTGTAGTCATGATGGATTCATCTAGAAACCCAAATATAAGAGGTTGAATATCAAGAAGAGAAGCTTATGCAAGTTAATCAGTAAGTACTTACCCCTTAATGGATTTTTTATTAACATAATCAATATCAAATTTGCTCAAGATCATCATCCACTTCATCATATGAAATTATAAATCTATTTTATATAGTAGATACTGGAGTGGATCTACTTTGGTAATTCCAATAGTCTAAATTTTTATCATGTAGAGATGTAATGTTTGGGCTATGAAAATGATATCTAAATAGGCTTTCTCAATTGGCATACAATTATTTTCATGCGTGATTAATGTTTAGATTAGGTAGTAAATGGAATGTTCTTTTCCCTATTTATTATGTTATTTCAAAAGTTCCCCCAAGGCATTTTTAGTAGCATGTAGGTAAACTAAAAAGGGATTTACCAACATAATCAATAATAAAATAGGAGGATTTGTCCAGTATTTTTTGAGATGGTCAAAAGCTTTTTGGAAATATTCATTCCATGAGAAAGTGGTGCCATTATTTGGAAAGTGTGTAAAAATATCAAATTTATACATTTTATTAGTCTAGATTCTACCCTTTAGGTAGTGGTGTTTCAATCCTACATCACCTAATTAATACAATGTGATCGACTCTAGGTAAGGGTAGCGTAGTTGTTGAGGTGAACCTTTATTTTTGGGGTTAGTTTCCCTGGTGCATCAATTGTAGCTCAATTCCTAAACCTACATGTTTTTATAGTGAAAATGGATAGAAGGGAAACATGAAATTAAACCTATGATACTAGAGGTGATGCACCAATATGTTGTGTCCAATCTATTTGAACTTTCAATAAAACTAATGAACAAGACAAGGATTAGTAATTAAAACAATCTCTCCATATTATTTTAAGCATTAATTTTCCACATGGATTCTATGTTATATGGTTATAAATTGAAGGATATGAATATAAGGTATAATTCAATACACTTACCAGTGAAATTCCACTCCGAGCTTAACTACTAACACCTTCACACACTATGTGACCTACATAAATTAATGTACTAGTATCTAGGTGAGGCAAGGACCTAAATATGAACATAGAACTCAAAAATTATGAATATAAAACAATAATGAAGCATAATAAACAATTATTGAGAATCTAAAATATTACTTGTATTAATTCAGGAGGTTATAAGGTATAAACATGGGAATTATTTCATCATACCCAGTAAGGGGAAGCATATAATGGCCTTTCAGCCTCAAATTATAGAGAAAGAGAATAGGATAGGAGGATAATATGGCATGGAAGTTGTAAAATAGGCCATGATGATACTCATTCACTCAATCAATAGATACAACACGCATAAGGATCAATAACAACTCCCTCAACTCTCCCATGCATTGTATTGACTTCACAATGGCCTTCAATGATAGTATGGTGTAGGAAATGGCTTAGTGGAGGCTCCTTTAGTATTGTTTTACTCCATTCACAACATGAGAATTTAAAATTGGTCAAATACTCTCTTGTTGGTAGTTATAATGGTATGATTATGGTCTAGTTAACCTTAATGGATCATTAAGTAGGCTACCTTCTACTTTTGCATGTTGACTAGGCATAAAACCACCTAATTCTCCGTAATGGCCATGAATTATGTATGATCACATCCATGAGGTAGTTTAAAAGGTGTTATGTCCCTGTATTTACTCTCTTAGTATCTCTCTATTACAATGATCATCTTCTCATGTTGGCCAAATAGGCTTACTAGGCAACTAGGCCTAGTTACTTGACTTTAGCCCTCTTGAGTAATCATAAAACCTCCATAGGAGATAATTTAAGCTATGATAGACATGTTTAAGACTTGATAATTTTTTTATTATATGGTCTGGTATTGGGTCATTCATACTATTCTTGACCTCTCAAGGTGACATTATTTATCTATCATAAGCACATCTAAAAATGCCTTCTTCATGTACACCTATAGTAGAAATGTCATGGGAAATAAATTGGAGTTTGAAGTCTAAGAAGATGTATGGATTTACACACCAACCTCTCCAATGATCTTCATTATATCAACATGCTCAAAACCCTTTTTTGAGCATAAAACCTTACAAAAATATAGTTTTTGATGAATGCGTATAGCTATCCATACAAACCAATTCTAGGGATAGGAGCTTCTCAGACTATAAAAGATGTTCTAGGTGTATTCAAAGATAGGTCAAGGAATTTTAGTGTAAATTTCTCAATTCTTCCTCTATCATGTTCTTTTTTGAGGTTTAGGAAGGTTCAAACATGTTTGATCTCTTAATGATTATTCATATCCCTAATGTTTTAAATTTTAAAATTAATGCCAAGAGTTTTAAGTATTAAACCTTATTCAACCTTCCCTAGTAGTTAAGGACCCTATTCATCTACTTCCTAATGTTCCAGTGTGAAAATAATAATCCTTAGGATCAAAACCATACATTTGTGGAGGTTGAGGGAGAGAAAAATGGTGAAGAATAGTAATTTTTTTTGGTTATATCTTCCAACACCTCTTAGAAGGTTATTTCAGCCCACCTAACCAATTCCCATAGTTTATCTTTACCATATGTCCTTCATATATCCTTTGCAACCCATTAGATTTTTTGCTTAGGGTTCTTAGGTCTCTTGGCTAGTTTAACCCTTGAGGTCTAAAATTTCATCTTTTCCCATATTTTCTAAGTTCCAAACCTCTAGAATTACCTTGTGACATTTTTATCACCATCCTTTGATGTTCTCCAACCTCAAACACTTCCCAAAAATGCAATCTATCTATAATTTCCATGTTTAGTCTTGTATATGCCAGTTTAGGCATAATAGAACAAATTAGCCCATTGGGATCTTTCCTAATATAAAGGACCAAACTATGTCAATGGAGACTGGGATACTTTAGAAAACAAGGTAGAGACCCTATTTTCACTTCTGCACGTCACTTATATGCATCATTCAACACATCTCATTTACTTTTCCTACCTATCTATAGGTGTTCTATATTCTCTGACTATGTGAGGGGAAATTTTTGATTTTGTATGCCTTTATAACCCTACCACCTTTGTTCTTACCTTTGCAAGGTACCTTTAATATTTTCATGATCTTACTTGACTCCTTGTAGGCTTCAATCTAAATTTCGAAATACATATTATCCTTGCAATTTTAGAGATAGAGTTGAAGACTCTAACCTATAAATCCTTATTAGGCCTATGTATGTTCATTGAGTTATATTTGACTGATGGAAACATATAGCTTAGGGTCCCTTTACTTGGGTTAACCTCTTAGTCTTTATCTAGTGTATATCATACTCAATCATCTCTATTTTCTCATGATTTCTTGTAGGTAATAATTGGCATCCTTGACTAATCTAAGGGTTTATTATAGTTTGGATGATTTTATAACTCTACCCCTTCTCTATAGGTCTGAAAATGACTTCATAGTCATCTTTTTAACTAGAAATATACAATGACATGTGGTTATATGTATGGAGGATTTCTTGACTAGTTTAGTCATTCATTCTTGTGTAAAACACCTCTAAACAAGATCCACATCTTGACATAGGTTTGTTAGAACTTCTTAATTTTAATATTTGAGTTGAGTACCTTCAAAAATGAAACTTCATGGACTTATAAACTTATTGGATGAAAGATTTTGCTTTATATTTAATCTCCCTCTAATTTTGATTATTCTTTGTGATCCCCTCCAATAAATATTTTCTCATTGACCTAAAATATTTGATCATAATCAATGTTATAACCTCTATAAGAAATGATTAAATGATTTTTAATCCTACAAAACCTTGAGAGATAAACATATCAACCCTTACATAGGTAATATCATGACATAACCATGACATAAAACTCTTGTAGGATTTTTTAATTTACAAATAACACTTGAACCTCCTAATAACCATAATATCTACAAATGAACCTCAGATGATGCTAAAGGCAACAAGTGATATGTTTCCTCTTAAAATATGTGAAGAATCGTTCTTATAGATACTCCACAAGGATATTTAGTGAAGTTAGACACTCACTTTAACCTTCTCAAGATGTAAATTCACCACCACTGGGATTTAGCTCTTAAGAGTTTATATGAGGGTTGAGAGAGAGGTTTCTAGACTTGCTCATGGCCTCCTCTTCAGAGATCCATCCCTTATAATATTTTTACAATCCATTCTTGAAAATAGACCTACATGACACTTGCTACCATCAGATTTACAACTCTATTTGGTCTTTAAAAACATGTTTATAAGTCTTCAAAGAGGACTAAAGACTTACTAATTGAATCTAGGTCATCATAAAAACTCAAAAGGAGTAAAAATCTCCATTGAAACTTGGTATATTATGTCCTAAATCTTGGGTTCTATTTATTTTACTTAAAACCTATATGAAATTTCTTACTAGGCTTTGTAAAACCCTAAAAACATTGTTTGAAAACTTTTAGATAGGTCTTCAGACTCATTGAACTGGTTTAAATTACTTGAATGTAAGTGGAAAATAGAGGTGATCACCATTATATGGGGTTTTAGGTCCAATCCATCAGTAAAAACCCATTTTTTCATACCTCAAGAAGGTTTGGAAGAGTTTTTAGACCTCACCAATCACTTTTCAACCATTGGAGACGCTAAAATATCAAGAACCCCATTGTTATCAACTGTACATTATTCCATAAGAATGTTTCTTTTCTCTTGATGGATCACTCATGCTAAGTGAGTTTGGAAAATCATGTAGGGTGTCTAAACACACCTCCTAGATCCTCTCTAATAGAATTATTATTTCCAATGATCTCATAAGTGAATATATTGAGGTAAACCTAAACCCCTATATGGATGGATGAGAGACTATTACTCCTTCACCTTTATAGTGATTGTTAATAAAGGAGGAGGATCTAGTTTGAGTACTAATTCCAAAAAATGGAATACAACTAGGGTCCCCTCCTCTACACAAAATTTTAGGTCCTCATTCTCTTTTCTATATTCATACTAAATACAAACTTGACTAGCTCTTCTATGTTGCCAAGGAGAATGAAAGAAATAAAGTGTCATTTTTTTATCCTTTTCTACTTGAAACTCACTAAAAATCATGTATATAGGATTGGGGGGTATAAATGAATCCATCCAACTTCTTGAACATGATCTTGATCTGACAACCTATATAGACTACTTGTAAGCCTTCTCTCTCTACCATGAAAACTATCCATTTTATTTTAAAAATGATGAAAATGATATGTCAAGTGAAACTAAAGTTTGTAAATGCCTATACAGACATGTAATGTGTCTACCTCTTCATTTTATTATACATTTGTCATTTTATTACAAAACCTTATTTAGACATTAGAACATGGACTATAAAATAGCTTGGGAATGGAATGCAACATTTTGAACATGATTTTCCATCTATTTAGGAGTGGTATGGACTATAAGAGGTGTGTTATGAGTTATAAATTACATGACATGTCTCAACATAAACCCATAGACCAATTAACAGCTTTGAATCCTCTTGACCATTCTAGAAATGACTATACAACCATAATGTTAAGAATAACATTTACCTTAATCTTATCAAAACAACCTTAAAAATGTTAATCAAGTCTTAGATGGATAATTTTAAGTACCTTGATAATATCTAAGGTAATCATAGATAAGATAAGAGTGCCTTAGTCAAAAATTTTGAATTATAGGGCTTGATATTTGGATTAGGAGGCTAAATTATCAATGTTTTTGGTGACTCACAAGGGTTGACCAACCTTATAGTCAAGAGAACTAGCTATCTAACACATGATAGTAACTATACTCACACTTGGCCACATGACTTAGATGACCACTTTTATTAGACTATCAATTAGATTTATCACCTTATAAAACCTGTAAGGGATGCAACAACCTCCCACACAAATAAAGACACCAAAATAAAATAACACCTAAACACCTATGAAAGCAACAAGACAAGACAAAATCATATAAGGTAGATAACACACCACACTTATGTTGACAACACATATTGAAAACTAGAAAATCAAGAAGATAACTAATGATGTACAACTGACCTAAACTTTTATTCTCCCTTTTAGGTCAAATGGGAAGTTTCTTAGATCATTCACTCCATGACATGAGTAATGGCATGAGGTAAGAATACTTTTTGAATTTTATATTATTTTATTCATATTTTATTTGAGTTAAAATCCTATCATCATGATCTCAAGTGAGGTGAGAGATCCATACCATTCAACTATAAAGATGTATTCTTCTTCATTTTCAATTTCCACCTCAAATTATTGTCTATCTTTGGTAATGTAGGATCTTTACAAAGTTGGTTACATATTTATTGATAAGGGAAACAACCTCAACCTTTACATCAATTAGATTCAAAAGGAAAATATTTTGCTCATCTTAGAAGGTGCCATATTCATCATACTTTGGTGGACTGTGAAACTGAACCTCTTGGAGATGATATTCAAGACCTATTAGCTCACTAGAAACCTTGCACTCTTCTTCAACCACTTGATCTTGTTAATTTTGAGGTAATTTACTATCAATATATTCAATATCCTTGATCATGTCCAAATAATAATACTTGATGTTATTATGACCCTGGATCTACTCTTGAGACTCAATAAGACCAACTACCATAGTGTTCTCTTTAGAACCCTTCTTTAACTCTTCATCATGATTATTGACCAAGTTGGTAATTTTATCATTCTCTTGATGAGGTGGAGATGTGTCATATAAACTTGAATAAAATATTAAATATCTTATTATAATTTAATCTCATCATGATCACTCAAAAATACATGAACCTCACTATCACTCTTACCAAATTTTCTTTATGGAGTAGCATGTTGATCAAGTGCCTCTAACTATCCAGTAGGGTCATGATAAGACTCATGTTTTAATTTAAATTGATCATATTCATTATATCAAGTGATACTAGCTTAAAACATGGGTTTATGATTTCTATTTTTATGAATGTATTTTAGAGGAGAAGCTGCTTGTGTTTCATCTAGCTCAAGGTCATGTCATTATGACCACTCCACATCACCAAACTTCCCTTTATGCTCAAAATCTGATCTATTAGGGTGAGTAGGATTACTAATAGTGATATCCTCATCATATTTTATTGAATTATAATTTTCAATATATTATTAGAACCTAATTATAGTTACAACATAATCAGGATCTTGAAGGACTACCACCTTATCAATGCCATTTATCAAATTTCCTCTCAAATCTAGATGCTCCAATTATGCTCTCCAAATCATAGGTCCTCCCTCAAATTTAGATATGGTGGGAGGGAGATAATTTAAAACTTTTTTAGTTCATACACAAGGCTCTATAGGCTTCTCTTGAGTGATTATAGGGGGTGAAGAGGCACTCTCCCAACTTGGTAGCTTGGGAACAATTGACTCATCTAAGGGATTTAAAAGAAGAGGGATAGAATTTTGGGTTAAGGTGTGCTTGTTATCTCCCTTCCACTTGGTATTTAACATTCAAAATTATTATAAGCCTTCCTTTTTAGGGATTGTTTTGACTTGAATGGTGCTTTAAATACTGTGAAACTTCCTAGGTTTAATGATTACAACTCCTCCCTCTTCTTGGTTGGGGTTTGGCATGGGAATAGTGGTCCAAAGATATTGACATGGGGTATTAGAAGTTGAATAATTATAGGATTGGTTTCATTAAGAATACTTCTCCTTCAAGTCCAATATCTCACTATAAATGATTTTATTCATGCCTTTTAACTCCTCCAAATCATTAAAAAAACTAGGTGTATCTTGAAAGGGTGGTTGGGGAGGGAAGGAGGGACAATACTCCTAATAAGAACACTGACAAGGAGTCTAATAGGAAATTTGATAATGAATCTGATATGGTGCATAGGGGGGTAAAAAAATTGATGAGGCTATTGAGGTATGTGTTTGGTCTACAAAGGGGGATGGTAAGGGGTACCATAAGGTTTCTATGAGCCATTATATTATTGATAAGGAAATGTAGGGTTCAAACTCACTCTATATCCAACCATTGAATGTCATGAGTCAAAAAAATAACAAGATAACCATAATAATTTATTCTTATCATTGGATTAAGACCCTCTAATGACCCTTGGGATGAAATTTTGAGTATTGGTTTTCTTCCTCAATGCATGTAGCTTATTGAGATTACAAAATCATGATAGTGTAATGTATAATTACTTGAATCTTGGTCCCATTAGGTGTGCTAGGAAATTATTATAAATCTAGATTACACCCTTGAGGTAGTGGTGTTTTAAGCCTACCTCACCCAACTAATATAATGGGATCACCTCTATGTGTGGGTGGCCTAGTTGATGAGGTGAACCTCTAGTTTTAGGGATAGCTCCCTTGGTGAATAAATTGTAGCTCAATTATTAAAATTACCTATTTTTATAATGAAAAGGGATATAATGGAAACATTAAATGAAACCTATTATATTATATTTGATGCACCAGTATGTTGTGTCCACTCTATTTAACCTTTAAACAACACTAATGAACAAGAAAAGGACTAATTACTAAACTAATTTTTCAAAATGCTTCTAAGCATTAATGTTTCACATAGAGGCTATGATAGATGGTCATAAATTGAGGGTTATGAATATAAGGTCTGATTTAAGACACTTAGCAATCAAATTCCACTCTATGCTCAACCAATAACACCTTCACACATTATGTGACCTGCATAAAAATATATACTAGTATCTAGATAAGGCAATGACCTACGAAATAAGATATAAATAAACACTTATGAAAATAAAATGAGCATGAATAATACAAAAATAGTATTAAAAAATATTAAATATTCCTTCTATTAGTTTAATAGGTTACAAGGTTCAAATTTGTGCATAATTTCTTCATATCGAGTCAAGGGATGCCTACAATGGCCTTTTTGACTCAATTTATAGAACAAGAGAAGAGGATAGAAGTATAATATGGAGGATATGCCATGATTATCCTCATTCACTCAATCATCAATTTCAACATGCATAAAGATCAATAATAACTTACTCAACTCTCCCATCCATTGCCTTGACTTCACAATAGCCTTCAATGATAGTATGGTGTAGGAAATGCCCTAGTGGAGGCTCGCTAAAATTTGGCTGAATACATTCATAGCATGAGCGTTATGAATTATTCAAATACCTCTCTTTTTGGTACTTACAAAGGTAGGATTATGGTCTAGTTGACCTTAATCAATCGTTAAGTAGCTTACCTTCCCCTTGTGCATGTTGACTAGGCCTAAAACCACCTAATCCTCCATAACGACCATGAAATGCACTTGGTAACCTCCATGAGGAAATTAAAATGGTGTTATTTCCATACATTTACTCTCTCAACATCCCTCTATGCCCATGGTCATCTTCTTTTGTTGACTAAATAGGCTTACTAGGCAACTAGGCCTGGCTACTTGACTTTAGCCCTTTTGAGTGATCATAAGACCTCCATAGGATATAATTTTAGCTATGATAGACATTTTTAGGATAGGATGAATGTATTATTCTATGGTCTTGGAATTTTATCATTCATACTATTATTGACCTCTCAAGGTTTCTTGTTTATCTATCATAACCAGATCTAAAACTGCCTTCTTCATATACACCTATAAGAGCAATCTCATGGGCAAGTATGTGGAGTTTGAGGTCTAATAAGATGTAAGGATATAAAAAACAACCTATATAATTATATTAATTTTATAAATATTCTTAGAACATTTTTTGAACCTAAAACCATGCAAAAGTATAGTTTTTGATGAATACATATACATGTCCATACCAACCAATACCAGGGCTAGTTTGACTCTAGAGGTGTAAAAGTGCATATTTTCCCATATTTTATGAGTTCAAAACCTATATAATTACCTTTTTACATTTATATCAACCTCCTCCATTTTTTTAAACCTAAAACACTTCCCAAATGTGTAATCTATCTCTAATTTCTTAGGCTTGTACATGTCATTTTATGCCTAATATAATGAATTAGGCCATTGGGATCTTCCCTAATTAAAAGGACCAAACAATTTCAATGGATACTGATCGCCTTTATAAAATAAGTTAGAGACATTTTTTTTCACTTATGCACTTCATTTCTAGGCATATTTCAACACATCTCCTTTATTATGCATGCCTTAGGTATTTTGTGTGTTATGACTATGTGAGGCATCCATTTTCGTTTTGGATGCCTTTATAGCCCCAAAAATTGTTTCATTACCTTCCCAATTTAGATTTAATGTATTCATGATCTTACTTGACTCCCTATAGGATTTAATATCAATGTCATAGTACATATTGTCCTTGTACTTTTAGAGATAGAGTTGAAGACTCTTCATTAGACATATAGATCCCTATTAGGCATGCGTATGTATTTTGAGGTATATTTGAGTGATGGAAACACATTACTTAGGTTCCCTTTGATTTTTTTGGCCTCTTAGTATTTATCTAGTATATTTCACACTTAGTCACCTCTATTTTCTCATGATTTCATGTAGGTAAAAATTGGCATCCTTAACTACATTCTAAGGGTCTATTTTAGTTTGGATGCTTTTAGAACTCTGACCCCTATCTACAAGTCTAAAAATGACTTTATGGTAATCTTTTTGACTTAAAATATAAACTAAAATGTGCTTGGTTGTATAGAGCATATCCTAACCAGTTTAGTCATTCATTCTAGTGAAAAACACCTCTAAACAAGATCCACATATTCACATAGGTTTGTTATGACTTCTTAAGTTTAATATTTGAGTTGAGTAACCTAACAAATGAATGTTAATGGACTTATAACCTTCTTGTTCAATGATTTTTCATTATATTTAAGCTCCCTGTAAATTTTATTACTCTTTGTGGTCCCCTCAAAGAAATTTTGGATGATTGATCTAACATATTTTATCCTAATCAATGTTATAACCATTATAACCATTGACTAAATGATTTTGAACCCTAAAAAACCTTGGGAGATTATTTTATCACCCTTTACATAGGTAATCTCATGACACAACACTCTTAGAGGCTTTTATGTACTTTACAAAGAACATCTTGAACCTCCCAACAACCTTAATCTATGAAAATGAATCTTAGATGATGCTAACTCCAATAATTGACATGATTCCTCCTAAAAATGTGAAGATGCATTCCTATAGTTAGTCCACATGGCTCATTAGTCAAGTTGGACACTCACTTTAACTTTATAAATATGTAAATTCACCACCATTATGATTTATGTTAGTAATAAATCAAAAATTGACGTGATACAATTTCACAAAATTGCATTAATAAGATCTATGAAAAGAGATGCATAAAGAACAAAAATAAAAATACACAACAAGAAGACCAAATTTAACATGGTTCACCTAATTGGGATACATCCACCAAGAAACACGTGCTTATATTTTATTACAAGTCACAAGAGTAAAATCCTCTCTTAGATCTATCTTCTCAAAATTATAATGCATAAATATTATTTGGAGCTACACTCTACAAAATCTCTAGAATTCATACCTAAATTCACACACTCTATTCTTCCTTCTCAAATCCTTTTTTTCATGATGTATTACCTACTAAATATCCATCTATACATATTACATCAACATAGTAGTTTTAAAAAAATAATTGGTACCAAAACCATGGGCCAATTCAACCCAAAATGGTTCCCCATTAATGGGGTCCAAAATTGTTTTGGGGGATACCACCCTTAAACCCCTTCTTAGGGCCTGACCTAGCCCCAAAATTGAATACATAAAGAGTGTATAGTAAATTTTGAATGTACAGTAATTGAAATATATTTTAATTTAAAATAAGGCTCCACAACATAACAATCTCCCACTTGGAGACTAATTTCCTCTGAGTAGGCTTATCAACCCTTCATTATCAACTATGAAGCCCAACGAAAACTAAACATAGCTTTAGTTTCTCCCTTGTGACAACCTTGGTCATCATGTCTATAGGATTTTGACTGGTATGAATCTTCTCTAGCTTCAACTTCTCTTAATCTAAATCTACCCTAATGAAATGGTATCTCAACTGTATATGCTTGGTCTTAAGTTGAAATCAAAGTTCTTTTCTAGATGTCTATCACTCTAACTATCACTATATAGATTCCCTTCCTCTTTATTATGCCCCAACTCTGCAAGAAACTACTATAACCAAAACATTTCATTGCTTATCTCTATGGAAGAAACATACTCAGCCTCTATGGTTGACAAGGCCATAAGTTTCTATAGTCGTGAAGTCCATCTCAATATTATGTCACATATAATAAATACATATCCTATTATACTCTTACTTCTATCCAAATCTCTAGACATGTCATACCTACTTACTTCTCCTACTGTATGGGCAATATTTGGCCTAGTGTACACCATGGCATACATCAAGCTACCAAATGCTGATGAGTAAGGTATATATTACATCTAGATTCTATCCTCCTCTATCTTGGGACATTATTCATTTTATAACTTGAAATGTCCTACCAAATTAGTCCCAACCAATTTATCATCCTACATACTAAACCTCTCTAAGACCTTTTTAATGTACTCTTCTTAGGATAAGTTCAACTTTTATTCTTTATTATCCAGAGTTATTATCATACCAAATATTTGTTTTAATTCTCCCAAATCCTTCATAACAATGGAATTACTAATCTATTCCTTGAGTACCTTTATTTCCTGCATGTTTTTACCTATAACCAACATGTCATCCACACATAGATATAAGATAATTTAATAACCATCATCAAACTTCTCGATATATACATAATGGTCTAAATGACACCTGAAGTATCCCTGATTCACTATAAAACTATCAAATTTATTGTACCAGTATCATGGAGCTTGTTTCAATCCATATAAGCTTTTCTTTAATTTTCAAACAATGTTCTTATACCTTGTGATCTCATATCCCTATGGCTAGTCCATATATAAGTCCTACAAATCACCATGAAGGAACATAGTCTTCACATCTATTTGATGTAAGTGAAAGTCTTTTGTTTCCATTATCCAAAGAATAGTCCTAATAGAAGTCATCTTTATCACTGAATAAAAATTCTCATCGAAACCAATTCCCTTTTTCTGTGTAAACCCCTTTACCACCGATTGGACCTTATACCTTTTCTTTCCTCCATAATCTTCTTTAATTATATAAACCCACTTATTCTAAAATACTATCTTACCTTCATGTGGGTTTACCAATTCCCAAGTCTAATTTAGTATGAGAGACTGATGTTCCTCATCCATTACATCCTCGCACTTCTTCTTGACATCTACCTACATTACTTCTTCAAAGCACTTTATCTCTCCATTATTAGTGAGTGATAAATAATTAAGAGATGGAGAAAAAAATTTAGGTTCCCTTCTTACCTATAAGACCTTCTCACCATATGAATTTTGGAGTTCTTGTGGAGTAGGTTCTTAAACTAGTTTCTTAGACACTTTATCATCTATAATGTCCTCCAACACTATGTACCCTTTTTTATAATCCTCTTTCTAATCTTGAAACTATTGTTTATATATGACTTTTTCATTAAAGGCAACATCCATAGATTGAAATATTTTCTTGTTCTTAAGACTCCAAATTCGGAAACCAAAGTCATCCTCACCATAACCAATAAAGGTGCATTTTTCAAACTTAGTCTCTAACTTGGTCCTATCATCCTTATCAATATGAGTGAAGGATTGATAATGATATATTATAAGAAATTAATAATAAACCTTCTTACTAGAATAAGCTTTGTTAGGCATACCTCCATCCAAAAAAGATGAAGGTCCTCTATTTATCATATATATAGCTATGTTTACTACATCTACACAAAACTAAAGAGGTAGTCCTATATGCAACCTAATGCTCTTACCATGATCCATGATATTCATGTTCATATCTTTTGACACTCCGTTCTACTATGTATTTTTGGTAACTATCCTATATCTATGAATTCTATTCCTTGAATAGTAATCAAAAAATTCATTGTTGAAATATTTCCCACCATTATCTAACCCGAGACATTTTAACTTGAGACCTATTTCATTCTTAACCAAGGCTTTCAATATTTTAAATGTATCAAACACATAATATTTTCTCTTAATACCATACACCCAAACTTTCTTAATTAAATCATCAATAGAAGTGACATAATAAGATGACCCAACAATAGAAGATACCTTAGTTGACCCTCATATATTTGAATGAACTAGCTCTAACTTATTCTCCTTCCTTATAGGTCAAACCTTAAGAAAATTAACCCTTTTCTATTTTATAAACACATAGTATTAATAGAAATACAACTAGACCCTTTCAATACACACAACCAATCCTTCAAAAAATTTATACCCATTTGGCTCATGTGACTAAGCCTATTGTGCCACAAAGTTACATCTGCATTTGCATCAAATAAATTATAATAGTCAGTATTACTTGACAAATATAGGGTACCAACCTTTGTACCTTTTGATACCACAAGATAACCCTTAGTCACCTTCCAATAATCTATAATAAATGTCACCATACAACCTTCACTACCTAGCTATCATGCTGATACCAAATTCTATCTCAACATAGGCACATGCCAGACATCCTTCAATAGCTAGGTGTTCTCATTCTACATCTTTATCTAAACACTTACTTTTGATACTATTCTACAAGGATCATCATCACCAAGATAAACCTGTCTAAAATCACCTTGAACATAATCAATAAAATAATGCCTATATGGTGTAGCATGAAAAGAACCCTTTGAATCTAAAACCCAAGACTCGATAATATTATTAATGGAGAGATTTAATGGATCCTAATAAACATTACCTACTGCCACATTCACTTAATTGGGGTCTTCTTGATTTTTATTCTTGTTTTGAAGAGATCAAAAATCCTTCTTCACATGTCTAGACTTCCCACAATGCCAACATAACATCCTGCTCCTTGATTTTGACCTTTCAAGACCATTTGAATTTCCATGCTTTATTTTTCCTCTAAAATTTTATCTCCCTCTACTCTTCAACACCAAAGAATCACTTGAATTATAAGGCTCCCTAGAGATTTTACATCATATTTCCTTGCTAAACATTACTCCTATGACATCCTCAAACTTTAATTTAGCATTATTAAAGACTAAGTTTATCATAACCATTACCAAGCTATTCCAACTCTTTAGTAAGGAACACAAAATAAGTAAATCCCTAACTTCATCATCAAAATAAATTTTTAGAGAGTTTAACATGCTCATAATAATATTAAATTCATCTAGATGATCAACAACTGAACCAATTTTAGAAATCTTAATATTAAATAACTTTTTCATTAAAATAATTTTATTAGAAGTAGAGGGTTTCTCATATATCTTCCCTAATGCATTTATGAGATATTTCATGTTCTTATCCTACAATAAATTAAATATGACCAAAGATTCAAGAAATAACTTGATGGCCCCAAGTGCTTTCCTATCAAGCAGCTCCCAAGCCTCATCTATCATACTCACTGATTATTTTAATTTTCCATCTAGTAGAGCATAAAGGTCCTTCTGATAGAGGTAATACTCCATCTACATCTTCCATAGACCAAAGTTTTATCTATTAAACTTTTCAACCTTTTATATATTATCATAAGCCATAGCTCCCACTTAAACAAATAACTCTTCCTATGATTCAATACTTTAACAAATACAACATGAAGCTTTGATACCAATTATTAGGAATAAATCATAAATTTATCCAAAATAATTTCATAGAAACATAGTAATAAGATCTATGAATAGAGATTAATAAATAACATAAATAGAAATTCATAACAAAAAGACCAAATTTAATGTGGTTCACCCAATGTGGGCTACATCCACTAAGAAACACTTGCTTAGATTTTATTACAAGCCATAAGAATACAATCATCTCTCATATCTATCTTATCACAATTATAAAACACAAATATTGTTTGGAGTTGTGATCTACAAATTCTCTTGAATTTGCTCTAGAATTCACACACTCTATTCTTCCTTCTCAAAGCCTTGTTCTCATCATGTATTACCTAATGAATATTCATCTATACAAAATAAATTAATAGATAAGTTTTAAAAAATAATTGAATAATACATTTTGAATGTATAGTATTTAAAATACATTGTAATTTAGAGATAGGCTCCACAACATAACAATTTAGATCTTAAGAGTTTATATGAGGGGTGAGAAAGAGAGGTTATTAGACTTGTTCGTGGCCTCCTCTCTGGAGATCCATACCTCAACACATTTGGAGAATCCATTTTTGGATATAAACCTACATGTAACTTACTACCATATGATTTATAACTCTATTTGGTCTTTGAAAACATATTTTTAAGTCTTAAAGGATGACTGAAGACTCACTGATGGATTCTAGGTCATCATAATAACTCAAAGGTGTATAAATCCACACCATAACTTGGTATATTGTGTCCTAAATAACAGATACTACATGTAATATACATGAAATTTCTCACTAAGATTTTAAAAACCCTAGAAACATTATTTTTAAACCTTTAGCTAAGTCTCTAGACTCATTAATTTGATTTAGACTACTTGACTAGGAGTGGAAAATATAAGTGATCACCATTTTATGGGTTTTTAGGTCCATGCCATCACTAAAAATAAATTTTTGTAGAGCCTAAATGAGGTTTTGAATATTTTCAAGACCTCACCAATCACTTTTTAACCATTGGTGACCTTGAAGTATCAAGAACCCCATTGTTATCAACTTGTAGATTATTCCACAAGAAGTTTTCTTATCTCATGATGGCTCATACATGCTAAGTGAGTTTGAAAAATCATGTACGATGGTTTCACACACATCCTAGATCCTTCAAATAGAATTATTATTTTTAACATGGTCTTGATTTAACACCCTAGATAGATTACCTAAAAACTTTCTCTCTCTACTATGAAAACTATCCATTCTATTTGAATATTGATGGAGATGATATGTTAAGTACCCTAAAAGTATATAAATGCTTATATCTACATTTAGTGGTGTGTCTATCCATTCCTTCTACCATAAACTTATCATTTTATAGTAAAACCTTCTTTACATGTTATAAAATTGATAATAAAGCACTTTAGGCATGGAATGTGTTTTACTGTGTTTGGGAAACTAAGGTTTAGTTTCTAAAAAATAAAGGGGCTAGATTAAGGGGTAAAATACAGTCAAGTTTAGTCAAAAATATATTTATACCAATCAGACAAAATTAATTACATGGGGAAAGAAGTGACTTATCTAGGCAAAATAATCATCTGTAGGTTCTCAAATAGTCCAAATAGTTAAGAAGAGTCAGGAATAAGGATTTATTTCTAGATCTACAACTCAAATTTTATCTAGATAGGAGTATTTAGTTTGGATAGGAGTGCCCATTATTATTGTTTAGATAGGTTCACCCATCATTTTTTTCCAAACAAGATCATTTGTCACTATTGTTTGATTTTGGTGATATTATCTATTTTGGTTTTTGATTCAATATTTTGGCATAGTCTCATTTTAGGGTCCTGTAGATGCCCTTATTTCTTTATGATCACCTAAATATACCATTGTATGACATGTTTTATTCTCAAACCCTAGGTCTACCTACACACATGAAACAACAAACATATACAAATCTAAAAGGGAAAGAATTGAGTTAGGATAAGTATGATTGCATGATCTAGAACCCCTGTTATCTTGATCATTGTCTACATTAGCCCTCAAGCTAGGGTCTCTGATCAAATGTAGTTTTCCCTTAGGGAATATGCATAATCAACATGCATTATAGATGTAATAATGAACTTTTACCTAGGCCCTTCCTTGATCAACTATGTGATTCTATGTGTGATGCAAAATTTTGAGCTATATTATTGACTAATTTTAATTATTTAGTGTGTCAAAGTAGTAAGTGCTAGATATAAAATGCCTTGTGAAGTACTTAATATAGGAGACTCTTTATTTTTAATTTATGAGATTTATTCATACTAGATTATATCAAGAATATGAATAACACTTAAGGGAGGGGATAATAAGGGTTGGAGACCCATTAAACAAGGTAAAATTATTGTTGGATAATAATGTTAGGGAGGATAGGAGCATCAGGTATTGTAGTCCACAAAAAATTTATTGTTTGGGACTCAAAAAATAGGTTGGGACTAACACATGCCAAGTCTAGGGGTCTTTAGGGTTATATATTAGTTGACTAAGATAAATAAAAGGTGAGAAAAGTGAGAAATAATAATAAGATAAGCAAAAAAAATGCATGGCTAGTGTGAACAAGGCTCATATTCTCTAGTTGGAGTCTCTTATGAAGAGGACTATGAAAAGACATGATATGTGTGGTTGATTAACTAATTTAGGGTGTATAAATTTTCCCCTATTTTATTTTAGTGGTGAAATGAAATGAAATACTAGATTAAAATAAAGATTAATAAAATGCAGACCTAAACCTACTTGCATGGAGGTGAATGTGCTATGAGGGTCCAACTCACTTCTTGGCTAAGGAAGTGGATGGAGAGCCAAATTATACCTAGAGAGAGAAGGAATACATGGAGTGAAATCCCAATGTACTAAATTTGAATGTAGAATCCATGTATCATGGAGAAGGAGGGAAATTCTTTCCCCTTATGTTGAATTTGACTAAGGATGATGTATGCTCAGAGGCCCAAAACCAATGTCTATCCTCTCTCCCACATAAACTCATGTAATATGGATGTATGTATAAAATATGTATTCTATGAAGAGTAAAATTTTTCATACCCCCACTTTGATTATTTAAACTAAGAAGTAATTAGAGGCCTAAAATTAATGTTTATCCTTTATCCTACACAAACTCATGTAGTCTAAATATGAGTAATACAATAGAACAACCACAATAAATGGTCTTGTGGTCTAACTTGGTAAAAACCTAAGTATAGATGGGTGTAATCTAAAAATCTTGTCAATTAAAGAAGAAAATGACATGTCTTACCATTCCATCTATATAATCTTCAGTGATGAAAACCATGAACATATGTGTCATGCCCCCAAATTTGGTATGTGAGTGATGCATCTGCATAATCAGAGAATCTGTATAACCGTATGTGATATGACATATCTTGCCATACCTCATGTGTAAAAAAAGAGACTAAACAATTATGCTCTATACTATGCCTATAGTTTGTTATATTATTTTATAACTGTGGCATGCTATATGAAGTTATATGTGTGAGACATGTATCATGTGCATGCCCCCAAATCTAGTATCTAAGTTTATATCTATATCAAAATCACTTTAAATCCATATAATCTAAACCCCTATATCTTAATAGTCTATATATCTATATCAAAATCAATGTGATTCCATATAATCTAAATCACTATATTTGAATAGTCTATGTATCTATAAACTGAAGGTATATACCTCTTAATGTCCTGAGTAGTGTTGAGTGACCCACATAATCTGAGTCACTATATACCTTAACCAATATAAGCTAAATCTGATAATGTGAATGCTAGATGTGTAAGAACCATGGTTTATCCCCTTATGAGAGTGGATGGGTATGTTGGGTAAGTGTAGAAATAGGAATAGTATGAATGATGCTCCACTTTTAGGGAGAGGGGAAAAATTTGTGATAGAAGAGGTCGAGCCAAAAGTGATGACTAGTGGTGTATTAATAAAAGAAAGGATAATATGTTGTGAATATATTAAAAGGTTTTTTGATTGATTAGATTATGTTTTTGAGAGTAGAACACATTTTTATTGGTGAATGCCAAGGTGCATGTCTGGGTATAATATAAATATATAAATTTTCATGTCATAGTAGGTAGATAAGGTAGTAAGAGAGATAATCTTGATGATGTTAAAGGTATCATTGTAATGATTTAGTGGAAGGAAATTGTTTGAAAAATAGACTAATGAGGTTTGAGTTATGGGGAAAATGGTATTTCATTTTGAAAGAAAAATTTGGTTAATATAGGAAATTGGATTCATTCTTGATTCATTTGTGCATTAACTAGGTTGAGATTTTTAGCTTTGGAGTGATAAAAATGCTGAAGAGATGAGCACTTGCCATAACCTAGTTTGAGTAGCTGGCAACCTAGGTTTAGGATGGTGGCAATGTAACCTTGGTAAACAACTCAAATTCTTTGTTTTTGTCAACTTTTTGGCCTACTATTGATGTTTTTGAGGGACTAAAAGTATCTTACAAAGTTTTTTCTATTTTTGGTGGTCCTTTATTACAGTCTAGTGCTCCTATTTAAGGCTTTATCACTCCTATCCTTTTGGGGTACTCATATCCAATGTTGTTGTCCTTATTAAAAAACTATTATCCAAGAGGCAAATTTTTTTTATGATGTTACTTTTCTATATACTATTGTTCTAGTTTGGATTTCTACTTGGTTTATTGATTGATAGACGTGTTATTTTTGGTGATGCATGATGAGTTATAGATGAGTGAAATTCATAGGGCTTGGGTGATAGAGAAATTAAAGTTGCTAATGCTATCTACTAATGAAATAATCATTATGGATAGGGTGGGGTTGTGTCATGTGTGTGACCTAGGTATAGTGTAATGGGACCAATATTTGATTACCACCTTATGTGAGAGGTGGAATATAGATACATGTCCTTTTTATCTTCTTATAGGAGAGATGACTATGACTTTTGAGGATGTGTATGATATAATTCATTTACTAGTTAGTGGGTGGTAAGTGATGGTATAGGATTATATGGGTGTTGATGTGATTAATCATACATATTTGTACTTTGTTGGTGTACCCTTAGGTACACATCAAAAAGGTAGTCACAATGATGTGTTACTATCAATCATTTTTAAGTCTAATATTCAACACTTGAAAAAATGGTTCATTATTTTTTTGGCATATTTTATTGTTGTGGATGAGAGAAAAGTATCTATTACATATATGATGCACAATATTATTCACAATGTGGAGTTATATGGAACTATATTCTCATGGGGGAAGACTATGCTAGCCCACCTGTGTAGGGACTTATATAGGTTTACACTAGACTCATTTTGTTGTGGGGTGAACATGATGACCTTATTACATTGTTTGGAATATGAGCACATAGAAGTTATGTGACTAATTAGATTATTAAGGGTAGAGTGAGCACCTCCATAGCCTTTTAGGGAGTGGTGGATGAGCACAGTGGATATTACATCCTATCAAATTGACCATTATAGGTAGGTTTTAGATATATTAGTGGTTGATGACATCTTATGGAGGCCTTACAGAGGATTTATTGGGTGGGCAAAGGAAGGAGTATAAGTATGATACATGAGGGTCAATTATTGGATAGATGACCACTAAGGTGGAGTATATGAGTGCATTTAATATGAGCACATTAATAAATAGTTTAGGGTACCATAGGATGTTCCCCCAAAACATGGGTGTGGGTGAAGAGTGCATGAGAATATATAATGGGAAGATCATATGCGAGGCCTACTGACATTGAGCTTGCACCATTAACTTTGGATGTAAGGGATGTAGTCATAGATATTATAGATCTAGATGGTTTTAGATGTATAGATGCATATACTGTGTGGTGGACTAGGCATTGGTTAGCTCTTTTATACCCAATTAAATTAATGGATTCTCTAGATTATGAGGATCATGAATTGATTTAGATGATGGGAGGTAAATAGTGATTACATTTGAACTATGTATAAATATGTGGTTTTAGTTTGATTTCAAAGTATATAGCTAATATAGTGTCATACTTTATGTGAAAGTAAAGTGGGAGCTGGTCAAGATGGAGCGTAGGATAGGATAGGTGAATATGATGATTATTGGGAGACAATAATCAAGTTGACACTGCAAGAACTCACACAACATGTACTTGATGGTGTAGTGGAAGAGGGATTGATAGAATGTGTGATGATCATAATCAGTATCGATGCCCATCCATTTGATAGGGATGATATAACAACAACTACATATGTTATAGTAGTAGAAGAGAGAGATGAACTAAAAGCTAAGATGGATAAGCAAGGATGCCCTAATTTAATTTTGGATCTATTAGTATAGGGATTATGGATGAGTATATAGATATTCATAGGTGATATGTAGACTTATGTGAGGATCATGGTCATCTATGGGAGTGAGAGATTCATCATAAGAGGTATGTAACAACTCGAAGAGGTGTGGGACCATCAAGTGATAGGGTAGATTATGGGACTAGCACTAGTGGATAGAATGAGACTAAGAGAGAGGGCCTGATTCCCATTCTTGACTGATTGTACTTGATACTAGTGTACATGTATTGAAAAATCACTATATATATGTATACTTGCTTGATTTTTACTCATACATATTATGTTATGGAATTTAGAGTATATTGGTATTTATGTTGCAAATGTTTGATTATAAATAGTGGCTTTAGAATTGATGTTGAGGTTGCATATGTTTGGTAAAGTGGTATTTGGGATGTGATTTTATTGTTGTTGATAGGTTTAAGTGTGATGCTAGTTTTGATTTTGAATCATATGTGAGTAAAAAACTTTATTGTTTTGTAATTGGTAAATTAAATTGATAAAGTGAATTGGTTTAAGATAGAATATTGGTAAGATCAGGATTTAGATCATTTGGTTTGGCTAGGGATGGTTATTTGGAACTAGTAATGTTAGTTGTTAGTAAAAGGGGATGTAAGATATCACTCTGTGCATATCAATCCCATGGATACTATATCACTATCTGAACCCTAATGGTAAACTGAATAAGTGGCCATATTGGTCATGATGTGTAGGAACATGCCCTATATCTGATGTTATATATGGTGTACTAATTATAGCTATACATGGAAACTTTGTAAGATGAAACCTCAATGGATGCATAACTAAAACTATGTGTTGTGAAGGAGGCTCATCTATCTATAATCACAGTGGATTTCTACATGAAATAACACCTTGTGTCATTTGTTGTGATGTGTATGACTGAGCAATAGATTGATATGGAACTATAACCTATGATGGGGACTCATCTAATATCAATCATATTAGGTTTCTATGTGAATTAAGTCCCAAAAAACTCAACTATAGTGAATATCTATCTAGCGCAGTACTCTGTGATGTGGGTTTATCTAATCTTAATCATAGTGCGTTGCTACGTGAGATAGGACCCTGAAAACTCTATTGCAATGCTTGTGGATATGTTAGATATGTATATGGATCTACACTATGTAATCCATGGAATACATAAATATATGTAAGTGTCTCTCATTATATTTGTCTCTAAATCCTTTGAGTAGGTGGGATAAGAGATCTCCTATGACGATCTATCCCTAAAACCACATTACTCTCATGATGAGTAACTGATGATTCCTGTGAAGGAATGTCCTTGGATGACTCAGTCATGGAGTAATGAGGTCTATGAATACATGATGGAGGAGATCTCAATGCCCCTAGTGTGAATGTTATGATGTCATTATCAAAACATTTATTAATATAGTCCCTAAGTCCATAACAGTCATTATCTTTATGTCCATCGATATGATGATAGTTAAAAAGGGGGTGATGTGGTTATATATGTAAGAGATGTGGATCTCGATAATGAGTAAAGGGAAATGTGATTAACCTCCTATCTAGTACTACTAATAATATGACATATGAGATAACTCATTTTGAATCAAATAATAGTGGTGCCCTACTATTGTCCTCTGTAGTGAATATTATATGTGGTGCTCTAGAAATTTTCTCTATTCTTAACTAGTTGACTTTTTGGTTTTGGTCTCCTATCTTGTTTGGGACATGGTGGATGTTGTGTGTTAAGAACTGTAGATGGAGGTAATGTTAGTGTAGGTTTTTATTTTTCTCTAATATTTAGTTAGGGAATTTATATATTTGTGCATACATGGAGTTTTCCTACATTCATGGGATAGGCTAGCTTATGTGGAGATGTGTGCCATAAATGTGTCATAGGTGTCATAATAATGTCATAAGTAACTCCTTTGACTAGCTATTCTAGGTATGGGAGTTACTTCTCTATTCTTATCACCCTATCACCACCTTTCATGGAGGAGTTACAGTCTATTCTTGAGGTGCTTTGACCACCTTTTGTGGAGGAGTTACTTACATGCTCTCCTATATGTATTCTTCACTTTGGCCGTCTTACGTAATGGTATATTGGCTTTTCTCCAAATTGTCTATGCAATTGTCTCTTGTTTGATTTCATTTACTTTAACATTTTGTGGTATTCACTTGCTTCATCTTGTGCAACCCTGACTCATGCATCCTCATTATTTAGACCTTGGCGAATCCTTTGATATGGTATCAGAGCCACCCTGATAACTGGTTGTTGATTTTGTTATTGCTTTCATTGAAATCTAAAGCTTTGTTAACGCTTTTTTTTGTGAAATTTGAAAATTTTTGTGAGATATTGCTAGTTCTTTGTGCTATTATTCCTTCCATGGCTTGTTTGGTCTCTTCATATTCACATAGGCCTATGATGGCATCATTTCCCAGATCTGTGTGATCCAGATCTTCTCTAGGAATATTTTTCACCACGCTTGGTGTTGGAAGTGGTTGTTGAAGGATCTATGTTGGTGGAGGTAAACCTGCATTGGACTGGTTCTTTCTCCATTTCAAATATGAAGGCATTGACTTCTACATTGAATTTTTACTTTGGCATCATTTATTTGATAGAGGCATTACAATTTTCGAAGCTTGACACTATCAAAATAAGATTTGCCTATTCCCTATCATTATTTCCATCAGCATGTGGAGATCTGCAAAAGGCATTCTATGATCTTGACATTGGAAAGAGAATCTAAGCCTAAAAAACCCTACGTTCCATTTGCACAACTTTCTCATGTGATTACTTGCAGGAATTTTTGCCAGAACTACTATTTTTTTGAAAATGGCAACTTTTTCCCTTTGGTGCCTCATGTGGGCCCTCAATAGGCAGTTTGATTAGTAAAATCTACCTTTGTCTAATTTTCTCATAATTATTCTAATCTTGTATTCATAAATTAGTCAGTTGATTTTTTGAATTAAAGTCAAATTGGATAATTAGCATTTCAAAAAAAATAGTTTAAAGGTTTTAAAAACTTGTATCTTTGACCTACGAAGATGAAGGGTGAGGCTCGAGTTGGTTGGAGGCCAATTCCCCCTCATAAAGACCTTTTTTAGATTCATCATTCTATGTTGAGTTCAACGAGTCGTTGGAAGGCCACTTTCTCTCTCAAAACAGACATTTTTTATGTTTTAGTGCTTTCTTTTGCAAAATTACTAGTTTACAGGAAATTAAAACTTTAAAATCTTGCAAATGGTAGCTCATATTCAAGCGCCATATTTTTAAAAAGTTCTCATTTTTCAATTTTCCATAACTTAGGCTAGATAATTGTCAAAAAATCATTACTTTATAAAATTCCAAAAATTTGGGTCTCTCGAGATACATTTTTGACTGAGTCTGACATCCTATTTGCTTAAAGTCTTGCACTAATTGCTCTAAGATGCATTCTCAGCTGAGATCAATGTCTTTTGGGTTTCCACTTGCATATTTTAGGGGGGGCTCAACATTTTAGGGGGGTGTGATTGCTTTGTAGCACTTGCGATCTTTGCTTTCATTCTCCTTTCTGCATAATTTCACAACTTGCAATCAACACAACCGTAGTGATGAAGCCTATGGATTATTGAGCTTGTTCATGTCTCTATAACTTCTCTTCCATTTAGAATCTACTAAGACTCCCAAATACATATGGGACACCTTAGAAGTCTTATTTGGGAAACTTGATGAGATGAGAGGTCATGAGCTCGAAAATGAACTCATAAGTCTAAGTCCTAGCAACTTTGACGCTCTACAAGACTTATTCACTAAGTTTAAGGCCCTTATATTTCAATTTATAGAATGCAATATAGAAAATAAAGATGACCAACTCATCCTTTCTATTCTACCAGAGTTAGGTCCAAGTTATATAGTCTTTGTCTTCACTTTCCATGCCACAAAAAGTGCCCTTGGTGCTACATGGAAAATTCCTTCTTTGGATTCATTCATTGACAACTTGACTAGGGATCAAGATAAACTAATCCAAATGGGTACAATGAAGTCTACTCAACCCCAAGCTTTGATAGTTGGAAATGGTAAGGATAAGACTTCAACAAAGGAGAAGAAGAAAGAAAACAACAATCCTGCCAAAAACAACACTGAGTCTTCCTCCTCAATTGCTAAACCTAAGTAGGAGAAGGATAAGTGTGCCTATTGTAAGAAGACAAGGCATAATTAATGTAAATGCATGAAGAAACAAATAGATCACCTAATTCATCTTCTAGAGAAGCACAACATAGGTGTTCCTGAGTCCATCAAGCAAAATCCATCTACCCAAGATTCTACTAAGGCAAAAAGCAAGGGTAAGGAGAAAGAAAAGGGCAAGACCCTTATAGTAACTATAGCTTCTACATCATCATGGGTCATTGATTTGGGTGCTTCTCACCACATGGGATCTTCACTAGTTGAGTTTTAATCTTTAGAGCCTTGTAACATGACTTCAATTAGTTTGGGTGATAGCACATCAGTTTCTATTGTAGGGAGAGGGTCAGTTGAAATGGAAGGAGGAACATTCAATAATGTTCTATGTGTTCCTTATCTTTCAACCAATCTCCTATCAGTGTACCAAATCACTCACATTGGTTGGGGCATGAGAATTGAGTTTTCACCAGATTCAATGGCTATCAAGGGGTTACATAGTGATACTACAGTGGCAGTGGGTAGGGCAAATCACCAAGCAAGGTTATACACCTCATATTTTGCACCTAATTCCTCTCCAACAACATTGTTGACTCATTCAAATGGAGTTAGCAAATAATGGCATGATTGGTTTGGCCACCTTAACTACCGCTACCTTGAGCAACTTTGCAAACATGACATGGTCATTGGCTTGCCTCGTGTCTAATTATCAAAAGGACTTTTCAAGGGGTGCTCCCTTAGGGAGCATCCCAAAGTAAAATTTGACAAAGGCAAAGCTTGGAACACTTCAAAACCTTTGGAGTTAGTTCACAGTGATGTATCGAGACCCTTTCCCAAACTATTTTTTACAAGGGCCAAGTACGTCCTCACTTTCATTGATGATTTCTCTAGGTACACATGGATATATTTTCTCAAACAAAAGTCTAAAGCGTTTGAAAATTTTCTAGACTTCAAGGCTCTTGTTGAGAAATAGAGTCAAAAATCCATCAAGGTTCTTCAAACTGATAATGGAGGGGAGTATGTTAGTAATAGGTTTGAACAGTTTTGTACCACAGAGGGGATTGATTTACAATGCACAATCACTTATAGTCCTTCATAGAATGGGTTTATAGAACACAAAAATAGGTTCTTGAAAGAGATGGGTAGTTATATGATTCACTCCAAATCCTTAGCACCACAGTACTAGGCTGAAGCCATCAATTGTGCTTGCTACATTCAAAACAGGGTTCCTCACAAAGCTTTAAAAGGGATAACACCCTTTGAAGCTTGGCATAAAAGGAAACCTAATGTTGAGCACCTTAGGGTTTTTGGATCCCTAGCCATGGTCCGCATACCAAAGAGGAAATGCAAAGCTATGGAATGCTAGTCAAAGCCTTACATCTTTATAGGGTATCCAGATGGTGTTAAGGGGTATTACCTTCTAGATCCGACCACTCATGAGTTGTTCATTAACAGAAGTGTCTACTTTTAGGAGAGTCGTAGAGACTCAACACTTGGCACTTCTTTCTCTCTCATCAGATCTACTTCTTCATGATGATTCTTCAAATTTAGATTAGCCACAGTAGGTTCCTGAGCCAGAGACATCTTCTTCTTCTTCTTCGATTTTAGATAGTGAGGATAGTGATGTAGAGTCATCCACCTCTAGTCAATTAGAGGATGAGGATTTAGCACCTGACTCACCCACTTTTAGGCCAATTTGGGCCAGATAGATAATTGAGAGTGTTGGCACTTGGGTAGGAGATCTTGTAGATGATAGACACACTAGGTGGATTATCAGAGAGATCCACATGCCTTCTTTACTTCAGTTTTAGATCCATAGACTTTTCAAGAGGCATCAGGGGTAATTGAGTGGGATAATGCTATGGAGGAAGAATATTCTTCCTTAATTGAAAATCACACTTGGGACTTGACTTCACTTCCTAAAGGAAGCAAGATGGTTTACTGTAGGTGGATATATCAGACCAAGTTTGCAGTAAATGGGTTGGTTGATAAGTACAAAGCACAATTGGTCACCAAGGGTTTCTCACAGGTGGAAAGCATTAACTACTCAGAGACCTTTGCACCTATTTCAAAGATGACTTCTATCTGACTCACCTTGGCTATTGCTACAACACATGGTTGGGATGTGCACCAGATAGATGTGAAGAGTACCTTTCTACACGAAGACCTAGATGAGGAGATCTACATGGAGCAATTATTAGGATTTGTTTAGGATTCTTCCTCAGTATGTAGACTTAATAAATATATCTATGGCCTCAAATAGGTCTCTCAGGCTTGGTATGCCAAGATGGATTCCTTCCTTCTCACAGTGGGTTTCATTAGGTGTCATTCTAGCCCCAATGTCTACTTCTTGTGGTAGGATCATTCACTCCTGATTTTGGTTCTATATGTTGATGACCTTTTGATCTTCAGGAGTTCTTCATCAGCTATTGCAGTGGTGAAGGCATCTCTCTAGGATAGATTTGACATGACGGACTTGGGTTTGTTGTACTACTTCCTTGGCATCGAGATCTCATAGTCAAATTTAGGGATTTCTCTTGCACAACCTAAGTATACTCTTGATTTATTGTCTCATTTTCACATGGCTGATTGCAAGCCATCTCCAACTCCATATCTATCAGTAGTCAAGCTTGAGGCTGACTGTTCTTCACCATTAGTTGATGCCACTTGGTATCGACAACTTGTTGGCAGTTTCATCTACTTGATTCACACCAAGCTCAACATATCATATGCAGTGGGACTTGTCTCCAGATTTATACAGGAACCTCATGAGCTAAATGGAAAGTAGCTAAGAGGATCTTGTGTTACATATAGGTTTCACATAGATACGAGATTCATTATAGATTTGGCATAGAGGTTGACTTGGTTGGATATGCTGATTCACACTGGGTTGGGAATTCACAGACTCACAAGTCCACTTTTGGTTATAGTTTCTCTCAAGGTTCTGGTCCAATCAGTTGGTCTAGTAAGAAGCATAATGCTATTGCTATATCATCCATAGAGGCAGAGTATAGGGGAGTTTTTAATGTAGCTACTAAGGCTAGTTGGCTTCAAGGGATTCTTTCTAAGTTTGGCATTCCTATCAGGTAGCCCACCATCATTTATTGTGATAACTAGAGTACCATTGAGATTTGTAGGAATCTAGTTTAGCACCAGCGGACCAAGCACATAGAGATTCACATGCATTTCATTTGAGAGCTTATTCATAGTTAGGTCATTGACCTAATCTTTTGCCAATATTTAGAGCAGGTTGTAGACATCTTCACCAAACCTTTCACTGAGAGCAAGTTCATTAATCTACGAGCTCTTCTTGGGGTGCAGTCTACATCTGCAATAGCATCATCTTCAGGGGGCCTTCTAGCCTTCTCATTTATTTATGTCTCTCTTTTGGGGGGAGAGTTTTTTCCTACAGGTTTTCTCCTTTTCTCTATCTTATGGGAGATTGCTTTTGTACATGGGTACCTCATTAGGCCTAGTTATCGAGACCCATTTTATATTTCCACACTACCCACCTAAGTTGCCCTTATGAGGGGTGTTAGTGTAGGTTTTTATTTTTCCCTATTATTTAATTAGGGAATTTATATATTTGTGCATACATGGAGTTTTCCTACATTTTTTGGATAGGCTAGCTTATGTGGAGATGTGTGTCATAGATGTGTCATAGGTGTCATAAGAATGTCATAAGTAACTCCTTTGACTGGTTATTCTTGGTATGGGGGTTACTTCTCTATTCATATCACCCTATCACCATCTTTCATGGAAGAGTTACAGTCTATTCTTGGGGTGCTTTGACCACCTTTTGTGGAGGAGTTACTTACATGCTCTCCTATATGTATTCTTCACTTTGGCCATCTTACATAATGGTATATTGGCTTTTCTCCAAATTGTCTATGAAATTGTCTCTTGTTTGATTTCATTTACTTTAGCATTTTATGGTATTCACTTGCTTCATCCCATGCAACCATGACTCATGCATCCTCGTTATTCAGACCTTGGCGAATACTCTGATAGGTAAGTTGTGAAATATAAAGTAAGCCAATCAATTGAATCTAATTCAATCAATCCTAATTTATTCTTCAAGGCTAAAAATGTATAACATAAATGCCTAAAAGAGGATTCTATCTGATATAATATATGATCTATGAGGGGTTGGATAATCCCCTCAATAAATATATGTTTAACCTTTGAATCTATTGGTTTATATATCAAGTTTAATATGCAAGTCTTAAAATGTAAGATATAATCACTAACTGGCTATAAAGGATTCCGATGCAATGTGGTAAGTTTACACAAGGGCCCATGTATGATATGTAATATAATAGAAATGTCTCCTTTTAGTCATAATTTATACACAACGAACCAATATGGAGTAGATGAAAGAATGAATTCTATGAATTACCCACTAATGTCTACTATAACAACTTAATTAGAATTAAAGGACTCACATGAGATGGCAAAGCCTTTCAAAAGGCTTTAAGGTGTACAGATGGGTTTCCAGTTCCATCAAATTGAGGAAATGATGGTATCTAGAAGTGCTTAGTCAATGAAGATTTGGGTAGATTCAAGATAATGGGGGACAAAAGGGGGGTATAAAGTGACACCTTTTTTCTAATAAAAATAATAATTGAACTTAGAGAGAATGTTAGAGACACTTCATAAAGGAATTTGACAATGACATAAAAACATGAATTGTGGAATTTTGAATTTAGTTTCTAAATATATAATTTTTTCCAATAACCAGATGATAGAATCATGTGAAATAGATGCATTTATGACAATAGGTTTGTCATTTTTTTCAAAAAGATAAGAAAAGTGCATGTGTACGAACACATTTTTTTTGAGTAAATGACTGAATTTTTGTATGAAATTTCATATATAGATAGGTGAAATGTTGAGGATTGTTGAAAATATTTTTTATTATATATATAATTTTTAAATAATTTTACAAATCAAGACAACTAGAAAATTGAAACTAAAAGTGCACAAACATAAATTTTTGACCTTAACTTCATGAAAATCATTTTTTTAAAGCATAGTTGACAATGTGTAGATTATTGAGATATTAATTTTATAAACTTTTGATTAAGATTCAAAAAGTTATAAGGGAATTTTTCATGATATGCATATAGTCCATAATGAGGTATATTATGTATAAATTAAGTAAGAATTATAAATAACAATTTAACATTAAAATAATTATATATTCTAAAACTACACTTCGTCCTCTACAAACCCATATAATTTTTAAATAAAAATAATAAAAGCTGCCTGATCAGATGTGTTGACAAAAATAAAAAAAATCTCTTAAATTTCATAGAAACTAAGTTGGCTACTCCATGACCAGTTTCAAGGTAGGTTTGAACCTCCCCAAGCCTATACCCTAGGAAAATTTGGAGGGAAAACAAAAAAAATTAAAATGTTAAAGGGTGTATTCCCTATGTAAAGGATGCACATCCTTTACAAAGGGTGTACGCCCTTTATAAAGGATGTACACCCATTGCAAAGGGTGTGCACTATTTATAGAGGACATATGGCCTTTTAAAATGGTGTACACCATTTAGAAAGGGTGTATAGCCTTTTCAAAGGTTGTGCATCCTTTATAAAGGGCATACGCCCTTTTTGGATTGAATGTTTTTTAATTCGAGGTTTGTTAAAGATGCATATATATGTATTTTTTTTACATTTAGAGGTTATTGTTAAGAATCTTAGACTGCAATTTGTTTTGGCAGAGAGGTATTATTTTGCAAGCATATATTTTGTAAAATAAATGTTAAGTATAAGAATATAAAATGTAATATACTATTACATTTTATATTCTTATACTTTAAATTTATTTTAATAAATCTAATAAACTAGGGCCTCTCAGCATCTTCTAAAATTGATTATATTACATTTTATATTCTTATACTTTAAATTTATATTCTTATACTTTAATTTTAGAGTCAAGATGAGATTCCAAGATGGAAAAAATCTTGTAAGCATGTAATGAGGTATGAAAAGGTGGGAAAAATGTGTTGACCAATTTTTAGGTCTTGAGGATGAAAAAAAAGAAGATAGTACATTGGATGACACTTGTGCATGTAAGATGAAGGATTCCTAACTCGTGAAGAAAGTTCTAATGCCCATTGGCATGTGTATAGGTTGTATGGTCACCTAAATTTTTTGGATTAGTTTAATAAGGGTCCTAATAATATTTTTAAAATAAATTAAGCCCTCGGCTTTATGAATTAATGTTAAGAAGATAAGTAGGTTTTTGTGCTTGCAAACTTTATAAAAGACCCAATGGAGAAGATATTGATGGTTTGGTCTCTAAATGGATTGTTTGACCTAATGTGATGATTAGATATTTTATATAACTCTCGCATGCACCTAAAAGTGGTGTTTTTTTGTGTTAATAGTAAGTGAAATCTATAGTAATCTATTTTTTTCTAGAAAAGAAGGTGTAGCAGTCAAGTGGTACATTAGACCAAGTTGATAAATTTATGGAAGATAAAGTTAGAGACTTGTTCTGCAAGTACATGATGATAGTTGAGAAATATTTTACATCTATGCAAATCAATTTTATCATTCACTCTATACTATTGTTAAAACTTGTAGACTATGATGATAGTTTGAAAAAGGTTAGTCAAGTGAATATGTGTTTAGGGAAGTGTTATAGGTGATAAGGGTTGATTCAAATGAATTGGAGTATCTTTTAAGACCTAATAACTATGTTCCATTAGTTGGAAAGTGTTTATGTTTCTCATACATAGATGAAATAGTGCTTTAAAAGTAGCTTGTCTATATAGTGAAAACTATGAGATAGTGACCTAAGGAATTGGTTTGTTAGACCAATGAATGTTGGTTAAACTTGAGAATTAACTATACTAGGCCTATTTGGGATATTTATGAGTAGATGTTGTATGGTGAAAATTTAATAAAAGGAGTTAGAAAGGGATGTAATCCTATATAAGCCATTAAAATATCTTGTTGAATATGTGGGAGAGGTCTAATAGTATGTAATTAGGTTTTGAGCTAGGTTGAATGACCAAGTTGTGAAGAGGGTGACCAAGTAGAGAAAAGGAGAGTAAGAAGATTATATAAGGTAGAGAGGTAGAGTTGAGAGTGTGTGAGTTGTATATGTCCATCATCAAATGCATATAACATCATATCAGAGGTGGAGATCATATCAGAGGTAGCTAAGTTGGTACTTGGATGTATACGGGGTTGTAGCCTACTTGTTAGTTAGAGCTAACTAAAGTTCAAGTGGGTGATTGACTAAATTATGGAGTAGGTGTTCCTTCATCAATTGGTGTTGGTCTATTTGTTAAATATTTTGTTTTTAGGATAGTAGTCCATCTTATAGGGTTTAGCAAGTTTTATCCCCCATGAGGGTTTCCCACATAGACAATGTGTTAATGTGATGTATTCTCTTCTTTATGCTTTGGATGTGTGTGATTTCATGTTTATGTTCTTAAATTATGTTGATATGAGATTTAATGATTTTGGAATCAAATGAAAATTGTTGTTTACTAATTCACCCCACCCCTCTTAGTATCTACTTCTAACAAAATCATGTTCAGTATGTAATATACCTATACCATTGATTATGACCCATATTTTACCCAATTGAGTATTCCCTACCTACTTTACCTACTTGAGTATGCCCTACCTGATTGAATATCCAAGTTTTAAGATGGATTCTTAAATAAATTATGGGTTTTCTAATCAATGGGTCTATTAATATGCATAAATTACTAGCTTTTATCATGCAACCTCTAACATACCTATAGTCATGATACAATCATGCATACATGAAATTTATCACATACTTATTCCATATATGTACACATTCACTCATACATGACATCTACCTATGGTCATGATATGATAACTTATATTGGACATGAATTTAGATAATCATCCTAATAGAATCCATTTTAAGTAGAATAAATTAGAACACTATTCAAATTCATTCTAAAAAGAGACCATTCACTCTAAAACAAATTTCAAATAGATGGTCAATCCATGCATTCTTCAATTCCAATCTCATGTATTTTTCCAAAGTTATGTATAATAAAGTCATATTCTATCATTGTAAATTCACATAGGCCACTCCTTTATTGACCCTCATCATCCCTAATAACTCCCTCATCAACCCTCATATTAACTTATCATCTCTATTCATTCATTCACTAGTTCTCATTGTCCCTCATTGTCCCTAATTACTCCCTCATTAGCTATCATCATCCTTCAATGTTGATAATAACTCCATCATCAACCCTCATCATCCCTAGTCACTTCTTCATCATCCCTCATAATCCCTCGTTATCATTGATCATCCATAAACACTCCCTCATCAAACATCATAAACCCTAATAAAAAATAATCACTCTCTCATAATCTCAAGCATCATCCCTAGTCACACGCTTATCATCCCTCATCATCCCTAATAACTCCTTCATTAACCATCATCATTTCTTATCATCCCTAGTTAATCCTTCATCATCTTTCATTAGAGCCCTCATCATCCCTTTAATATCTCCTTTGTCAACCCTCATCATCCTTAATCATCCCTAATCACCCCTCCTCATCTGTCCTCATCCCTCATTAAACCTAACCATTCCCTCATTATCTGTCATTTTACCTAATCTTTCTATCATCATCCCTAGTCAATCCCTCATACATTAGAGTGTGTTCCATTCTAGTAGTCAATATAAATTTGTTTCATACTAAAAAATATTTTTTTTCAAATGAATCTTGAATGGTGTTTCAATTCCTTTTATTCTGATTGGATTGTACTAGGGTGATTATTCTCTTTCATATCTAGTAAACTAGATAGGGTCATGATGGATTACTCTAGGGAGATTATTGAATGCCTTACATGGTGGAAATTAGATAATATAATCTTTTAACTTGTATGGAAAAAAATATTTTTGAATGATGAGGGATGATGAAAAATGATGATACATCAAAAATTACGCCTTTATGCTTGTTTTGTATGAGGTGAAATCCTTCTTCTAGACATGGTTATTTCCAAATTATTATGAAAAAGGGAAAGAGCATTATGGATCATCTCACTTTTATGAGTTATTATCAAAGAGTAATGTGGGTCATGAGCATAAATTATTAGGATTTGTGCCACTGACTTTGTTATGGCATGTTTTCTCCTTACAATTAAATATTTGTGCATGTGTAGGAATTATGATAGGAAAGTGGAGAAGGGGTTGAGATAAATAACCAATGCTTTCATCATTCCTCTATAGCTTGGTCTCCATATTTCATGTTTATTATTTGTCATTTACATTTAATTTTTAGGGTTTTAGGTTAAGGGTTTAGGGTTCAAAGTTTATAGTTCAATGTTTAGAGTTCATTATTTGGGTTTTGGCATTTAGGTTTTAAGGTTTAGGGATTATCTAGTTTTAGGATTTAGGGTATATGGTTTTGGGTTTGAGGTTTTATGGTTTTGGTTTTGTGGTTTAGGGTTAAAAATTTAAAGGTTTAGGGTTTAATGCTTAGTGTTTTAGGATTAGGTTTTAGTTTCAAGAGTTTAGGGGTCAATGTTTTTGGTTTTAAGTTTAGGGTTTGGGGTTCAGTGTTAAGGGTTTAAGGTTCATGATTAATTATGTGTTTAAGGTTTAGTGTTTAATATTAAGGGTATAGGGTTAAGGTTCTATGGTTTAGTGTTTAGGATTTAGGATTTTAGGCTTATGGTTTGGGATTATGGTTAAGGGCTTAAAGTTTAGGTTCTAGGGCTTAGGGTTTAGGTATAAAGTATAGAGTTTTAGGTTTTATGGTTCTGTGTTTAGGGTCTAGGTTTTGGGGTTTAGGTATTATTATTTTGGGGTTAAGTGTTCTAGGTTTTTGGTGTTTAAGGTTTAGTTTTGGGGTTCAAAATTCAAGTTTTACGGTGTTTAGGGTTTGGGTTTTGGGTTTTAGGGATAATGGTTTAGGTGTAAATGGAGTGTACTAGTGTGATTAGCTACATTTATGACTAATATGATTAACTGTATTAAGAATATAGGAATATGTCATGTATGAGTGCTAACATACCTACATGTAGTACTAGGTATGGGGTAGATGTAATGTTTAAATGATTGTATCATTATTATATGTATGTTATAGTTTAAATTCTATAGGCTAGAAATGTATTCATATTGATAAACCCATTAATTAGAAAACCCATAAATTATTAATAATTCATCATAAATCCACCTTCTATCCTTTTACATGAATGTTCCTAGTCACTCCTTTATTTATATAGGTTGTAATGACCCCTATCTTTTCATGATATGGCTTAGTCAATGTCCCCTCTTCTTTCTCTATAGAGGTGATAACTCAAGATTATGGTTTATGGATAGAGGTTTAATATTTATAAATTTAGGGTTTAAGGTTGATGATTTATGGTTCAAGATTCATAGTTTAGGGTTTAGTGTTTAGGGATTAGTGTTTAGGGTTTAAGTTTTACTGTTATGGCTTAGGGATTAGGATTTAGGGTTTATAATTTATATTTTATACTTAAAGGTTTGAGATTTATGGTTTATCATACAAGGGACCAAGAATTTAGCTTTAGGTTTTTGGTATTGGTCTTTAGGATTAGGTTTTTGGGTTTATGGTTTCACACTTTGGGTTTAGGGTTTAGGGTGTAAGGTTTAAGGTTTTGGTCTTCAGGGTTTAATTGAGGGTTTAGGGTTTGGAACTTAGTGTTTAGGATTTAATTTTTGGGGATTAAGGATTAGGGTTTATAATTTGGGGTTTAGTTATTATGGTTTAGAGTTTATGGTTTGGAGTTTGGGTTTTTAGGTTTAGGATTTACGATTAAGGGTTTAGGGATTTAGGTTTAGTGTTTAAGGTTTTAGGTTTTTGGTTTTTGATTTGGGTTTATAATTTTATATTTAGGAGTTAATTTTTAAGGTTTATGACTTATGGATTATAGTTTTAGGATTGGGATTTAGGGTTAAGGTCTTATATTTAGGTTTTAGGGTTTAGGATTTAAGATTTTAAGATTATGGTTTGGGTTTAGGGTTAAGGTCTTAGGATTTAGTGTATAAATTATAATATTTAATGTTTTAATTCTATATGTTTAGGGTCTATAGTTTAGGGTTTATGGATTGTATTTTTAGTTTAGGGATAATATATTAGGGTTAAGGATTCAAAGTTTAGGTCTTAGGGTCTATGGTTTAGGTATATTATTTAATGTTCATGGTTCAGAGTTTATGGTTTAGCATTTGGAGTCTAAGGTTTAGGTTTCAATGTTTATGGTTTAAGGTTTATCATTTAGGGTTAGGAGTTTAGGGTTTGGGTTTACTGTTTTAGGTGTAAATAGGGTGAACTATCGTTATTATCTACATTTGTGTCTTGTATGAGTGACCATATCAATACCACATGAAGATGTCATGTATGTGTGACCATATACCTACATGTAGTACCATGTATGTGGTAGATGTAATGTATGAATGACTATATCATTACTATATACATATGTTATAAGTTACGTGTTTTAGGATATTCACTTATGTATATTGATATACCTATTAATTTAAGTTCATTTTCTATGTCAATAACAAGGTTGTTAAGAAGATTCCAAGGCAAAGATATTAAACTCCAAGTATAGTACGTTTCCAGCTTTGTTGATTGAGTATAAAACTCTTATGAAGGTCCAATGTTATTACGTAAAAACTATATAATACTTACAAGTAAAGTGATTTAAAGAATTTTATAGTTAACCCAAGCCAATATCCTTCCAAGTAAGTAGATTAGGCAATTTGAACCTAAAGAGTAGAGTTTCCATTGAATTCTAATTCTTAAGAAAGCAATAAATGAAATTGGTTTCTTATCCTCAGAGATAGTCTCCAAACATCTTAATAAAGATTTATAAGAATACTTTGATGAGCTTAGATTAATAACACTTTTTCAATACCAAACATGCCTATACATAATATTATAGTAGTGTTGTATACACTCAAAAATTATACACCATAGTTTTAGATGTCAAAATGCCTTCGACCCTTACTTGACCTTAAAACTAGTTGACCACCTAGTTAACTAAGCTCACTTACTAAATTAATAATTTTAACACCCTTTAATAAACCATATTCTGAAACTATCTTCACCAATTTTTCCCTAGGCACTCAACCATCGATGGTTATCCTAACCATCGATAGTTAACTTGACCATTGATGGTTAGGTAATCATCCTACTTTAAAGCCATTTATAGCTATGTATGAGATAAGCATGACATAATTTAGCAACTTACATTTTAAAATGATAACAAGATTTAAAGCATCATAAATGGAAACTTTTTCCTCCTATATAATTAGTAACTTCCTCCTACTCAATTAGTAACTTCATCCTATAAAAGGAAAGAAGTAGGACATGAAAAGGATCTAGAAATCCACAAATCCACATCCAAGCTATAAAATATTCTTGCATAGGTATCCAACATCCCTTTAGTAATAAATTCATATTAATGGAGATTAAAACCTATATCCAAATCACTTTAGCCATTTAGAAAGTTGTAGGTAACTTGGTACTAGTTTCTTTATTTCATTTCATTTCCAAATACCTTAACCTGATAAAATGCATCTTTCAACCTTTTACTTTTGACCAAACCCATATTCCAACCCTCACTTGAACATATACCTAATCCAAAATTACCTTTCTAAACATTTTTAGAAATATATAGGTAACTATCGATGGTTATCCGTACTGATCAGCTCAGGAACCGACCTCGGCAGACAGAGGGTTTTCAGTGACCGACATTGGTTGACTGAAGACCGACGTCGGTAGAAAGCCGACTGGCAAAGACTGACATCGGTGAGATATCGACCGACGATGGCGACTGTGTGTCGACACAGAAGGGCCGAGACCTTCCAGAATTCAATTTTCACTTCCAGTTTTGATAAGCCAGGGTTTTTAAGACTGTATTTCATATTTATATGCTTGAGAAAGGACTACAATTGTAATAGTTTAAAAGGACAAGTGATAAGATTTGTAATTTGCTATTCAGAGACTATATCATTGTGATCATTCTGAATTTATTCAACCGAAGTTATATCTTGTTCAAAGTTTTTTGTGTTGCTATATTTCCTATTTTGGAGGGGATATTACAGTGGTATCAGAGCTTTATTTGCTATATATCAGAGCATCTATAGGAAGAAAAGAGGCCCTAAGTAAGGGACATCACAGTATCCAACATCCCTTTAGTAATAAATTCATATTAATGGAGATTAAAACCTATATCCAAATCACTTTAGCCATTTAGAAAGTTGTAGGTAACTTGGTAATAGTTTCTTTATTTCATTTCATTTCCAAATACCTTAACCTGATAAAATGCATCTTTCAACCTTTTATTTTTGACTAAACCCATATTCCAACCCTCACTTGAACATATACCTAATCCAAAATTACCTTTCTAAACATTTTTAGAAATATATAGGTAACTATCGATGGTTATCCTAATCATTGATGGTCACCTCAACCATCAATGGTAACTCAACTATTGATGGTTAGGATAATTGTTGATGGTTCACTCAATTGCTGATGTTCACTATGGAAAAAATAACAAGTTATTTCTAGTCCCTCTACCTTAACCAAACCCTATTTTTTGCTTTCTTACCTAATCAAAGAGCCTCCCTAGATTTTTTAAACCTATCCCTGACTATTTTAGCATAGGTATTGACCCACTTTTGCAACATTTAACTATTTTATTTTAAAAATAATTTTACTTTATTATTCTTTCATGGCTTTAATTTCATGTTATTGAATGCAAGAATTATTTATTTTCATCTACATCACTTAATTGTTATAAATAGTGGATTGATAGCCTCTTAACAAACATATGCGTATTGGATGTAGCTCATGCTAGGCAATCCACTGAGTTATTTTAATATCAACCCATTTTTATAGTCTCTTTCTTTTCTATAGGTTGTTCCTTCCAAGCCAAAGAGGATTTCCCATCATCATCTAGATCATGGATGCACTTTTACTAGGTATTCATTTACATACCCCCTTTTACTAGTTTCATACTTGCTTTCAAATTAAGAAATGAATGAAAATTAAGAGAAACATTTTGGCATGACTAGTGGGACCTAGCATCCATTTTTATTCCTTTAAATTATGTTCATCGAATGAAACCTAAAATTTGTCTTGGGCTTAAAATAGATATTTTGTATACATTAGTTACTTTCTTATTTTAGTTCATCTAATAACTTAAAAGAAAAGTAAATAATCATAGTTTTCACTATTGTTATCACACACTTATCCAAACCACATAACCATCAATACATCAAAATAATCTTTAGATAAGGCCTGACTAAGATTTAATCTCCTACTAGTGAAGCTTACCCTTTCCTAGTAATCCTACTTGGAGATCATTACCAAGGGGAGAAACTTATCATTTGTTTAGTTTAGTATAAACTCTAAAATTTAGTATATCTTAGCTAATCACCTGACACCCTTATCAATGTGTTGTGTGAAGTGAGGGGGTAGGCCCTAATACCAAGCCATGTATTGAATATCAATACAAATTTCTTTTTTGAACACCTAAACATAACTTGAAACCAACCTTAGATTTCCTCTTTAGTATCTGATCTACAAACCAAATTTCTTCTTCACACTCTCTAAGTCACAAGCCAAAAGTGATTTAAAAATAATCCTAAGTTGATAAATACACTTCAGTGTATGTTTTATTTCCTTGATATCTTTTCCCTTTGCTTGCTTTGTGTTTGAGTTATGAGTTTCATTATTTCTTTCTTATTTCCTTTCATGGTCTTTACTAGATAATAGCTAAGGAATTAAACCAACCAACAACCAAATTCTTCTTCTTCCTCCATGGAGTATACCTTTGATATTGAGGGTTCCCCTCATTTCTCTCTCCTTCCTACTAGGCATTCAATTATTGCTAAGGGTGATCTAGATTTCACTGCCTTCCCTGATAACAACCTCGTGGCTCTTCATCATTACATAAAAACCTTATCTATCTATACCCATTTTTCTTTGGTTCCTCCTACAGATCCTCCCTATGGTATGCCTTCCCATCTACTAGTGGGTTCCATCTCAACCCAACCTATGCTCACATAAACCTCTTCTTCTAATATCCCACCTACTACCACTCTACAAACTCCATCCAGCATCCTAACCAATACCCAAATGCTTATTACCCCAACAAATACCTCCAACATAGTATTAAATTTACCTCTTGTTACATATACTCCTTATACCATGGGGGTATCTTATACCCCTATTTATATCATTCATATTGGTTTAACTAACACACTAATTTATACCCACTTTAGAGTTTGATAATTTCCATACCTCAAACACTTCCACCTATTAGCATTAAAGTTACCACCCACCAATAACCAATTGGTAATTTCATACCTCCAACCTAATATACATCCATACCACCATCCACCAACCCACATCAGCCCCTCATCAAATACCCATGACATCTTACCCATATGTTTCTAACTTGTAAGGATAGATAACACCTTCTGCCTCACTATTTATGTCAATCAACCCCTATGTGGTACCATCCCAACCTTATATGAGAACATACCAATATGTGGCTTCTTCATCACCCTCTATCACTTATCCATACATTACTACCACCCAACCTCAACAAATATTACCACCTAGTTATGTAGCTTCACAACCTCAAACATATTTGGTCAAGATGTTAATGGACAAAATGACCAATATGGAGTCATCTATTTATGGTTCTCATAACCTTTTATCCTATGATAAAATATATAATGAACCCATCCATCCATATATGCCCATCCATTCTTACCCTCCTCATTGGGAATTACCGAAGTTTTCCATATTTCAAGGCAAGGAAGACCCCCATCAACATTTGAGATCATTTCATCACTCTTGTTATTTGATTGCATATGTTGATGCTCTCCTCATTCATACCTTCCCCATGTCTTTATTAGGACCAAACCTAATTGGTATAGTTCTCTCACCAAGCACTCCTTTTCCTTCTCCCAAGTAGCCCAAATCTTTTTAGATCACTTCTTAGTAAATATATCTAAAAAGGTTTTTATTTTCAACCTCTATTTTATTAGGCAAATTGATGATGAATCAATTATTGATTTTTTAGCCAAATGGAGAGGTCTCATCAACCAAATTTATTTATTCATACCCCAACATGGGTTGATTGATATATTTTCTTAGGGTTGTGCCAAAGAAATTACCCCCACTCTTAAAGGTCAAACTTTCAAAACTTTTGATGAGGTATTCAGCATGGCACGTAAACTTGAAAACCAAGCCACTGATGAAGGGAAATTGAAACTATGCAACAAAAATTCTAAATTTGAATCCAATGACCCTACCTCCACCAAAACCACTAATGAACCCAACCATCCCACTATTAAATAAAAATCATATACAAACTTAGTGGTCCTAAAAACTACTCCACCACCAATTCTCAACCAACCCCATCAAACTAATTCTTCCAACCCATCCTACCAACAAAAAAAATTGAGCTCCTCCAAAATAATATAATCCCATATGGGAGTCTTATGCTTTAGTTTTAGACAAGTTTCTCAAAGCTAAACTCATAAAACTTCTACCTATCAAACCACCCAATAATTTTATGCTTCTCACCTTGTGCTTAGTTGGTATAATGAGAATGATCATTGTGACTTTCATCAATTTATTATACATGACATCAATAAAATAAATACCTTCAAAAGTCTTATCTAAAGCTTAATCGATAGTGGAGAACTTGCATTTGATAATCCCAATGCACCTCCTAATCAGTCCCTTAACATCTTCCACAAACCATTTCCCAATCATGCTCCTTCTACAGATCACCATGATAACAAATTAGAATCATCTCACTCTCATGATTAAAAAATAATCAAGGTTATTAGTAGTGAGCCCATTGTTGAGGAGACCACTACCCCAACTACTTCTTCCTCCATTTCACTTACAAAAGTAGTGGACTCACTTTCCATTCCTTTGGGTACCCAAATGAAGGAATCAACCACCCCTATCTCTTCACCTAATGAGACCTTAGCCTTATCCACCTCTCCTTTGATCAAAAGACCAAAAGAGACAACCTTTGCTTAAACCATTTATTATTCCTCCACTTCACCCATTAAAGTGGTAGAACTACCCTCCATTCCTTTAGACACCCAAACAAAGGAAGCAACCATGTCTATTACTTCACTTTAGGACACCATACCTACTTCCCCCATTATAAAACCATTTATTCCCTCTTTCGAAACCATCCCACAAGAGAAGGTTACCTCATCCACCAAACCACCAATTTAGAACCCCCCATAAAGAATAACAATAGAGGAACCATTCCCATTTCTCCACCTAGGGGCTTAATCTTTAAAACCAATAACTAAGGTACCAAACCCATCTACAATCCCTTTTATATACTAGTCCAAAGTTTAGATTTGATTTCTCAACCCAACTTTGATAGAGCCACCTTTTGGCATACTTTAGGGATCCCTTACCAGAACAAATATGAATCCTCAACCTCACTTGAATCCACCCTTAAACCTATTATTACATCTTCATAAAAAACCTCTTCCTCTAAAGCCAAAGGTGAACCATCCCAAACTACCTCCATATAACATTTCCAAATCTCCTTATGCCTCTCTCACCAAACCTATCAAGAATCAAAGAATTCTTCCCACACCTAATCAAACTCACTCCTTTTTGAAGTTGGACTTAGCTCTATCTAGTGCACCAAAGAAACCCCCAAGAAAACCAATTAATAAGGTAGAGTTTCCCAAACCTCAACCTCAAACTAGACCCATACCACCTCCTTCCCACTTACCATATATTTTAGGACCCTATCCTTATACCATCCAAATTACCTATTCTTCCTCTACTAAACCATCCCTCTTTTCTCTATTTACACTTGCCCCTACCAAATCATCTTATTTTAATTCATTCTTAACTAACCTATCTACCTATACCTTTCCACATATATCTAACCCCTCATAATTTAAATATTCCAATTTAAAATCATTTACCCCAAAATCAATCATAACTAAACAAAGCTAACCATAATCATCTATCGAAACCATTCCACCACCTACAACTTCTAAGGTGAAAACTACTTCTAAGAAGGCTCCCATCCCTAAAACTATAAACTCATCACCTCTAACACCTTTGAAAGAATCTTATTAAACCATCATACAAAGGTTACAAACTTATTCCATTATTTAACCACCTATAAAACCATTCTACCCTTCCAATACCAAACCTTCCTAGTTCAATGATAACTTGATCTGTGTATACCATGTGGGAATGGGACATGACATGAAGAACTACAAATTTCTCCAAGTACTCATTCATAGGCTATATGATGAGGATGATCTATTATTAGATGAACCTCTCTTATCCCCATTACCAATCCAACCATCAAATTAACCTATCCAACATTTACCTAATCCACTGCTCTTAACCAAGAGTGAGGAGGATGATTCAAAGCAACCATCTAACCCAACAAATCCCCCCATACATACTATTCATATGACTACCTGATCTCAAGCCCAAAATAAGGATAAGGGAAAAGTGAAAGTGTCTATTCCATAGACATAACATTCAACCCCTTAGCCCACCAACTAGGCCCAAACATCTTTACCCTCACCTTCACAACCATCAAAACCCAAAGTGTCCATTTTAAGACCCTCTTTATTCAACCCTTCTGAATCCATCTAGTGTATCATGTTGAAATAACTTCACTAGACACCGATGAAGATGAGCCTTTATGAACTAATCAACACCTCACACCACCATCATCAAGCACTGATAGAGGCTCTATAATCTATATAGGTTCAACCAAATGACCCTCAACATCTTACACCTTTTATTGGATCCTTCCAAATTTTTGCCTTCATCACCTTTTAGGATTCTAAAATACCTCTCATCCATCTAGAGGATTTTGACCCTCCCCTCTTTATTACTATGTACATCAGTCAAACCCACATGAAAAGGGGAATGATTGATTGAGGAGATAGCATCACCATTATCTCCTCTCATGCTTATGACAAACTTCAACTACTCAAGAGCACTATGTCAAAAAATGTAATGTTACTTCACTCCTTCAATGATACCATGACCACTACCTTGGGGATAGTGGTCCTTCATATCTGCTTGGGACCTTATACCATTCCTAAACTATTTTATGTTATAAAGGGTAATTTATAAAATAATGTTTTATTTGGATGCCCTTAAATCCATGCCATGACTTGTGTCCCTACTACTTTACATTGATGTGTCAAATTTGAACAAGAAGGTCAAGTTGTTACCATGAAAATTGACCCTAGTCCTTTAACCTCTTGAAATATGACATATCATCCTAATGATGTCCTTATGTCTCTCGTATCCACCACATCATCAACTGCTAACAACACTACCTCACCATCAACCAAAACCCATATTAATCACACCTATAATAGTGATGAACCTTCAACTAGCTCATTTATCCCTTCTTCCCAAATCCTTGTAGAGGAAACCTTGGAACCCACATTCTAATGTCTCTCACTTGGGGAATATCATATTTTAGCCTTGGATGCTTTCTCTACTCTGCAAGAGTATAGGAACCTCAAACATGACCCTTATTATGATCCCAACATCAAAACCATCATCCCTTTTGTGCTCCCCAATAATAAAAAAAAATCATCTATGGGGGATTTTATCAACCACTTCTCACTCCCACTACTATCTTGCCCATCTGACCATTCACCTCCAAATTCTCTTATCTCAACAAAATAGCCTTTATCAAAGCTTACCTTTATAAGTGTGCTTGGAAGGGGTTTTGTCTTGACCTTTATGAATAGGGGCCTCAGAAGGTACCCATAATAAAATCCCATAAACCTTATGAGTTATTTGACCTTGGGTTTATACCACCAAAAGAACCCACCTCACCAAAACCCATTTCCACCATTGATGAGGTGTCCCATCTTCACCAAACCCACATTCCCTAAAGCTTGAGGACTTTGATATCATCCCATCTAATTTTTTTTAGTGAATATTATTAATTTTGGCCTCATGACCTATCAAAATGATAACCAAACTAAGACCCTTCCTGTCATCCATACTAAAATGATAGTCATCAACACCATCCAACATCAAGAAAATGATTTTATTCTCACTTACCTCAGTGTAGGGGATTCTTCTATCCATAAATCTTTTCTTCTTGAGAACCAAACCATGTTGAATGAATCCACTATCGATGTCAACTTTGGTACTTAGGATAACCCCTACATCATCAAAATTGGCCAATCCTTAAATTCTATGGAGTGACAAGATTACCATTATTTCTTTCATGATCATAGCATAGAGTTTACTTGGTCCTATCAAGATATTCTTTTTATTGAGCCTTATATTTCCCTCCACAACATTGTCACCCATCCTAATGTTAATCCATTATGGTAAAAGTTTTTTAGGATGTATCATTACATATCCCTTCTTGTTAAAGATGAATTTTAGTGTCTCCTATCTATCAACTTCATTCATCCCATCAACTATCCAAAATGGGTTTTAAACATCATTCCCATCACCAAACCCATAGGAGGACATTTTAGTAGCCTAGTTGTTACTAAACATATCCTTTACCCTGGCTATTATTATCCCATCCTCAATATATATTGTTTTGATTATATCAAGAAGTGTGTCAAATTTCAACAATATGCTAATTTACATCATGCACCAGCCCATGGCCTTCAAGTATCTAAATATTTTTGTTCCTTATAACAATGGGGTCTCAATCTTATTAGGGAAATCAATCCTTATTCTTCACAATGACACCAATCCATCATTATTGCTATTAAATATTTCACCAAGTGGGTGGAAGCCATCCCTTTTATCTCAAGTAAAGCTAAAAAAATTGTCAATTTCATCAATCACCATATCATGTACCACTTTGGTGTTCCCCATAAGATCATCACTAATAATGGAAAATATACTTTCATATCATAAGATCCATGAAGTGATATGTGTGTGAAATGTCTCACATGACTTGATTTACTTGACAAATATCACCTCATGGTACTTAATCATCTTTGTGTCTATCAAAAATGAATCCAACATGTATACAATAAACACATGAAATATGAAGAATTCAATATTAGAGACCTCATCCTTAAGGAAAACCAACATGTAACTAATATGTAGAAAAGGAAAAAAGGCAAGTTCACTTTCAATTAGCATGGATATTACATCATAAACCATAAATATGGATCATAATCTTATCATTTGTCTTCTCTCAAAGGTAAAATATAACTTTAGCCTCTTAATGATTTGCATCTACATCCTTTCTATTCTCAAAACAAGGATCAAAGTCACATTTATGTCTAACTTAAGCTTATCCCTTGGTTTACGATAATTTTACTTCCCTTTACCTGCCTATCCCTATTCCTTTTAGGGATAATTGATTATAACAAAGGACCATGTGATTATCCATCACAATTATAGCCTCATCTTAAGCATGGATACCACAACTCTACCCATGGCATGGTTCTCATGGATACTTTTTGTCTCTAATAAGATGGAATCCCATGATCTATTTTTCTTCAAACCACTTTTCCTCATCCATCATTAACCTTTTGTCCTAAAATTCTTACCTCCATAAAAGAAGAATGCTAAGCATAAATAAACCTATTCATGTCTAAACCTAACATTCAAAATCAAATTAGGATACCAAAATGTCACGTAGGTCCATATCTCTAGCATTACAGACTACTCCCTTGAATGATAGCTATAAAAAATCCAACTTTAAACCACGCCCTTGAAGGATGGCCAAGTTAATTTTGTCAAAATAATTATTTGAATCTTCCCACATCGTCAACTTCATTAACCTATCAAAACATGAAAAGAAAAAAATAAACCTATGTTCAAATTAAAGTAAGTAAGCCACAATCAGCTTTTATATATGGCATAATTAGACTTCCTATATCAATCATTCCACACATTATATTAAGGCATGGACTTGTATATTATTATTCCTTGGTCACCTATGGAATGGTCAAGTTAACCCACATCAAGTTACCATATTACCCATTTCCCATTCAACCATCTACCTATCACCTACTTTCCATTCATACCTTCTCTAAAATCAATGGACTATGAGGTTACTTGACCCAAAGTGACTAAGATACCTTTTTTTCAATTAAATAATGGTCATGAAAAGTATTTGAAGGGCTTATTCTCATTATGTCAATCTAACAATGTTTTTTTTAGGTCTATACCAATGAACACATCATACCTTTTTCTTACCCTCTATTCATTAGTTCATATTGACATATGTCTCATGATTCTTCTCTCTTTTCCATATTTAGGGTGTGTTTGAACCTACTATATGTACTTTAATTATATCCCCATATCACATATCATATCAAAACATTTAAAACATAATTCTCATGAACATAATAATCCATATACATCATAACATTATGAACAATGTCCATAAGTTATATCCTTTCCACAAAAAAATCATCAAAAGCACAAAACATCTACAATTAGATCATAACATCATCATCCAAACAATAATAATTTATCATAGAATAAACAACATAATGCACATCATATCCTAAACATCATCAATAACCATGACTAAATCATCTATCACATTGCCTATAAACCAAAATATCATATAAAATTATTTCCTATGAACCATATAATCATATTAAATTCTATTTGTAAATCAAAAACATCATCTAGAAAAAATAAAACCATCAATCACATGTCTACAATTAGATCTATAAACACACATATCATCAAGTATTTATAAACCATTCATCACCTAAACTAAACATATATATATATATATATATATATATATATATATATATATATATATATATTCATCATTAGATCAAATAGTGCATAACAATCATGTTTTAATTCCTTAAACACATCACCATATAACATAATTAAATCATCCATCATATCCATTAATACACCATACCTACAACATCTACAAACATCATCAATAATCATGACTAAACACAATCAACATCTATATCATAATGAACATAATCAACATCTATATAATCATGAAGATAATCCTCATCTATATAACCATAATCATCATATACATCATAATAAAATAATTACATGGAACAATGTATAAATCTCTCTCTCATATGTACATCTCACATCACAAACACATAGGCTAGTATCAAAATGATATAAAAATATAAAAATAACATATCAAGCCCTTAATGCACCACTACTACTAGCCCTATTTATTCCTACACTTGCACCTACACCTACACCTACACTACCATTTGGTGGTGGTCCCCCTCATATCCTTACCTAACCCACTATCATATCCCATTATCCTAGAGTAGCTATAGATGGACCCCCTACCAAGCTAGCCATGTACTCTCCATATGTCATCTCATATAGTAACTATGTCAACACTATCACCTCATAATATCTCAACTCCTCAATAGTGGCTAAGTACCATGTCTTCAAAACTATATCAGGTGGTCTTCCTACTAGTATTGTAGCCATTCCTACCCTTTATCTTAGTGAATATCTCTTTTTTGTCACTAACTGAAGAGAGATCCTCCCATGATATTTTTCTATATTCATGGTGGTAGCTTGACCCTATAAGGTGATAATCTAACCTTGTAAAGTGGCCGCCTATCCCTGTAAGCCAATAACATAGGCCTATACCATTACTAGTGTCATTATCACTTGTCCATCCTATGCCAGTGCCTTAGTAAGATCCAAATCCATGGGATACTACCCCCACCACCCCATCAAAAACCAACCACTACATATCACACTTGGTACCATGCTACATAACCATCTAAACTACTTACATCATCTATCATAGCTCTCATTGGTAGCTCTTCATGGTCTAAAATAATGTCATGTGGTTGTGGCTTTGAGAGAAAGATATTGACATCCATCTTCTTGTATTATGGAAAATTTGGTGGGATCTTCTACATGAGGCCAAACTACCTCTAAACTTGGTCAAACAAGATAATCTCAGTCTCTCCGTCCCATATCCCATATATCTAGTGCCATATCTATAATGATAGTGTGTGATAGTTATACCCTACCCACCTTAGCTAGCCCACATATGGCCTCCACACTAGGTCACCCACCCCCAAATCCTCTAAAGCATATCTAAACCAATTTATGTCTTTGGCACCACCACCAGTCCCTACCAGTGCATAATCTCCTCTCCATCTCATGAAACACACTCTATAATTTGTTAGAGCATGATAATACCATAATATCCCCAAATGTCTCAAAACTTGTATATGCTTAGTAATGGAGCACAAACATAATGTTGATCTCATACCATCTATGTGTTTGAAAGGCCCAAATCTCCCTATAGATATTCACTAATAACATGAGGGCCCAGCCAAATGCATTCCTCCTCAATAGCATCTCCACTAGTACTCCCATAAGTATATAATGGAATTAGTTGCTGCTCAAATCTGGTAGCACAAAATAAGACACTCCCATAATCATCATTGTAAGTAAGCATATGTCCCTTGAGGCCCTCTAGTATGTTGGCCCATAGTAAACACCACCTACATGATATCTTGCCTAGACTTGATTGACTCCATAGATTAGGTCCATGTGCTAATCCCACTCCTCACTCTCTATGTGATAAATCATCTCTCTATGAATGGGTATCCATGTGATCTATTGAATATCCTCTTGGAGTATAATCATCTCTCTTTTTAGTAGAAAAAATGTGCTCATATCTAGATCTCATCTCTCAATGAGAGCCATAATCATAGTTATATCATATAATAGGAGTTGGTAATGTCTCATGGCCCTTAGCCTAAACTCCTCCATATGTCCCTACTCATCATCTATCATCCCATTGTGGACCTTGACAAATATCTTATGGACTTGATCCCTAATCTAAATCTTGTTGTGAGCTTGTAAAACCAAAATATTAACATACATGTTTAGACCTAAGTATCAACCTACACCTATATTTATTCTAATCTATTCCAACTAACCCCATTATATCTATCCTATTTACCGCTAGCAGTCAAACAAACCTATACCTTTATCCAACACCACTCTTAGCACATCACTTTAAATACCTAGTCACTTCTATTTAGCTAAACTCTACCTACCAACCTTTCATCCTATCTGAACCTTTTTTACTACCATTATAAAACATATTTTCAAGGATTTACCCACATTAATACCTTTTAGAAAATTTTCACACTTCTTTTAACTTACCCTTCATATCACTTTCCAACACTTTAGAACCCTTAACCAATTTGAAACTTTCCAAAACTTTACCTAACCATCTAACCCATTTCCAAGCATTTTACCAACATTTTCATACTTAACACATACATTTCAAACTTTTTTACTTTACCAACTAAAACACTTTCAACTAATTTTGAACTGTAAGCACCTTCTCATACTCACCACAATTCTTAAACACTTTAAAATAAACCAACTCTAACAATTTCCACAAAATCACAACCTTAAATAAATTCATCAATTTTACAATTTTATAATAATTTAAACAAAAAAATTTAAAAACACTTTAACATATTCTACAAACAACTTACATATTTTTTAAAACACACTACCTGAGCCCTTCAACCAATGACAGTTTACGGAAGCATCAATGGCCCCTCTGGTCCCTTTTACCCCCAATGCTCAAACATCGGTGGTTGAGATGAACCATTGATGATCACTATTTGTGACCATTGGTGGCATAACTTGAACCCTAAACCTCTTAAATACCTCCACTAAACACCTCTACTCTACCATCAACCTACCTACAACTAATCTACATACTACTTCTAACCAATGAAACCCTTTCTATCTCTCTTACACCTTATTTTTGATCTATTTCAACTAAAATGTAAATTAGGGCAAACCCCCTAAAACCTACTCAAACCAATTCAAAATCATTATCAAACTCAATTAAATCTACTCAATACAAATTTCAAGCACATTCCAAAAGCACACCCTACCTCACTCCATGATCATTGACATGGTTAGAGTCCTCATCCCACCACTCAATCATGCCCTCATCTACCCTCCATCAAATAAACACTCGATAAACCCCAAACACACAATCAACCAATCAATCAACTCCACCTCAATAAGCTCAAGCATAAAATGACAAAATGCTCAAATTCATGAGAGAGTAACACTCACCAAATGTCAAAATATAATAATCATTTTACATTTTTACTTTTTGTCATCTCAACTTTTAGGGTTTTTCTTGACCATTGATGGTTAGGGTGACCACCAATAGTTGACCCTAAATAAACCTGTAACCATTGATGGCAAAGGTTTCCCCCTTTTTTCAACTTTTTCAAAGCACTCCACCTAGGTGTTACACCTTTAGGAGATCTCCTAATCCTATCCACCACCAAGACTTGACCTTTCAAGGGATACCCTTGCCAAACCCACCTACCCATTTGATCATGTCCACTTCAATTTTGCTTATTTTGGCTTGAAATATTTTCATATTTTTTGATGACCCTACTTAGTCATTTTGACTTCACTAACCAACCTTGACTTGTTGAAATTTTGTAATTTACACCACCTCATGCACGATTTAACCATTTTTGTTTTTCAAGGGAGAACTCCCTACCCTAGATACCTATGACAAAAATCAACCCTATCTAACGTACTTGATAGGTATGACCTGATCAGCTATGATCAATGTTGTGGACCGGTTACCCCTATCATATGTTTCTCTAGACCTAATCTTATTTTTACCAACACTAGCAACTTTAGTCTTTGTGGGATCTTAACTATCGCCCATAGTCATATCTTGTGCACATGTTTACATTTCAAATGCCCAACCCTTTTTTTCACCCACTTCATGACTCACCATCTACCACTTATCAAACCCTGACCTAATTTTCTTTTCACCTCATTAACTCCTACTTTGAGGGTGAATAACTCTTCCCATACTCAGAGCAATCAAACCTTGACTAGTAATTCATTTTTGTTTTGCATCTTGTTAATTCAAATATGAATAACAAAATGGGGTAAAATATAGACACTCAAAAACTATACACCATAGTTTTATATGTTAAAACACATTAGACCCCTACTTAACCCTAAACCTAGTTGACCACCTATTTAACTAAGCTCACCTACTAACTTAAGTCTTTAAACACACCTTTGATCAACCACATTTTAAAACTATCTTCACCAATTTTTTCCTAGACCCTCATCTATTGATGGTTATCCTAATAATCAATGGTTATCCTAATCATCGATGGTCAAGTCATCAACCTACTTTAAATCCATTTCTAGATGTGTAAAAAACAATCATGGCATAATTTAACAACTTCCCATTTAAATCATTGTAAATGGAAAATTTTCCTCCTATCTAATTATAAACTTCACCCTACTCAATTAGTAAGTTCATCCTATAAAAAGAGATAATTAGAAAGTGAAAAGAACCCAAAAATCCACAAATATACATCCAAGCTATCAAATATTCTTACATAGGTATCCCACATCCCTTTAAAAAGAAAGCAAAAATAATGGAGACTCAAACATCAATCCAAATCACTTTTAAAGGCCAAATTACTATCACTCTATCCAAATTACTTCAGCCATCTAGTAAGTTATAGGTAACTTGGTACTAGTTTCTTCATTTTATTTCATTTTCAAATACCCTGACCTGATCAAAATCATCTTCTTGCCTTCTATTTATGACCAAACCCACATTCCAACCATCACCTAACCATCTACATAATCTATAATTCTCTTTCTAAACATATATAAAAATATACAGGCAACCACCAATGGTTATACCAATGTTGATGGTTACCTTAACCCTCAATGGTCACCCAACTATCGATGGTTAGGCTAGCCACTGATGGTTCACATAAATATTGATGGTCACTATGGAAAAAATAACAAGTTGTTTTCAATCCCTCTACCTCAACCAAAACCCTTTTTTTGTGTTCCTGCTTATTCATAGAGCTTCCCTAGATTTTTTGAACCTGACCCTAACTATTTTATCAAATGTATTGACCTACTTTTACTACATTTAGTCATTTTCCTTAAACAAGCATTTTACTTTCTTCTTCTTGCATTCATTTACTTTCATTTTATTGAATGCAAGTATTCTTTTTTCCATCTACATTAACTTAATGCTTGTAATAGTGGATTGATAGCCTCCTAGCAAACATACACTTCTTAGATCCAGCTCATGCTAGGCAGTCCACTCAACTATTTTTATAATAACCCCTTTTTCTAGTGTCTTTCTTATCAAAAGGTTATTCCTTCCAAGATAAAGAGGAGTTTCCATCATCATCTTGATCATGCATGCACTTTTACCAGGTATTCCTTTACATACCCATTTTAATAGTTTCTTACTTGCTTCCAAATTAAGAAATGAGTAAAAATCAAGAGAAATAAGTGCTTATGACTTATTCAAATTTTTAGGCACTTTAGTTATCTAATTGGTATTTTGAGATTGTGTAAAGACACGTATGAGTCTTGTATCATTGTCTCGATATTTTCATTGATTTTTTGAATTGAATGAGTCTAAAAAATAAGGTAGTTGTAGACCACTTTGTATCAAGTCTTTAAGAGGTAGAATTTGGCCTAATAGGCCTATAAAGGGTAGAGTTATTATCATCTAAGTTTTGAGTTGAAGTTCTTCATGCACTAAGAAGCTTAAGTCAAATAATTGGTGAAACCCTCATAGTATTATTCAAGAAGTGAAGATGTACAATTGAGTACTTTAAGATTCAAAAAAGGCTTTTTCTTGAAGGTATATTACTATCTTAGGACTAAGTACCCTATTTTAAGTCATTAAAATTGTATTTTTATCTAAATACAGAGGTTAAGAAGTCAAGAGATAATGCTAAATAATAAGGTCATTAGTATTTCAATACCGCTATTTAGGAGCTCTTTTTTTGATAGACCAAAATGTAATCTATGGCTAGGAAGAGACATAATTGTAAGCAAGTTTCTAAAGGACCTTGAAGTAGATCAAGTTGAGTAAGTGGAATACTTAATCTGACACCAATAGGGAATAGTAAATATCAAGATATGGCTTATTTATTTGGGTAGGGAATAATCCTTAAGATGAAGCAATGGCTTGGTTATTTAACTAGTTAGAACATACTCAAGTAGATATGAATACTCAAATAAGTTTAAAAATATGTAATCCTCAATGGTATAGATCTATTACATATGTAACATGATTTTTAACCTCATTTCTCATTCTATCTTGTGATCCTAAAATTCTAAAAATTAAGTATTAGCTAGAATGGAATTTCAAAAATTATATTCTAAATGGTAACTCCTATAGATTTGTAAACAATTTTAGAAGATGCCGAGTAGCCCTAGATTTTTATATTTAGTAAAATAAATGTTAAGTATAATAATATAAAATGTAATATAAAATTCAATGTAAAATTATACTTAATGTTTATCTTACGAAATATATGATTAGAAAACAATACCTCTATGCATAAAAAAATATAGTCCAAAAAAGGTGCATGCATCCTTTGAAGTCTATTTATGAATTTTTAATGCAACTAATTCTTCATGATCTCTTATCTATACCATTATATGACCTATTTTCTTCTCAAACCCTAGATCTACTTACACACATAAAACAATAAACATATCAAAATCCAAAAGGAGAAAAACTAGTTTAGTGAAAGTATGATCATATAATCTAGAACCCCTAATGTCCTAATAATTTCCTACATTAACCCTCAAGATAAGGTCTCAGATCAAATGTAGTTCTCCCTTAGGGAATGTGTATAATCAATATGCATGATAGATTCAAGAATGAACTTTTTCCTAGGCCCTTCCTTGATCAAGCAAGTAAATCTATGTATGATGCAGAATTCTAAGTTATATTACTGGCTAATTTTAATTATTTATTGTGCCAAAGTAGTAAGTGATAAATATAAAATGCCTTGTGAATACATTTATATAGGAGACTCTTTATTTTGAATTTGGGAGTTTTATTCATGCCAACTGATATCAAAAGGATAAATAAAACTTAAGGGTGGGGATAAGAAGGGTTTAAGACCCATTAAGCAAGGAAAAATGATCATTGGATGATAATGCTATGAAGGACATGAGTGCCAAGCACTATAATCCACCAAAATTCTATTATCCAAGACTTAAAAAAATAGGCTATGACTGACACAGGCTAAGTCTAAGGGTCTCTAGTGGTATAGATTAGTTGACTAAGATAATGGAAAGGTGACAAAAATGAGAAATAAGACCAAGACAAGTAAAAAAAAGACATGGATAGTGTGAAAAAGGATCATATTCTCTAGTTGGAGTCTCCTATGAAGAGGAGTATGAAAAGACATGATATGTGTGGTTGCTTGACCAATTTAGGGTGTATATAGAATGTAATGTTATGAATTTAATTTTTCATATTTATAGGAGTGGTATAGACTATAGTAGGTGTGTTATGACTTGGACACCTCATGGCATGTCTCAACATGACCCCTTACACCACTTAACACCTTTGGACACTCTTGACCATGATAGAAATGACTATATAACCATAAGGTTAAGAACAACATTTACCTTAATCTTTTCAAAAAAAAACCTTAAACAATGCTAATCAAGACTTGTAAGGACCATTTTGAGGACCTATTCGGTAAGTAGGTTACACCCTTGCAAAGGAAGATTGTTCACATCCACCTAAAACCTAGATTAACATTTGATTAACCTATAGGTTATGGGATACCTAATATGTAGGTCAAAACTCTAGTTTTGATCATTCTATCTCCCCTAATTTATCATTTTAATGCTCTCTTTAAGACCTAATCTTATTGCAATGAAAAGGTAAAAGAGAAGAAATTTGGTAAAATAACATATACTAAAGTGGTGATGCACCAATGATTGAATATACACTCTTAATCTATCCTTTGAACACACTAATAAACCTTGTAAATATTATAACTAATCAGATCTCTTGACAATGTTCTAATCATGAATTTTTCATATTGAGGTTGAGTAAGAGTTTTATGACTTAAAGGAAAAAGGCCTAGATTTTCATAAGACACTATGAGCTTATGGAACTTCAAGAACACCTCTACTTTTCAACACTTCATACAACTTGTATATAATGAAAACCTAAAGTTAGGTACATAAAAGGACCAATATATGACAATAAGACTCATAAATTATATAGATAAACTCTCATAAAGCACATTATCATTCAACCAAGAAATTTGCAAGTATTATTCTATTAATTCAAAGGATTACATGGCAATTTTGGCAGAGCTTTGCTATACCTAACCAAGGGATGCCAAAATAAGATCTCAATGCCTACCTAAATAAAATATTTTTGAGATAAGAGGGAATATTATATGCATGGGAGAGGACATGAATGATGCCAAGGTGGTGTATGTCATTTACAATGGGCATATTAATCCCTCTCATGCATTGACAATCCTTCAATGAGCCCACTTTGGAATTAAGAGAAGGTATGAAGGTTATAAATCCATTAATTTACTTCATGCAAGATTTTACATTAATTAAAATAGTCTAATATTCCATCCAATGGTAGTTACATAACATAAATGGAGTGTGGATAGGCCTCCAAGAGGCGTTGAGTAGCCTCTCTTTCAATATACATGTAAACTTGTCCTTGAAACCTCCTCTACCATTTCATAATGGTCTTAAATTTATGATATTATCAACTAAATGATAGTTACTACGTATAATGGTGGTTCATTAACCATCTCATAGTATTCCTTACCCAGTAGGACCTTCTACCGTAAGATAAGTAGGTCTATTCTATTTGTTCTTGATCTTTCTATTCATCTACTTAATAGGTGAATAAAAGAGTTGAATTATGCCTTCATGTGATTAGAGAGGATGTAAAATATTATTTTATTAACTCCTTGAATCTATAGTTATGGCTTCCCAATTATCCTCACCTATAGCTTATTTTCCTTGTATGACTAAACCACTCAAACTAGCTTTGCAGACTGGCTTCTTAGAAGGAGTTAATAGAGATACTTGTAGTCAATTCTATGGATAATTTTTGCATTGGAGTAGAATAACTATTGATCTTACCTTTTCCATAGCTTTAAAGTCTTGGTTAGACATTGAAACTCATTTTATACTCAAAACCCTACAAACTTGCACTTTTAATAGGTATCTATATAGCCTTTATATAATCAAGTGTCATGGACATGATCCAAGTGTTAGTCAATCAAGTCCTAAGTGTTTGAATTCATTTTTCATGAAACCTTTATAATCAAGTCATTGTTTGGGTTTAAGGGGGGTTTAAGAGTGATTAGGGGTCTTATGGATGGTTCATAGAGAATATGGATTGGATATTTGATCTAATTATACCAAATACAAGCCAATAAACCTCCCTACCTTCCCTAAAGTTATTAGATCTCCATTCATAACATACAATCTATGATGAGCATTTGAAGATTTTTTTTGTGGGAGAAACTTGCTCTCTGAGTAGCTCCTTTATGTCTAAAAGTAGGATGAATAAATATAGGATATTTTATTGGGATCCCAATTGGTAAGGATATGTCTCAAAATTATGATGGGTCCTCCTTTAAAGGTTTTAAGTGTTATTTATACTCAAGTGGCCCTCTATTCCACCTTGTGGTGACATATCCATAGTGGAAATGATGGATTAGTTTATTTATAGACCTGAATAATGAAATTTATTCTAAACCCTTAGGTTATAAGCAACTATTTAACAATATACAACTTGAACATTACCTTATAGATCCTATTAAGTAGAACCATTATTTTTATTGGACCATTTGACCCCATTTGGATATACATAGCCATGATTTTTGACACTTATGTATTCTTACACTATATAAATAGTCATGGAGGTTACTTTTATGACTATTGGAGGACTATTTTAGACATTTAAATACTTATTTTCCATCCTTAACTCCATTTTTTACACAAACACTCCCCATTTCCTTGATCTTAAGCTCAAACTAGTAATTCTAGGCTTATTTAATACAATTTAACTTTTGCACATGTCAACTAGTGAGTCACTATGATGATCAAAAGGTTTGAGGAGACCTTAAAGGTAATTTCATAGTCAACCCACTTCATCTATATGTTTTTTGAGGCTAAATTCCACCATCGAGTCGCTTATGGGGTTTATGTAGGGTTTGAAATGTCTACCATTTAAGAATGGTTCATAGTGTACAAACATCAAAACTAAGAACAAATGCCATAAATCTATAGTGCATTGATCTCATCAACTTCCATGAAGGGCTTGGGTTTCCATGCAAAGGGTATGTGGAGATAGGAACATTTTAAGGTGACATTAGGGTTATCTATAAACCAATTCTAATTAGTTATTTTCTTAAGGTTTGTTCATAAAGATTATCCCTCTAATGCCAACCAATCTTTCATGGATTTTTTGTTCATATATAATTAAATTTATCTAATATTTTTTTCTTGATCACCTATGTGATGATGTGTGTGGACACTTGAAGTTGGCTCTTGATTTGACTATGTTGAGGTTGGATGGCTCGAGCAATGTTTTGAAACCACTTTGCCTTGTTTTTCACTTTTTTGCACTTGAAACCTCCTTATTACGGTATTGAACATATTAATACATCCCTCACATTGACCATATAATTTTTTTAAATATATTTAATGAACCTTAAGATGGTAGTAAGGTCTATGATCAGGATTTTGTGCTTGTCTGCATTGGTCTATCTCCAAGAGCACTTGATGCAACTATTGTCAATTAGGATTTGAGAGAAAGTGTGTTATTAATCACTCTTGTTGGAACATGTAATCTCTATAAACTATGGGTGACTTTATAAGGGAGAGAATATCTAGAGTGGTTTAGTTCCCTTGATGCTCTCACTAAAACTTACTTTTAACCTGTTATATACTAATTTTAGAAATAAAAAGGGTGAAAATGTTATTGTTTGGAATGGAATTTAAAGACAAACTTAAATTAAGATGATGCACAAATTTATTTTTGACCAATTATGTTTATAATTAAAATCTTGTGAGAGGGGGAAACTTTCACACATTCACTACACTTAGGAAAGATTTCTACAAAAGTGTTTCACAATAACTAATTGACAAACTCATTTTATGCAAGGAGGGACTAAACTCACATCCAATTCTTAAACCAAAGCTATTTTAGACACCTAAAATTACTTATTTAAAATAAAAAATCTCTCATGAAAGTATAATAACTATATAATAACATAGGAAAACAAGTATTTCACTAAGTTATATCAGTGGTAAACACACACACTTCACTCAAAATCCTAAAAAAGGAGGAATAAAGCTTCTTATTTATCTCAAAGGCCAATACAAAATTTGTGCAGCCTTTAGTAACAATAAAAAATAAAATAGTGGTTGTTATATTTTGTAAAAATGAATTCATATAGAAAAATAAATGATTGGAGACAAAGCAACCCCAAAATAGGGGACTTCAAACTTTTCTAAACTCCTCCTTTAGTGCTACATAACATTTATCAATCTTCAAAACATTGGCCCTCCATAAGGTTTCATGTAAGATAATGTTTCAAATGCTTTGGGGACTTTTTAAATTTTTCTTAATGGCTAGTCAAGCCTAGACCACTTAGAGAGTGCCTAGATTCTTAATTCAACCCATAGATTTTAACCTTTATGTATTTTTGATGAATGAGTCTCCCTCCATGTATGTAGGAATTCAATTCCATTAAATTATTCATTTTCACCATTATTAATTCTCATAAATGATGTTTAACACTTGGTACAAGTTCTTGAGAGACTTCTTCAACCTTCTTCTTGACTTTATCTTCAAATGGGGCGTAGGAAGTAAGGAGAGATCTTTTACAACTTTGAAATGTTTTCCAACTTAATCACCTTAAAATAAAACCATAATATGACTTATTGTAAGACAAATGTGGTGTATCATATCATATATTAACTTTTTAAGGCCTTAAAAGGATCCATATGCATTGATTTAGCCGTCGAGCCCCTCAAATCTCACATTCTCTACTAGGCATAGAAGGAAAAGGTTGGATTTCTCTTCAAATTTTATTCAAGTTTTTATATCTCCTCCACTTAATAATTTTAAATATCATACCATGCCTATAACAATGCAATTTGGTCCATCAATCACTCAAAAATACCTGATTGGACACTAAAATTATGTATTTTGTTATGAATTCTTTGTAGCCTTTTTCAATCAAATCTCCCTGTCTAGGATAGTTTTGAGGTGATTATGTGAATATTATAAAAATTTAAGAAAAAATTTATCCCTTTACATCTCCTCACAAATTTTTTTGGCTAAACTCCAAGTGTAGTGTCTGTTTTAGCACATTCTTTTAGCTAAATTAGGCCTAATTAGCCCTCTTAGGTCTAGAAGGTGGAAAATTTTCTATTGAGACCCATAAAGTATATAAAAATCACCAAAAAAAACTTATTAAATTTTACCATGCTTCCATAAACATCCATGTCAATTTTGGTGATCTGGAACACTATGGAGGTACTAGAATCAAGAAATGGCCATTGGAAAGCTTGCCCTTTTGAGTCATTTTCAGACTGGCCCAAAAGAATTGAATGGTTTGGGAATATATAGATGATTTATTATATATTTTTGATTTTTATAAGGTAAAATAAGTCTTATTCCACATCCCACATTAATTTTCATCCTTCTACAGTCTTCATAACACCCATTTTATCTCAAAAACAAGAAAATGTATCATTTTATACTATTATGTACAAATGAAGGTAAAAAAAATTGCATGTGGAGGACACTATAATATTATAATACAAAATATTATAGGTCATGAGTTAAAAATTTAAATTGATTATTTTTCCATATCCATCTCTAAAAACTAGTCCACACTAGGGTTTTAAGAGGGTTTTTTGGTTGTTTTGCCCCTTAAGGATTGTTCATAAAGTTGTGATGTCCAACCTATGAAAATATTATTAAAAAAAATTATAAACCCCCTATCAAATCCCATAACTCATTGAGGTCCCATGCTAGACCTCCATGTTGGTGTGAGCATCTAAACTTGGCCTATCAAGCTTTTCTTTACATTATGTGCATTAGATCATCCGTTTGAACCCAAAAATGGATTTTTTATGACTTTTATTGAAATTTTAAGGTTATAACACACCTTATTCCTATATATGAACATTTTTAATTTATTTTTAATTCTCATTAGACCTTGGAAGTGATGTTAGACCCCTATTAGGTATTAGGCTTAAACTAGACCTAGTGGGCTTTGACTGCAAACTTATAGGTTTGTGCCACCTTGTCTTTTTTTAAAATTTTGTGATACTTTATTAATGATTTTTAATTTTTAACATAGATAATCCAGAATATTTTCTATGATACAACACTCTCCAAGTCATCTTCTTTCCAAATCTTACTAAAACTATAGGGTTTTATGCATTTGGGAGTGCCCTCTATTTGAGAAAAAACATACGACACTCCCCTTATTTCCTCATGCAGAAAATGATAGAGGTTTTAATTTTGTCATGATTACATTTTTTACAAAATTTCAGGTCTAGATAATCTTTATTACACCTTCAAACATAAAAAAACTCTAAGACAGACCTATAAAAAGCCTCATTGTATATAGGATTTTATTATTTGGTTTTAGTTTATTCTTTAATAATAAATATTAATTTATTTATATGTCAGAAGAATCATAATATATAATAATAACTTGTGATAAATCTCAAAATATGCCTAAGTCTAATGTTTCATTATCATCCCAATGTACCCTCACCTTTTCTTGACTAGGAAAGATTGTCAAACTGTCTAATTGTATGTGTACCTAAAAAAGGCTAACACCCTACTTTAATTATGATGAACATGAGGTGAAAGTTATATCACTACCTTAATTATCCTTTCAAATAAATATAATACTCCAAACCTTTACTAAATTTTTCAATAACACATTCTACTTGACTAGACTAGTTGACAATCAAGTGTGATTGTACTTCTTTGCTTATAAAATGTTGGTCTAACTATAGGTAGGTATTGATATGTTTGTTCTCACAAGTACATGGATATACATATTATTATTATTGATGATATCATATAATTTATCCTTTTGAAACATCTCATCTTGATCACATACCTTCTATTAAGTTCTTGAATATGTTTTTCATGCTTAGTAGCCCTTGTGCATACTAAGAAAAGGGTCCTTAGAGGAATGGAATGATTTTAAAATATAAAAAGGGTTATGAGGTGATATCTTGGTTGTTATTTATCAATAATTCAATGACTTCTCATAATGTTTTAATATCTTATGTCTCTTTATGTGCATATTTTACCTTCTTGGCAATTGTAAGTATGCCTTAATGTTGGTTATAAGTGTATCCTAAGATTTTTGAGCCTTTTGAGACCTTATTGTGTCTTTTGCCTAAGCCAACCTATTTAGGTTTATAACCACACTATAATATTAAACATTTATCTATGCTTTATTTACTTAACAACTTAATAGGCCTCTTGATAACATTGACTTCCCTTTTGACTGTAGCTTGCCTTTAGGCTTGCTATAAACTTCCATTATGCTTCTCAAATAATATTAAAGGATTTTATTGTAGGTTTATATCTTTTAATTATCACTATAATAACAACTTAATTTAACCATACATATATTTTATACTTCACTCCATCTCTTATATTCTTAAAGTGCCTTAAGACTCTTCAAAACCTCTACTGATGTAGATTCACTTAAATATAGGCCTATAGGGTACCTTAATAGATAAAAAACAATCATATGACTACCTTTTATATTATGTATGACTTATTAGAATAATTTTATGGATTTTATTACTTATAATTTCCCAACCCTCATCTCATAACCAAAAATTTCAAAAATCATGTACTTCCTCTCTCATAACATGGCTAGACTATGACTATAGTATGTTGTAAATAGTGGGATCAGGGTCTTTTATGTATGAGAGTATGAAACAAGCATAAAATCTTCCTTCTCTCTCTCATCATGACCTCTCTAAACTTAATACCCTTCTTAACATGTCTAACTTTATATTTGAAGTGACAACCAATTATGTGACTATTGCTCCTTCTATTATCCTTAACTTTATTTAGGCTGACCATTTCTCAGCTTTCTCATGCCATTTATATGTACAAGGACTGCATATAGGCCTTAAGAAAGGATCAACATCATTTGATCCTCTAAATTCATTTGTCACCATGTTTCTAGAAACCTTTAAAACTCATAAGCTCTTATGCTTTCTTGATTTCTCTATGAGATTATCAAATCAAATTAATCCTAACCAAACTATAGGTGTACCTTTTGAATGAAAAGGGGGGTCTATAGCTTTTCATGTATGACTCAAATTTTGTACTCAACCTTTTCAATACATTCATGGACTCACTAATGCACATTTATAAAAAGGAATCCACCTATGTGTGGAGTATATTTCCACGATGCCTTAAGTCACTTATGAAGCCATGAGAGACTCACATACTATAGATATAACTGAAAAAGTACAGTGAAAGAATGCATGGATTTGAAGAGTGCTAACCATCACTCTTGGAAACAAATCTCCACTCCCCTTGAACAAGACATTGCTCATACTTAAGGGCTAAATGATAGGACCATTAAGATGGATCTACACTCCGTGTTACATAAATATGTGATAGCCTCAAATATGACATAGGTTCTATTTTGGGGGTTCTTAGGGAAACTCATCCCTAAATTGACTTTCTCCAAACTGTGATAGGATAACAATGTTTTTTTTTGTCAACTCATGATTAATTCATGTTTGTCATGACATTACAATCTTTACCAAATCATATAAAGACTCCAAACATATTCATCCTTCCCTATGGTAATTTTTTTGGATTTCTAAGAGAGCTACCTATAGGTAGACATCCCAATACATAGGTAGTGAATATGGGTATGGGTAGTGTGCATGGTGTATGAACCTATGGCTCATCTTGGGCCATATCATGATTTTAAAATGAAAACTTTTAACAATAAGTAACTTAAAACCATATCAATACTTTTTTTCAACATGTTTGACCTCCTTATAGGCACTTATAGGTATGTTTTTAGGCTTGATGTAAACCAGGTAGTGAAGTTAAAAAAATGAATAATTTCATGATGTATATAGGCTTCCTTGAGAGATATATGATTAAAACATTATACAAAAATATTGACCAAACTTCAATACTAAATAAAAACTCTTCAAATGTCATCAAACCCTTACAATCAATGCTCCACATCTCTGAGATAACTTCAATCAAGATATGAACTTGATTTTCAAGCCATAAAGGTCCAACCTCTCTCTCTCATGGATTAATTAGACAATAATTTTGATTTCTAATTATTATTGGAATATTTTCATCACCTTAAATTCATGAACATTGAAAACAATCTCAATTAATGCATTTGTACCTTATTAAAGAGATCAACTTAGCTTAAACTCGCTTAAATGAGATACAATTAGAATGGAGACTTAAAAAACCTTACATAGATTAAAAATGTGTGTCATGAATTATATATTTATTTTATAACCTTTAAAGATGAAAAAATTACTAAACAACTCATGTTTTGCTCCAAAACTAATCTAAAATACCTTTAAGAAAGATAGAGAAGGAAACATGGTTTTATGCTATAAATAATTTCATAAAAAGAGTTATTATATCAAAAAAAATATTAAAATGAGACTCATGACCCCTAAAATCATCCCTAAAAACCATTCCTCTCCATTATTTTTTTGAATTTGAGAAACAGGTCTAAGAATAGACCCCTCTCAGATACATATGCTATAGTAACTTGTTGTCACTCTTAGTGATTGTTCATAAATATGAGGCCACAAATATAGAAAATAATGAAAATAATTTCAATCTTATTATTACCCATAACAATGAATAAATTTTTAGATCCTAACTCTCTCTTCTCTTTTTGTACTAAGCATTTGAAAACTACCCTTCTAGAGATACTAAAAAGGTCAATATAGGAGAAAAGATGGTTTTTGCTATGTTTTTAGCTAAAAATTACCAAAAAATAGTTATGCTACCTTGTACGGATACAATGAATCATATAAGATGATTTTATAAAAAAATTGTTTTGAAAATCAGTAGGAATGCCTCAAAAAGGCCTATTTTTGCACTTAAAAAGGCAAAATTGCTACGGAGTTCTGATTAAAATGATATAAAATGTGTTTTGGAGTCTTTAATATGTCTGATCAGATGAATAAATATGTAATTAATCTTCTTCTTGATTAGATATTATCAAAACTTTACAAAAGCTTCTCTAGAGGGTACAAAATGGTAAGAATTACATAGAAATGAGTCATGAAGTTAGTTCTAAAATATGAGAAACTTGATTATTCACATTTTAATCATGTAATGACATTGAAACATGATATAAAACTCATAAATAAAATTTATACTTTTCTCACCACTGAAAATGGCTCTGAAAGGCCAATAAATGGCAAGACAAACACAAGAAAAGTCAAAGACACAACCTTAACTCACCTAATAAATATTAAGACCTAATAATAATGGATTTTAATGGCAATTTTAAGAAATTTTAAATACTATAATATAGACCCAAAAGACAAAATAGCATGATAAGAAAAGTTTTGAATGATAGGGGTGAGAATTTGACCTATGAGATCAAAATTATCAACATTTTAGCAACTCAACTAGGAAGCATGCCTATTATGGTATAGAACTAGACCATTTAGATGAATTTTGGACTCATAAAATAGTGAAAAATATGATTCATTAATGAAAGTACATATCTTTACTTGAAATAGGAACACTTATTCCTCCAAAAAAAGGAAGGAAACACACAAAACAAGGGAAACTAACAAAGCAAATGTGAAAATAAAAAACTTATTTCAGACAAAAATATAAACAAACTAATGTGATAAGACATCACTTGGAGAAAAAAAAAAAAAAAAAACTATGTAAAAGGAACTTATCTCTCAATAGTAGTGTTTTAGATGTATCCCATTAACTATGATTGAAAGCTTCTCACCTTCCATCTTTGCAAGTTGGAAAGCATTGTAGGATTTATAGGTAGAGATTGTATATGGGCCACTCTAAAGGGAGTAAAATTTTATATGCCTTCCTATTTTATCTCTATCCTAATCCCACTTCAGGAAAAAATATCCTTCTTTTAAACTTTGTGAATAAGCTTCTTTGTCAAAAGCTCTCTTCACTTGTGCTTGGTGAATTTCCATGGCTAACATGGACTAATTTCTAATCTCTTCTAGCTCTATAAGCTCAGCATACCTGATGTCCTTTGGTTCATTCTCCAATAAATCAATCTAATGCATTAGTTTTAAATTAGAAAACTCAAGATAAATTTGTAACCTTACTTCCTTACCATATACTAGCTTGTATAGAGAGTTGAATATTGATCTTTTGTATGTGATCCTATTAGCCCATATAGCTGACTTCAATGTTAAATTCCATGACCTTTTATTATCTACAATAGTCCTTATAATCTCCAGTAGGCTCTTATTTGTGGATTTAACAAGGCCATTGCCTTATGGATAGTAGTTTGATAGAGTGTTGAGATAGAAACCATGTTAAACAACTTATTGGCTAATCTTGGTTTCCAAAAAATCCATGACATTATCATAAATGATGGTTTAAGGAAATCCAACTCTCATAAACAAACATTCATAAAAATCTAAAATATTGGATTTGTTTGCTTCTTTAAATGTTATTTATTTTGTCCATCTTGTGATTTAATCTCTAGTAGTAATTATCCATTTATGACCTAAGCTTGAAGGAGGATTGATGAGGCCAATAAATTCCAATCCCCATTAGACAAAGGTTTGATCCACTATAATTGGTTAGAGAGGTAAGGATGTAAGTTTCACTTTCCTTCCAAACATAACACACTATTTTCATTTCCTAACCAATGCATGACAATCACCAAATATTATTGGCCAATAGTACCCACCTCTCATGGTCTGAAGGGTTTTATTCCTTTCTGATAAATTTCCTCCACCATGTCCATCATTGAACTCCTCAAGAAATATCTATTTTTGGCTTAGATCTATATACCTTAGCATCGTGTCATTGATATCTTTCTTGAAAAGAAAACCATCAACAAGAATAAATGGAATGGATTGAAATCTAAAATATCTTATTTTTGAGCCAATTAAATGATAAGGATAAAGACCATCTTGGAGATACCATAACAAGTCATGAAACCGGCTAGAAGGTGAGGAGTGATCTATTGTAACCTCTTCATCATTTAACACTAAAACCACTTCATTAGCCTATGTAAAGTATTGAGATAGATGATCACAAAGTCTTTTACCTATAATTAAATTTTTTACCTTGATTTATAGGTCATAATCAATTACCTTCATTATCTAACTATCTCTCTTCTCATTTATATCTTTGTTCAAGAACTCTTTGATACTTGGATGGGCAACCATTAGGTGTATCTTATTATTAGACAACAAGTATCGAAACTTATTAAGATACCTAATTATTGAAAGTAAATGTTTTTCAACAAAACATTACCTTGTTTTATACTCCTATGGGCCTTTATTGAAGAAGACTATAGGATACTCCAAGTTCTGATGATTTTGTTGCATAAGAATATCTGAACTAGTGTCCATGTTAGCATAGGTGTACAAGATAATGTTTTTTATGAAATTTGGATTTATGAATGTAGAAACACTAGTTATATATTTATTTATCTCTTAAAAATTATTCACTCCTTATTTGGACTACTTTAAACTCCAATTATTCTTTATCATGGTTGTAAGTGGCTTAGCTAAAGTGGCAAAATCTAAAATGTATCTTCTTATAAAATTGATTTTTCCTAAGATGCTTTGCAAGGAATTTTTGTGCTTAGAGAAGGAAAGTGAAATAATTGAATATATTATATCATAATCTATACTTAAACCATACTTTGAAACCACATGCCCAATAAGCTTACCTTCATGAAACAAAAAGACATACTTTTTGTGATAAAGAGATACACCAAATTGCTGACACCTTTTGAAGACTTGTTTCAAGTAGACCATGTGCTCACTTGCACTCTTTGAAAAAATTGTTATGTCATCCAAATATACAAGTAAAAACCTATTAAGAATACCTTGGAATTCCATATTCATGGCCCTATGAAAGGTTACTCCAACATTAGATAAACTAAAAGGATTTTTTCATATACAAAGTTCCCTGGCTTTGTAGTGAAGGTTGTCTTGAATTGATCATCTTCCTGAACCAAGATCTGATTACAGCCACAATATCCATCCAAAAAGGAAAACCTATGTGAACTTACATCCATCTATAAATTTTTTCCATAGATGTTAATGGATAGTGATCTTTAAGGTAAGGCTTGTTGAAATCCTAGAAGTTAACATAGTCTAATCTCACTATTATTTTTCCATACTGGAATAAGAATTGCCACCCAAGTTAAGTGCTTATTGGGAATATAATAGATGAATATATGAGATTATGGACTTAACCTCATCAAAGGCTCAATATTTATATTGATATGCCTTTGTTTTCATCTTAGTGATTTAGTTTTAGCCTCTAACTCCATGGTGTGTTGAGCTAGACTTGGGTCAAATCCTTTAAGATCACTATATTTATATGAAAAAACATCAATAAAACTTGTACATAATTCAATAAATATTCATTTTGTGAAGGAGTACATACCTTACCTAATTTCAAGTTCTTATCAACTGTAATATCCATGTTGGCATAGTCTTCTTTTGTTGACAAACATGACTTATCCTTCCTCTATTTATCATCACCACTGAATATGTTCTCAAGTGTGACCAATCCTTTGGGAAACTTATTTATTTTTAGTTATAAAATATGATCACCATACTATTGTAAGTACTTTAACTAATCTCGTGTAAAACTCAGCCTCTTCTCACAAGAACCTAATAATCTAATTATCATCATCAAACACTTGCCAATTCTCATGGTTATCTATAATAGAAGGATTCATAACAACCTTAATGTTTTATTTAATTTTCTCATTTTTAATATTAATTTGGATACTAAATTTAGCCCCTATGGTAACCAACCTATCTACATGTTTATTTTCACCTCTTGGTATCGCTTGGATATTAAAAGCCTAAAAATCCGCAAGTAAGTCCCACACCCTATGATTATAAGATATAAGTAATATGTTTTTGCATATATTAAGACATATTACTTGGTGAAATATAATTTCACTATCACCATAAACTTTTAAGGTGTTTATTTTCATCTTCCTATCCCATTACAAACTATGAATTAGTGCCTTACACTCTACAACATTTTTTGAACAACCAAACAACAACTTAATGGAAGATAAATACGTTTATTTTTTTGGAGAAATAAACATTATTTAATACCTATTACCATTCTTATTCCTTGATCCATCAAAGTACAACTGCCATAGACCTTCACTACATTCATCATTTTTCACCATGGCTAGAATTAGTGCATCATTATCATGGAGGTAATAAACACCAAGTCCCTCCTCCTTAACTATATTATAAGTATTATGATCATGTAAGTTATGGATCACTAATAAAGGAAAAAATATTTAACTCCATATAATGGTGAATCAGTTTCCACTACACTAGTTTCTAACACCTCATCTGAGATGACATAATTAGTGTTTACAACACTTGGCATATATGGCTACAAATGTTAATGTAAAATGTGTTTAAAATGAATAATTATATTAGTATCATATATATTTTTTAACATTAAATATTTCCAATCAACTTATAAGCATCCCCCAATATTTGAGGTGAAGTCTCTTGAAAGACACATGGTAAATTAATGAGGCAAGTCCACCACAACTACATCTTACTAAATGGTAACATTTTGACAAACATGTATTTTCAATTTCAGATATTTAATTATTCATAATATCTTTGTTGGTAACCAATCCAATTTAAATACTCTTTTATTATTTGGCTTATAAACTAGACCAAGATTATGTATAATTTGCTTGGGCATAGTAGTACTACTGGCTCCACTATCTACCGTGCAGTTATGAACTAAAGTATCACCTATTATCAAATATAGGTACAAAGGATGAGATTTATTTTATTTTACCTTAGTTTTGTCCACATTTACCATATTATGTACCTATTTTACTTTTTGTTTCATTTATTGGTCTAAATTAGTCAAGTCAACACATTCTTTCTCAGTTGATTTTAGAGATAATTTGAGAGCTAAAAGCTCTTGAATGAGCATGTATTTTTTTCCTAAAATAGATAGGGAATCCTTTTACTTATGCTAATTTTAGAATTCTTAAATTGATCCACTATACTAAATTGAGTCCCACTAAATTTTGGCTACACTTTTTGAACCATTGGTTCTTCATGAACTAAAGGTACTTGATGAACCTTTCTAGCCTTTGTATTCTAATTTTTATATGTTTTAAGGGTAGTAAGTTTTTCTTTGGTACCTTTAGAAATAAATTAGGAGTACCTAAATCATTACTCACATCTTGAGTCTCATCAATGGATCTTATTTTAGCTTTAATAATAGCTATAACTTGTACATTTTAAATGCTAGTCTCACCACCCTAATTGAAAGCCACATGATCATTCATTTGCTAATTTGCATTAATGGCATCAGGCTTCCCTTAAACTTTTTGAGCCTCTCCTTATGGTACCAATCCCTTTTCTTGGTATTACCCTCCTTGAAGAGAAAAATCTTAGTGTGTTATTTTTGGAATAATCATGTTTTGTGACACCAAGGCTTGGTTTTGAACATCATTGAGATTGGAGGGTTATCAACCTGATTACTACATAAAATTATTTTGAGGTGGTTTGGGAACAATATTTTTTGAAGTGGAAGGTGCATTAGGATCAATAATTACATATGGTTTATCTTGAATTATGGCTCTTTGAGCTTGGTAGGATGGTATATTCTCTTTAAATTCTTGATAAGGAGGCCTTTGATGTCTAAAGGTTAATAGGTGGGTTGACTTGGTTCTTGATAAGGCCTATTTACCTAATATTTCTACCTCTTCAATTATACTATTTACATTTCAATAGACTATAACAAACCTTTTAGTTCTCCAATATCACTAGCTTGACAAAGAGGGGCTATAATTTGGGCTTACAAAGGTGGAATAAAATCTAATGATGGAATTTGAGGAGCTTGAGGGGCTTGTATAGACTATAATTCTAGGAAGATAGACATTGAAGGAATTAGAGAAATCCTACCAAATTGTATCAAACTATTATCTACTCTTATTGCAACCTCATAAATTTTGTTAATGGTTCTAGGTAGTATCCTACCTAATAAGAGGATTGTTCAGGTCCTCCTATTCAAACCTAGTCTAACATGGAACTAACCTTAGGATATGGGTCACCTAATCTTGGGTCAGACCTCTAGGATATTTAATGAAGATAGCTCCTCTAATGAATCATTTATCTCATTTACACTAAAACCTATTCATTGTTGGGGTAAAAAGGGAGAGAGATATAACTAAAAGAGAAGCACTAAGATAATGTTGGTGATGCACCTAAATTGATTGTTCATCCAATCTAATTGGAATTTTATAAAATTATATTGAAACAACCAAAAGACTAGGTATATAACTCTAAATGTCTCTTATGCATCATTATTTCATGTAGAGTTTCATCAAATGATCAAAAAATGAGGGATGTAATGGAGAGGCCTAGTTCAGAGAACTAACTATTCAATGTATCCACTTGTTAGCTTCAATCAAATGACATCAAACACTAAACATGACATGCATAGCAAGATAAAATAGTAGCTAGATGAGATCATGAATTGACAAAGGAGAGATTTCTACCACATATATAAATCAAACTAATAAGAACACACTATACTATAATAATGAAATATAAAATAGTATTTTATTCATCTCAAGAGGTTACAAATCTCAATCCTGGTAGAGTCTAGTCATGCCCAAGAGAGGGGTCCATTTTAAGTCTTATAATCCTATAATATAGCAAAATTAGAAAGAGAGAGATGGGGAACATGCATCAGAGAATGGATAATGAGTCATTAATGATCAATAAATGTGGTGGTATTTCATTGTTTATTTTATTTACACATTCCTTCTTCTAATCAAGACTAATACTTTTTCAACAAGATAACCTTCATTTGCTCAAATAGTCTTCAATATATTTTCATTCACTGATAAGTGCATTAGAAGACAAGGGTCTATTTTTCATGATGAGTCATTATTAAGTCTATTGGAGAAAAGATCTTAAATATCTGAATGACATTGAATAATTTAACTACTTTTCTAACCATTATATCCTTTTATTTTGATCTCCCATGCCATCTTAACTTACTTCATGTTGTAAGGACAAATTCCTCATACACTTGGGCTTGATAGGGACATCACCATGCCTACTTGTAGTATCTATTTGTCAGATCCATGAGCGTATTAGAATATGGGACACTTTTTCATTAATCACATATCTTCCCCATTTCAATATTCAAGAATGTGTCTCTTTAATAAATTGAAACCAATATTATTTATTGGTTTTAATATAGCTATTATATTAATGCAAACCTATAGATCACATAGCCTCTTTGTTCATCTCTATGTTAGGTCTAAATAGACCTATCCTACCTTTGTATCTTATGGAAGCTAAAAAACTCATTGTATGCATGGGTCCTTTAAATAATAGAGACAATCATGAAACAATATTGTAACCTCAAAAAATAGACTTGTAATTTCTACATATTTAAACTAGAGGATAATATTGAGCTTTAATGGCATCAAAACTTCATTATTAATCATCTTAAATATATCATTATGTCCTTTTATTGGTGTTTGATCAATTTATAATGGTGGTAGGATGATCCTTATAAGACTTACTTCTACTTTAACCTAGGCTTTAATTTTTATCCACTTGGAATCCTTTATCTTTCAACCTTTAATCTTGATTGTCGATCTTGATTCTCACAATTAAACATGTAAAGTTCATTTGACTAGACCTATTATCTTCAAATTTAATATTAGTTGTTGATATTGATCCACTTGGTGAATGCATGTCATTGATCTTTGTTATGTTCAATTAAATGTGCACCATTTATCCTCTTGGTTATGAATGAACATGTGATGTTGATCTATTATCAATTCAATTCACTAATGCCACTAGTCACTTACATATTTATCCTATGAACAAACTAAATTTTGACTTGATTCTTGCCATTGATCTAGAATCTACAATCAAATGTGCACTGATTGATCTTCAAGACCCACTGACATCTATCAGATCACCACTCACCATTAGATTCGATATGATCAAATACTAATAGTTGATATTAGAATGTTTTTATTCAAATGGTTAGTTAACCAAGTTTCAACTTGACATCTCCACACATGTTTCACTTTGCAAGTCTAACTTTGAATCTTTATATCTTGAAATAAAAAAGATATCAAGATATGAAATTTCCAAAGGATGATCTTGGCACTAAAACCATAATGTCTGTGGTATTTTAGCCTTAATTGATTTCCTAAGTGAATTTATTAAATACACAATATATTTGAATTTTATATTTTTTCCTAACATCCTAATGATGGTTTAGTTTCTTAAATCTTGTACAATTCTTTTGATTATATACTCAAATAGGAAATTTGCTCATTTATTCAATCCAAGCAAAATCTTGGTATGTGGACCAATCTTGGCCAACATTTTTATTGGCTCTTAGGAACATGTTTTGTATGCTTAATAACCTAGACCATTTGTCTTTTATGATCCATTGGGTATGGTGTATTCTCTCTTGTTCAACATATTGAATTGGAGCTAAACTAGTTGCCAACCTTTGGATAACTCTCTCTTGAGACAAAAAAGAACCAAAAGAACAAAAAAAAACAAAGTGACCAAGGCACTTATTGAAAGGAAACACAAAATAGAAGAGAAACTAACCTAAATAAAGTAAAGACCACTAACTTAATATGTTAGGATAGCACTTAGAGGAAAATAAACAACTAATTATATACAAAGGAACCTAACTAACTAAGACAAATCATGACCCACCTAGATCAAAAGGAAAACTCATAACCTCACTTAGTCTAAGAGATGGTATAAGTTGTAAATAAAGATGTTTATTTAACATAACCCTTGTTGAGGCACTCTTCCTTTCTACCCACTCTCTTAACATCTCTTCAAATGAGTTATCAACATCAAACCAATCACCAACAAAGATAAACTAGTCTTGTATTTTAAGATCTATCTCATATTGTTTCTGATCTATAATCTGTACAAGTGACACCTCATCTAAGAATTAGACTTGATTCATTTTGGTACCTTGAGTGACCTTGTTTTTCTTACTATTAATTACAAACTCATCAAACTATTCAAGGTGTTTTAAATGGCCAACCCCATCTACATCATGGAATTTAATAAGTGCCTCTAGATCAAATTACTCATGAACATGATCTCAAATGGGAAACATATCTTTGCAACATTCCTCAACCCCTTATAGAGATTTAATGTATATTTATCAATCATCCTTTTGTTCATCATTTTGATCAACCTGAATAGATTACATTTATATGGTATCTTGATCCTTTTCTATAAGAGATATCTCAAACTCATCTATGATTTTAATTGATATCAAACCCTCATTGAGCTCTCCCACATCAAGACCAACTTTATCATTTTGTCTTGGAATCTCTAGAGTATCACTACCTTTTAGAAGCTCCAAAACATTAATAGAATCCTCAAATGAAGGTTCAACCTACTTTACTATCTCATCATCTAAATTTTCCATCTTAATTTCTTCAATCTCACTCATGAATTGATGGTAGAGTTGCTACAAATGGTCTTCTTCTTTAGGAATACTCTTTGGCTCAACAATGGTTCTATGTGAGTTATCTTCATGGATACCTTCCAAAGAAAGATAATCCTATGCTTTATCTATATTAGCTAATATAAAATCTTGAGAAAACTCTTGATTTTAGATAGTTGATATGTGATCAAGATGTTCTTGAAAAATAACCTATTAATGCAAATCTAAAAATTCTTCCTATTGGATCTCATCTCCAACTTGTAATTGTTTCTATAACTCATCTTATTTGGTATTATGAAAGACTAAAACATGCTCATTCTTGCAAAGTGGTGTCCCAATAATTATTTCCTCTTCTTGATCACTGAAGTCATAATTATTTTCTATCTCATAGCTACATTTTCTTGATTTACCTTATAAAGGAGGGATGCTCTCTCTATGATAGGCATAGTAGATCAATAAAATTACTCAATAAGATGAGAAAGGTCCATAGAAGTAACCATATATACCTAATTTTTCTCATGGAACTACTCTTTGTAGACCACATTCACCTCCTCCTTTTGTTGTACTACTTCTTGGATTATTTTCTATGAAGGAAAAGAATTGGGTTCCTAGGGAGGGAAATGGAGGATGAAGGGTCTCTTCTTTAACTTCAATAATCACCACTTCCTCCTTCTACATACCACTTTGGATGGATTTCAAAAAGGGAAAGTTCTTAGATTCTTGAGGAGGGAGGGATGGGGATTGAGTATTTTTGGGTTTCCTTAACTACATGAATTTAATCCAAGATGGGAATTTGGTCTCATGGTTCCCTTACATAGTGTGAATTGAGGTCTGAGGAATAAAGGAGGTATGTGCAATTTACGTGATGTTACCTTTGTAGTTGCCAATGTTTGGCATAAATGTTTATTTGTAACTTCAATTTACCTAACAAGGGAGGCTTCAAATTTAGACCTTGATTGATCATGATGGCTAGCTATTTCAACAAAAACTTTCATTTCCTCTTGGATTCTCCCTTGTAAATATTTCCATGAGGGGAGGGTTGAGAGGAGCTAGGGGGAATATGATGGATTTGAAACTCATTTGGTGAGGTCCAATGAATGGTTATGGTAATATCAACATGAGGTTGACATGGTGTCAACAAGGGAGGAAAAAAAGAGTGATGGGGTGTTTAATGTCCTTCATGGGTTGCCAACTTTTCATCAATATTGGAGATGAGTCCATCTATGTCAAGCATGTCACTACTATTTCTAGAATAACCTCTCTTAATGAAAGACATCCACTCCTCCTTTGCATGTTGTACTGAAGTCCTAACCCCTCTAATGATATATTTTGAAATTTCCTTCCTATACCCCTTCAATGTATCAATGTTCATCATATTACTTTTTTAGTCCCATAGAGCTTTCTTAAGGCCATATATGGAATATATTGGGTTATGAGTGAGATATTAAATAATGTCATGCAGTTTTCATGACTAATCAAGAGGTTAACCAAGATACAGAGGGTAGATGAGACTCATATAAGGATTGATGATCTTGGTAATAAGGGAGTTAACCATAAGACTGGGAAGGGGAAATATTATGATGGATTAGCTACTTATAGGGAGAGTCAGGGTAGTACTCTTCCATGTAAGACTAATATAGGTCCTCATATTATTGTTGAGGATTATAAAAAGATGTATATGGATCATTTTAAAACTACTAATAAGGATAATAATGATATGGGATCCACCATAGTTATTCATATCAACCTTAGATGTAAAATCTAATTAAAATAGTCAATGAGACATACCTAGGTTGACTAGAATCTTTGGTCTAGACTTGCCATTAGTGCTAACTTTCTTGATTCCAAAATCTAGTTAGAGGAAAGACACACCAATAATATTTCCACTCTTTTTGATCTTGGTCCCACAAATCATGTCATAAGTATTGGAGGTTCTAGGTTGTACCTTAGCTAAGAAAGGGATTATTCAGGTCCTCTTGCTCAAAACTAGTCTAACATGGACTGACCCTAAGCCATGGGTCACCTAATATTGGGTTTGATTTATAGAATATTTAATGAGGCTAGCTCCTTTTATGCATCATTTAGATCATTTCCACTAAAACCTACTCATTATTAGGGTGAAAAGGGAGAGAGAGATAATTGAAAGTGAAACCCAAAGCTAATGTTGGTGATGTACCTAAATTGATTATTTATACACTCAATTTAGACTTCTATAAAACACTAATGAAACAAGAAAAATATTGGGTCTATAATTCCAAATCTCTCGTATGCATAAGTATTTCATGCAAAGGTTCACCAAATGGCCAAAAGTGATGCAAATGTCTAGTTCAAGGTACTAACTAGTTAATATATCCATATGATAGCTTCAATCAAATGACATCAAACACTAAACATGACCTTCATAACAAGATAAACTAGTAGCTAGGAGAGATCAAGATCTAACAAGGGAGACATTTTTACCACATATGCGAATCAAACTGATAAGAACACATTGTATAAGAATAATGACATTTTAAATAGTATATTATTCATCTCAAGAGGTTACAAATCTCAATCTTGGTAGACTCTAGACATTCACAAGAGAGGGATGCATTTTAAGGCTTATAAGCTTGCATATATAGCTCCATGTGTAGGAGAATGGAGAAGGAATCATTAATGATCAAGAAATGTGGTAGTAGTTCATTGGTTATTTTCTCTAGGCATGACTTATAATTAGGACTATTCCTTTATCAACAAGATAACCTCCATTTAATCTAATAGTCTTCAAGCTCTTTTCATTAGCTGATAAATGCACTAGAAGACAAAGGTCTATTTTCATGATGAGTCATGACTAAGTCTATTGGAGAAAATATCCTTAAGATTTGAATGGAATTGAATACCCTAAATACTTCTCTGACCACCACATCCTTTTGTTTTAATCTCCCACACCATTTGCACTTGATTTATGATATAAGGATAAAGTCTTCATACCTTTAATCTTGACAAGGCCATCACCATGCCAAATTTTAGAAGCTATTTGTTAGAGATATGATCATATCAAAAGATGGGACACTTTTTCATTAATCACATATCTTCCCTATTTCAATATGTGAGCAAAGGTATCTTCTATATATTGAAAATGAAACTCCTTTATTAGTTTTAATATAGTATTTATATAAATTCAGACCTATAGATCATATATCCTCTTTCTTGATCTCTATGTTAGGTTTAAATAGACATATACTACCTTTGAATTCTATAGAAGCTAAGAACTCATTATATGCATGGGTCCTTAAAAGAATGACAAACATAGTAATGAAATAATATTGTAACCTTATAAAAATGGACCCTACATGTTCTAAATCTTCAAACTAGAGGTTCATATTGAGCTTTAATAACATCAAAACTTCATTGTTAATCATCCTGACTTTATCACTATGTCCTTTTAATTATATTTGACCATTTTTTAATGGTAATAGGTTGATCCTTGGAGGACTTGCTTCCACTTTGACCTAGTTTAAATCTATTCTCCACTTGGAATCCTTTAGTTTTTGACCTTTAATCTTGATTGTTCATCTTGATTCCCATTATTGATAATGTACTATTGACCTACCTAGACTCATTGTCTTTGAAGTTAATATTAGTTATCCATCTTGATCTACCTAGTGCAAGCACACCATTGATCTTTAATTTGTTAAATTAAACATGTATCATTGATCCTCTTTAGTATAAATTAATGTAAGTCAATTATCTACTGTTAATTAAACATGCTTACACCACTTGTCACTTTCACATTCATCCTTGGGATACACTAACCTTTTGAATTTATGCTTACTATTGATTTGGAATCTATGATCAAATGCATATTATTGGATCTTTGGGACCTACTTACATATGTCAGATCATCATTCACCATTGGATTTGATTTGATCAAACAACAATTTTTTATCTTGGAATCTTTGAATGTAAATGGTTAGTTCATGAATCTTAAACTTGATGTACCCATATATGTTTCACTCTACAAGTTTAACTTTTAATCTTTATATCTTGAGATAGAAAATACATCAAGATATTAAATTTGCAAAGGATGATCTTGACACTAGAATAATCATGTATATGTGGTCTTTTAGCCTTGACTAAATCCCTATGTGCATTTATTAAATGAATAATCAGGTTGATATATCCATTTTTTCATGACATCCTAATGATAATTTGGTCTCTCAAATATTGTAAAAGTCTTTTGATCGTTCACTCAAATATATATTTTGCTCATCTATTCAATCCAATAAAAATCTTGGTATATTGGCCAATATTGGCCAACAAGCATCTATAAAAGTATTAACACCCATTGACTATATCATCACACTAATGTAAGAATTGATGGAACTTAGATAGTACAACAAGGCATATTCTAAGGATGGTCTAATCAACATAGGTATCCTAGTCCATGTCTTTTGGAATCTAAGGTTGAATTCATTCATGAAATCATGAGGAGATCTCCTAATGGTATTAAGTTAGAAAACTAAATATAGGTTATCATACTTATACTCAAATTATCTAAGGCTAATCATAAGTCATCCTAAGAAGCAATGGAGTTCAATGGAAGGTTTTTATACCGCTACAGTTCTTTTCCCTTGAAAGAAGCAACAAGTAGTCTAATAGCCATATTTTCATGAAAAATATCGTGGATTAAATAGAGGTTAGAAACATCCTTAAGGTGATCAATAGGATTTGTTTGATCTTCTCCTAATAATAATGGGATAATCTTAAGATATGATATAGAAATATCATCGAATTGGGCTAGATTCAATGGACTACCTCTATTGAATGGAATAAATACTTGGTTTTAGATGGCCATCTAAATTGTGGAAATTACACTATTTAGGAAAATAGGATGACCAGGAGATAGATATTTATTTTTAGGATATGTATTTTTCCTATTAAACCTTAATCTTTTATATGAAGTAGAAGGAAACTCATTGAACTTAAGAGGAATACCTTTGTTAACTGACCTTGTGATAACCTTTGGCATGAAAGTGTTACCTAAACACTACTATGAACTCTAAAACATGAATAAATATTTATATTCTAATGATAATTGATGTATTTTTTTACTTCAAGTACTTCTTATCATCTCCAAACTTTAGCTATGCCAAGGAGAATGAGACCCATCGAGCATGCCAAAAATTATTGTCAATTAGGAGTGTGCCTTTGAGTGAAAGTGTGTTATTACTCACTAATGTTGGAACATGGAATATATTTAAAGTGTGAGTGAATTTAGAAGATAGATAATCTCTAGAGATGGATAGATCCTTTTGTGCTCTCAGTAAAACTTACTCTTAACTTACTATCTACTGACTCTAGTAATGAAAAGGGTGCAAAAGTTACTGTTTGTAATGGAATTAAAAGATAAACTAAAATGAAGGTGATGGACCAATTTATTTTGATAATGTATGCTTTAAATTACACTCTTGTGAGATAGGGAAACTTGCACACCTTCACTACACTCAAGAAAGATTTCTACAAAATTGTTTCATAAGGACTTTTTAAACTTAGTTTATGCAAGGAAGGAATGAAATCACATCCAATGCTTGAGCCTAAGATGGTTTATACACTTAAAATAAAATAGAATATAAAAAATCTTCTATTAAGGTATAATAATTAGATAATACCATAGGAAAATAAGTATTTCACTAAGCTATATCAATGCCAAACACATACACTTCACTCAAAAATCCTTAAAATGGAGGAATAAATCATCTTATTTCTCTCAAAATGTGAATAAAAAAATTTGGAAACCTTTAGGCACAATCCAAAAGCAAAGAGTGATTTTTATATTCTCAAAAAATGAATTCATATAGTAAAATAAATGATTGGAGACAAAGCAGACCCAAAATAAGGGATTTCAAACTTTGTCTAAACTCCTCCTTTAGTTCTACATAACATTTCTCAACCTTCTAAACATTGGTACTAAATATGGTGGCATGTAAGATAAATTTTCAATTTTTTTTTTAGGATTTTTTAAACTTTTTGTTATGGCTAGTCAAGCTTAGACCACTTGGAGAGTGCCTAAATTCTTACTTCAACCCTTAGATTTTAGCCTTCATGTCTTCTTGATAAATGAGTCTTCCTACATGTATGTAGGCCTTAAAGTACATTAAATTATTCATTTAATCCCTTATTTATGATCATGAATGATTCTTCAACACTTGGTATAAGGTTTTGAGAGACTTCTTCAACCTTCTTCTTACTTTGTCTTCAAATGGGGCATAGGAAGGAAGGAGAGACCTTTTCCAACATAGAGACACTTTCCAACCTAATCACCTTCGATTAAAACCTTATTATGAATTATTAAAAAATAAATGTGGCATACCATATCATATATTAAGTTTTTAAGTACTTAAGAGGATTCATATGCATTGATTTAGTCTTTAAGCCCCTTAAATCTCTCATTCTCTATTAGGTGTAGATGGAAAAAGTTGAATTTTTATTTAAATTTGATTCAATTTTATATATATCCTTCATGTAAGACTTATAAATAGCATACGAAGACTGTAAAAATGCAATTTGGTCCATCAATCACTCAACAAGACCTGATTTGATAGCAAAACTATACTTTTTCTTTAAATTTCTTCTAGCCTTTTTTCAAGAAAATTTTCTTGTATGGGAGAATATAGAGGTTCTGATGAGAATATGATAAAATTTTAATGTACCCTATATCAACTTACATCTCCTCACAATGTTTTGTTGGTAAACTCCAAGTGTAGATGTCATTTTTAGCACCTTCTTTTAGCAAAATTAGGCTTAATTAGTCCTCCTAAGCCTAGAAGATGGAAAACTTCCTCCTCAGATCCCTAAAGTATATAAAAATAAAAAATAAAAAATATTAAATTTTAACATGATTTCATAAATATCCATGTCAATTTTTGTGGTTTGGAACACTGTGAAGGTACTAGAACCATGAAATTACCATTGGAAAGCTTGCCTTTTTGAGGATTTTTTTGACTGGCCCAAAATAATTGAATGGTTTGGGCATCTATAGATTATTTATTATGTATTTTTGAGTTTTAAAAGGTAAAAAAATATAAATCAACATCACATTATCATTTTTATATTTATACACTCTTCATAACACCCATTTTAGCTCAAAAATAAGAAAAAGTACCATTTTGTATTATTCCATACAAATGAAGGTTCTTCAAAATTTCATGTGGATGACCCTTTAAGGGTATAATACAATTGATAGTAGTTTTTAGGAATAAAATGTGAAATTTCATGATGTTTCCAACTTAATATCTATAAATTGATTGAAACTAGGGTTTTAGGAGATGTTTTGGTAGTTTTGCCCATCGATCTTTTCTTCATATTTTGTGCACCTTGGCATGCTCTTAAACCCAAAAAATGGCTTATTTATGAATTTTAATAGAATTTAAAGTTGTTAAAACACCTAAATCCTATATATTAGCCTATTATAATTATTTTTAATTCTCATTATACCTTGGAAGTGATGTTAGACCCTTATTAGGCATTAAGCCTAGACTAGACTTAGTGAGCTTTAACTACAAATGTATAGGTTTGTGCCACCTTGTATTTTTTGTAACCTCTATTAGAATATATTAACTATTTTTAATGTATAAAATATCTTATAAATCCTAATTTATAGGATCCATCACTCTTCAAGTCATCTTCTTTCCAAATCTTACTAAGACTATAGTGTTTTATGTATTTAGGAGTGCCCTCTGTCTGAGAAAAATAGAGGATACTACCCATATTGAATCATGATAATAAATTATATTAGGGTCATAATTGGGTCATTATGACCCTCTATATTAAATTTTAGTTCTACATAATCTTTCTATCACCTTCAAACATCAAAAAACTGTAAGGTAGACTTGTAGAAAACCTCACTCTATGTAGGGTTTTGTAAGTTGGTCGTAGGTTGTTCTTTAGGAAAAAATATTTATTTGTTTATATTTAATGGGAATAATAAGATATTCATAATCACTTGTGATAAATCTTAAAATATTTCTAATTCTCATGTTTCATTATCATCCCAAAGTACCCCCACCTTTTCTTGACTAGGCAAGATTGTTAGACTGAGTGATTGTATGTGTACCTCAAAATGTCTATTACCTTACTTTAATTGTGATTAATATGATTTTAAATATATATCACTACCTTTATTATCATTTAAAAGACATATAATACTCCCAAACTTTACTAAATCTATCAATAACACCTTCTACTTGACTAGACTAGATGACAAACAACTGTGACTGTACTTATTTGCTTAGGAAATATTGGTCTGACTGTAAATAAGTATGGATATGTTTGTTCTCAGAAGTATATGGATCTCCATATTATTATTATTTATTAACTCATATAATTTATCTATTTTAAACATCCCCTCTTGATCACACACCTTTTATTAAGTTCTTGAATGTATTTTTTCATACTTATTATCCCTTGTATCTATTAAGAATAGAGTCCTTAGAGGCATGAAATGATTTTAAAATATAAAAAAATTAATGAAGTGATCTCTTGGTGGTTATTTCTCAACAATTATATTACTTCTCATAATTTTTTAATATCTTAGGTCTCTTTATGTGCATAGTTTACCTTCTTGGCAGCTATAAGTATGCCTTAATGTTTGTTGTAGGTTCATCCTAAGATTTTTTAGCCTCTTAAGACCTTATTATGTCTCCTACCTAATCCAACCTACTAAGGTTGCTAACCCCACTAGCATATTAAAAATTTGGTTGTGATTTATTGTCCTTAACACCTTAATAGGCCTCTTGATAACATCAACTTCCCTTTTTATTATAGCTTGCCTTTAGGCTTATTGTAAAATTCCATTATGCTTCTCAAATCCTATTCAAGGATTTTACTATAGGTGTGGTTCCCTTAATTATCACTATCATAGTAACCTCATTTAACCATACATATATTTTATCCTTTAATCCATCTCTTCTAGTCTTAAAGGGCCTTAACACTCTTCAAAATCTATATTGATGTAGATTCACTTCAATATAGGCCTATAGGGTACCATAAGAGATAAAAAAAAAATCATATGAATGCCTCTTAATTTATGTAGGACTGAGTGGAATCATGTTATGTATTTGATTACTTAACTTTTCCCAACCCTCATCTCATAATCAAAATTTACAAAAACCATGTACTTCCTCTTTCATAGCATGGTTTTAATATGATTGTAGCATGTTATACATAGTGGGATCAAGGTATTTTATACCTTAAGAGTGTGAAACTAGCATAAAATATCCTATATCTCTCTCATCATGACCTCTCTCAACTTAATACCCTTCTTAGCATGTCCAAAACCCTTGATTTATATTTGCAGTGATAACCACCTATGTGACTGTTATTCCTTCTATTCTCCTTAACTATCTTTAGGTTTATTGTTTTTTAACCTTTCCTTGCCATTTTTATGGACAAGGACTACATATAGGCCTTAAGAAAGTCTCAACAAGATTCGATCCTATAACCTCATTTGTCACCATATTTATATAAACCTTTGAAACTCAGAATCTCTTGTCCTTTCTTTATTGCTCTATGAGATCATAAAATCAAATTAATCCTAACCAAATCATAGGTGTACCTTTTGAGCCAAAAAGGGGGCATGTAGGTCATCATGTATGACTATAATTTTGTACTCCAACCCTTTTCAATATATTCATTGATTCTTTAATGCACATTCATACAAAGGACTCCACCTCTATTTGTAGTATATCTCCATGATGCCTTAAGTCACTTGTGAATCCATGAGAGACTCATGTACTATAGATATCACTAAAAAAAATTAGTGAAAGAATGCATGGATTTAAAGAGTATTAATCATCACTCTTGGAACCAAATATCTACTCCTATTCATCAAGACATTTATCATACATGAGGGCTAAATGATAGGACCATTAAGATTGATCTACACTCTATGTTACACCATTATGTGATAGCCTCAAAAGTGACATATGATCTATTTTGGGGATATTTAGGGAAACCTATCCCTAAACTGAGTTTTTATAAACTGTGATATCCTAACAAAGATCTATTTGTCAACTCATTATTCCTCATTGTCTATCATGACATTCCAATTTTTACTAAACCATATTAAGACTCCAAACATATTCATCCTTCATCATGGCAAAACATTTGGATTCTTGAAAGAGCCACCTATAGGTGGACATCCCAATACATAAGAAGTGAATATGGGTATGGGTATTGTGCATGGTGTATGGAAATATTGTTCATCTTGGGCCTTATTATGATCTTTAAATGAAACATTTTAACCATAAGGGTCTTAAAACTATATCAATGTTTTATTTCAACATGTTTGACTTCTTTGAAGGCACCTGTAGGTATGCCTTTAGGATTATTGTAAACCAAGTAGTGAAGTTAGAAACAAGAATAATTGCATGATGTATATAGACTTCCTTGAGAGGTATATGAGAAAAACAGTATACCAAAACCTTGATCAAACTTAAAAACTAAAGACAATCTCTTTAAATATCATCAATCCCCTATAGTCAATATTCCACATCTCTTAGACAACATCAATTAAGATATGAACATGCTTATCAAGACATATAGGCTCAACCTCTAACTCCTATGGAGGAATTATACCATCATGTTGAGCCTTAATTATCAGTGGCATCTTTTCATCACCTTGAATTAAAGAACATTGAAAAGAAGCTCAATTAATGTACTTATACCTTGTTTAAGAGATCAACTCAGCTTAAACTCTCTCAAAGGATATAAATTTAGAATGGATACTTATGAGCCCTTAGATGAAAAAGGTGTTTCATGAATTATATCTTTATTTGAAAACATCTTAAGATAAAACCATTTGTTGAAAAACTCAAGTTTTGTTCTAAAATTGATGTAAAAAACCATTTAGAAAGATAGAGAGGGAAACATGGTTTTAAACTATAAATACTTTCTTCAAAGGAGTTATCAGATGAAACCAAGAAGAAAAAGAGACTAATGATCCCTAAAATAATACCTAAGAGCCACTACTCTCCATAATTTTTTGAACTTGCTAAATAGGTCCAAGAACAAACCCCTCTTGGATGCATAAGCTATAGTGACCTATTGTTACTATAAACTATTGTTAATAAATATGAGGACACCCATACAAAAACCAATGCCACTTATTTTAGATCTCAACTTTCTCTTCTTTCCATACTAAACATTTTAAGACTACCTTTCTAGAGCTACCAAAAAGGTCAATAAAACTTCCACTAAACTACTGATATGACCATGTGATGACCCAATGAATATTATGATATGCTTTTATCACAAAAATCCTTTGAAAATAAGTACGAATGCCTCAAAAAGGCTTGTTTTTACATCTAAAAAGGTCAAATTACTAAGGATGTCTAGTTAAAATGCAATCAAATATGTTCCTATAATTTCATATATTTGATAAGGTGAATAAATATGTAATTAAGCTTATTATTTATTAGATACTATCAAAACCATAAAAAACCTTCTATGGAGGGCATAAAATGGTTAGAATTGCATATAAATGAGTCATGAAGTTAGTGTAGATTGTGTATATTGTGATCACCTTGATTATTCATATGTTAGGCATGTAATGACCTTGACACATGCTATGACACTCATAAAAACACTCTAGACTCTTATCACCACTAAAAATGGCTCAGAAAGGCCAAGAAATGACTAGACAAGCACAAGACAAATGAAGGACAAGACCTTAATTCACCTAATCAACCATAATACCTTATATTAATGAATTATAATGATCACTTTAATGAATTTTAAATACTAAACTAGGGACCCATAAGATAAATTGGCATGTTATGCAAATTTTCAAATGATCGAGGTGATAATTTGACCTAGGGGTTAAAATTGTCAATATTAACTCTGAGTGGTAACCCATTTATAGGGTGGATTAGGAACTTATACATAATTTTTCACTACTATAAAACCTTATATATATCCTAAATTATATATAGACCCTTCATGGCATGGATCCACCATTTAATCCACAAAACCAACAATCACAGATAGGGCTTGCTCTAAAATAAAATAGTGGGTATATCCACTATTTGTATAGCTAAAATGGAGACATGTATAACTTTGAGTGGTCATGATGACAATTTTTACTAAATTTATTATCTTTTCCATGCATATAGATTCCTTAAATACTCATTTTTCTTAGATTGGTAGTGGGTTACCTGCTATGTGTTTATGCATGAAATTTTAGAGTATGGTCTTCATCCCTTATTTCCTTGATGTGTTCATGTTGATAGGGTATCATTAGTGTGTTATAGGGTTATATACACCCTCATACATCCATTACCACCATTTCTTACCTTTTATATCTTCCTCTACTTAGTCTTAGGGCTTGTGCCTATGAAGCCTTGCATGTCTTCAAACATGTCTTTCATGCTTTCTTACTATTTATAGGGAGTGACCACTAATATTATCATCCCCCTTATTCATTATAAACATTAATTTTACTTTAATGAGGGTAGCCTATTAATATATGAAATATACTATCTTAATGTATGCCATTAGAGCTATAAGCTCTCAGTGGCTTTCTTTAATTGTTCATAGGGCCTGAGATATGAGTTCTTGAGGGAGTATAGTGTTTGGAACCATTTGAATCCTCCAAAAATATTATCTCATATTATCATATATACCTTAAAGGCATACACTCTTTTTATCACACTACTTCATATGCTCATTATGACCAACACATAGTGTTCTTGGAGACTTTCATATAGTAGGGTCAAGGTGGTTTCCTATAGATGATCATTTGTTGCTCTATCAGGGTATATATTTTGTACCTATTATTAACCTTCCATTATATCATGGTACTTGAGGGTTTAGAGTGGAATTTATCTCTTCTAACATGGTCTAGCCTTAGAAGGAAGGGTGGATAAGTGAGTGAAGATGACTATGGGGTTAAGGAGGGTGAAACATGAACACAGAGTTGGAATACAATATGAATGACAATCAAAATAATGTGAAATGATAAGAGCATGAAAATGACATGAAATGGAGGATAATAAACTTTCCAATAAAAACCACATAAACCTTGGAGACCCTCACACACAAACTAAATATATATACTATTTTGGAGGTAGGAAGGGGCACACATAGTCCAAAATTGAAACTTAGCAAAATCAGAGGAACTTTAATATTTTCAAAATAACATAAACTATGCTAAAATTGACTATGTTAGCTTGGAGGCAAGGAATATATTTTTTAGGCCTATGAGGACACATGGAGTTTGGAAAAATTTCTTATAAGGCTATGATGACAACCCACCATGGCTTCAACAGTCTATTTCCATGTTCTAGTGTTACATTAGAAGGCTCTAAAGATACCATTGAGCCACACATAGTGATCACCTTACATTGGCTTTCAAATATTCATAAGCCATTTCTTATTTATATATTATAAGATGATAAAGTGCCATTGGGCCTTTAACATGAGAAAGAATGCATGGTGAAACCTAAAACACTCTACCAACCCTTCAACTTAGCCAATAAATTCTAATGATGTCACTCAACCTTTGTCCATTACATAGACCTTCCTACAAATTACACACATGAGCTAATATTGAAGGTTTTTTGGTTATATTATACCACACATGTGATTCAAGTGATAAAATTATATGATAATATCCTTTAATACTTGAAGAAATAACATCACTCATTGGTTTAAGTAATCAAGCTAAGAATCCATGGAAACTATTCTGTCTAACTTGGCCTATGTAGAAAATAATGGCATAAAAATTCCTTATGTTATTAAGGAATGTTCATATAGGTCATGATACCAATCCCAAAACAAATTCCCATGGGTGGAATCTAACTAAATGTACTTCCTTAGGTTATGTGCTTGGGCCTCCATTCTCTCTCCTCCAAATTGGTATAATCATAACCCTAAGTATATCTTTGATTATGATAATGAGATCAAGGGGGAGATAGGATGGTTTTGAGATTCCATTTCACTAAAAACATTGATTTATTCTCCATTTTACATTACTAACCTCCCTCTTCAAAACCATGACTCCACCTGAGCTGTTTTGCAATGCACAGATCTGTAATAATTGATAAACTTTTACAACCTATAATTTCTTTGGATTTATTCTTGTTTCAAACCTAAATACATCATTAACATGTGTTTCGGAGGGAAATTATGGGTCATGTTACATTTTTAACTTGATGATATGAATTAGGGGGGTTAAAAAGCCACTATTTAGCACATGTGGGACCCATTTGGGAGGATTTAGGCACTAACCATTATTTTAATGAATTTAATGAGGTATTAAATGGTATAGTAATGGATTTATGAGTATTATGAGGTTTATTGAAGCATATGAGGTGACTTAGTGGCCTATGAAGGCCAAATTAGGTCTCATTATGACCAAAAACATTGACTTTGGCACACATATCTAACCTTAAACAGGCATATCAATTGAATATCATGTCAATGTATATTAAAATACCTTCATGACCTATTATAGACCTCAAATTAATCCTATGACACTTTTCATAATTCTCTTGAAACTTGAAAGATGAACATACCTTATGACTAAGCAAAGCAAAGGTGTTTATGAGTCCTCATTAGATTGTCTTCTCAATTTACTTTCACCATGACATTTTTCAACTATTGGAACTGCATAAAACTAATCAATGGAAATTTAACATTCTTAAACATCATGAAAACACTTCAATTAAGCTGGAAAGGAGATATGAAGATGAACAAAGCAAATTTGTAACATGACAAAATAATAAACTACTATAATAACCCTCCAAACTCATAAGGATAAGATGAAATCATGAGAAAAATGATATATTATTAATAAAGGTAATTAGGTTGACCCCTTTCTAGTTCTAGGAATATAAAGTGGTCAAAATTTTTGGTGACTCAATTGGCTTGACTAGCCTACTGGTCAAGGAACTCAGAATTCTTAGACTTCTACTTCATGACATAGAAAATGAAACTTGACTACATATGAACTCTACCTTATACCTTACATAATTTGAAACAATGAAACAAAATAAATTAAAAAAGTAATAATAACAAAAGACAACACACAAATATGAACAAGACCAAGAAACAAACATAAACCATGTGCAGAATCAATTGGAGGGAAAAGATAAACCTTAGATACTTATGTAAAAGAGGAACATGATGAAGATTAGTAATACAATTTGAGGAATATACCATTGACATAGATGGGTAGTTCCTTACCATTTAATATATAAAGTTGAAATGTATCACTTTATATGCAATTGGTGATGATATAAGCTCCACTCCAAAGGCTATCAAACTTAGATTATTTTCCTAGATTTGCATGGTCCTCATCCCACTTGAGGATCACATCTCCTTATTGGAATGTCCTAGATGAATCCCTTTCGTAAAATAATTTTTTGACTTGATTTTGACTAGACCATAGGCATACATAGTACTATCCCTTATCTCTTTTAACTATCTCAGCTCATTCATCCTTACTTGCATTACATCATATTGCAAACTTTTAAGTTGGTGAGCAAGCTCTAAAGCTATAAGTTCAAGGGAAATTGGAAATATTACCTCTATACCAAAGATAATGAGGTGTGGATAGTTTTGAGTAGACATATTAAGTATGAATCTATCTACCCATAAGGTAGTCCTCAACCTTGTATGCCATTCTCTTTGACACTCCTCCATGGTTCTCTTGATGATTCTTATCAAATTCTTGTTTGTGGACTTTCCAAGCCCATTTCCCTATGGGTAATAGGTAGAGGAAGATTTGAGGTAGATTACATATCTAAGGGCCCACTCATACTCCATAAGACTACTGAATTCTAAGGCATATTCAAATATGATTATTGAAGGTACACTAAATCTAGTCACAAGATTGTTAATAAAACTCCAAGATTTAGTTCTCATTGGCCTCCTTAAGTGCAGCTTGCTCCACCCACCTTATGAAATAGTGAGTGTTTATTATGCACCACTTATTTCCAACATTGGAAGTGGGATGGATCATTCCTATGAAGTATAATCCCCACTCTATAAAGGGTTATTCAACTTGAATGGGTTGTAAGGGAAGGACAACTAACTTTTGTTTGTCAGTGAACATGGCACACTTTAAATATCTTCTGACCCAAGTAAGTGAATCTATAAAAAAATTATGCAAAAATTATCTATCTCTAATGATCTTAGAGGTTGTGTTTTTATTATTAAATTTCCCACCAGTAGGCCCATCATGAAACTACTCAAGTAGTTTGTTAATTTGTTTTGATTTAACACAAATTAGAAGCATTTTTATTACATCCTTCTTAAAAAGCACTCCATATATCAAGACATAGGATATGGTATACAATATAAAATGATTTATTTTGGTCCTATCTAAGCCCATAGAACATTTTCCTATTTAGAGGAACTTGAAAACATCATTGGTCTAGTTGAGAGGAGTGGTAATGGTAGCTGCCTACTGAGTGTCATAGACTGCCAACACTATCTCTTTATCTCCCTTCACTTCTATTACAAGGTGATCACATAGACTTATAACTCTAATTATCTTGGTAAACATTACCTCAATTTCATTTTCCATACACTTTTATACCCACCCAACTCTCTTCTCACTCAAATATCTATTAAGTATAAACTTTTTGATGCTTGGGTGTACTACCATCATTATGACCTTATTATTAGACACCATGCGCCTAAACTTATTCAATCCTATGATTAAAAAAGTACATGATTATCCAAAAATTAATAAATTTATTCATATTCTTATAATTATTTAATAAATAACTCAATTGGTTGTTCTAGGCCTTCATCATTATATTGCATAAGCATAGGAAAAATTACATTAGATTGGGAAAATGCATACAAGAAAAACACTTTGTTAAATTCAAGGTTAAGGAGTGTGGAAGATTGAAATATATCTTGTTTAATGGCCTTAGATCTCCTCTTCCCTTACTTTCTCCCTATGAACTCTTTGTTCTTCTTAATCATGTGAGTAAGAGGCTTAACTAAATCTACAAAAACCAAAATAAACCTCCTTATGAAGTTGATCTTCCCCAAGAAGCTATAAAAACCTTTCTTGTGATTAGGTAGGGGTAATGATAATATTGATTAAACCCTCTAAATTTTAATTAATATACCATCCTTTTACATCAAATGCCTCAAAAATCTACCATCAAAAGCTACAGAGATACATTTCTTAGGATTGAAGGACACTCCAAACTGCCTAGACCTATCAAAGACTAACTTGAAATATGAAATGTGATTTGTTAGATCCTTTGAGAACATAATGATTTCATAAAGAAAAATGAGTTACATCTCATTAGTTATACCATAAAATTCAACATCCATTTCCATTTGTAAAGTTTCCCTCACATTGGACAATCAAAAGGGAATTTTCATGTATGCATAGGTGCCCTACTTTGTAGTGAAGGTAGTCTTATGTCTATCATCCTCCTTGGAAAGTATATAATTTTATCTAGAGTAACCATAAAGAAAAAAAAATCTCTAAGATCCTATAACCTTTTTAAATATATGATCCATGGAGGGTAATGGATAATGGTCTCTCAAAGCCACCTTATTAAGGTCTTTAAAATTAACATGTAGGTGTATCTCGCTATTATTATTCTTCATAGGCACAAGGTTTGATACCAACGAGGAATTAATAATGGTAAATAATCTTAGATTCAATAAATTTAAATAATTCCCTTGTCATGAGCTCTTTAACCTTAGGGTTGACTAGTTTTTGCTTCTATCTTATCAGTTTTTCATTGTATTCGAACTCTATGGTGTGTTGGGATAGCTTGGGATCAAACCCTTTTAGATCATGGTATTCCCATGAAAATACATCTACATACTCTTGGCATAAGGATATAAAGGAAAATATATCTTTTTTTGTGTTCACTCTTCCCAACATTAGCAATTTGTCTTTAAAGATGACTATCTTCTCATAATGTTTTTCTTTAGTTGAGATACTCACCTTATCCCTTATTAATTGATAATCTTAATTTAATATGATCTCGAATGTCACTAATTATTTTGGAAATTTATTAGTCCTTATCTTCACTATTTGATCATCAAATTGATGTTGTAACCTATATTAATTCTTATGATAAAATTTTGCCTCATGCAAGAGAAAACAACTAATTTACTCATCACTGTCAAAGACATACCAACTCACATAATTTTTAGGTACATATGGCCTAAATAAAACCTTGATTTTTTATTATCCTTGAGTGCCCTTGAATCCATCAACAATATCATATTATGTACTAATGGATTAAATTTTGTTTGCATGATGATTGGACTCCTTTGGTATAGAATGAATTTTAAATGCTAACAAGTCTTCTAAGAGATAACAAAATTAGTGCTTTTAGGCCTTCAAAGGATGATTTTTGACTACCCTAACACCTCTCACTTTCTGCAATACTATATCACTATCACCCTTGACATGAAAAATTTTGAATCCCCTTATCCTTGCCCATTGTATCCGATGTATGAGGGCTTCATATTATGTGGTGTTTGAAGTATAAATAAATTGAATCCTTATTATAGAATAGCACCTATAATTGGAAGGGGAAAAAACATTAATCCATACCCACTCTAATTCTTTGACCTTGATCCATCAAAAAAAAAATTCCATACACCTTCATGTTCTTGAGTTGTGATTGTGAGACTAGGTACAATAGCTCCTTTCTCATGCATGTATTCTACACCTAGGATTGCCTCTTAAATGTTTTTTAGGGGTAAAAACCATGGTTTATAACTACACATTCATCATGGAGCATATATAATATGCATTCAATATGATCCTTGGGTTCTTGATCATTCATATTCTCATCATCATCTAGGATAGTGAAGTTTAGATTGGATAGATTAGACATATAGGGTTCTAAGTGGAACCTATAAATAGGTTCAGACCTAATAATGACCCTTGTCACATATCTAGTCCTAAAGACCATATATGATTAGTTAGATGAAATTTATCCCCTAATATTTATAGTGAAATCCCTAGATAGGCATAGGGAAAAATATGGCGGGAGATAAAAAACCATGACATCTTGTGAGATAGTACAATTAGGTCAAGATGATAATACAATCTTGAGATATTTTAGGATACCTACTATCTTTGTGGGATACCCATATAATTTCAAAAATCCTTTCTCATTAGGTTCATACTTGACCTCTATCTTATCAGCTATGGCTTTTGGCATGACTAAGGTAGAGGCACCACTACCTATCATATAATTATGGGCAAGATAATCTCCTATTATGACTAACAAGTAGCATGGAGGAGGCTTAATTACCTTATGATCTTGGAATTCAGTAGGTTTAATATCAATAGCATAAACCACACTCACCTTATTAGATTACTTGTTCATGAGAGAAAGCTTGGAGATTTCTTGTTGAATAAGGTCTTTCTACCCTAGAATGAGTAGAGCATCACACATAGGAATGATAAAACTAGTATTATTCATGTAATCCATAATGATGAATGGAGAATTGGAACCTTTAGGCTAAAACTTGGAGGTAGAGGCATAATTTTTGGCTTGTGTGACTTGTGGAATGAAGGGACTCCTCTATTTTTGCCCATTTGTTTGAGATGTCTACTATGCTGGAGAGGTTTTAGTTACTATAATTTGAGTGGCAAGATACTAAGTTACATGGGAATGTGATGGAGGGGCCTTAGACTTCCCCAAATTGTCATTAATAATTCTCTTCTTATCCCTTATATGGGGTACAGTTGAAGCTCTAAATTTAGAAAATTCTACCCCAAGTTTATTTCCACTTGCTAAAAAGTATGTTCACCTTATTAAAAGTTTGCAAAGGTGGTATTAGTAGGTGCTTTACTCATATTCCCTCCTTGTTGAGTTAACACATAAATTAGTGTCATGATAGGCACATTACCATGAGGTACTAGAGGGCTTTATTATGTAAGATGCATGGTGTCATGTACATAAAATATAAGAACCTAATGTATAAGTATTAGTACATACTTCCCCACTTGTATGCACCACCATATCACCTTGTTTCCCATATGGATCATACCATTGACCTTCTTATGTAAGGTTATTTTGTGTTGGTACTAATGCTCTTGAAATGCTAACAACATTGGGTTTATAGCTATTGTAAGGTTTGGCCTATGTGATATACCCTTATACTTATTGGTTCGGTGGATAATGGGTTATATTGTATGGATAATATGGGTAGGGAGCCTGACAAGGGGATTTATAGGGTCTATATAAAGTATTTTTATACCTCTATAAGGTTACCAATTTATTGTTTTGATCTTTAAGTAACCCCTCAATCTTACCAAGCCTATCTACCTAGATACCATCATATTGGTCTTGGTTGTTTGGATCTAGTAGTGGAAAAATGGTGGGGGGAGGGGGTTGTATCTCTAGAAATAAGGGCATGAGGGGTATAGGAGTCAACTTTCATTCTTGAATCAATCATTTTTCTGCTCTTATGGAGATTTCATATGATTTTGGCAATGTGGTCCCACCCATGGACTATATAATTACATCAACATTAGAATTCAAGGCCATTAGGTATTATAGGAAGGAATAATTAGGTGTATGTTTGATAATGATAGGAATCCTATCCCAAGTGTTTTGAAATCTATAGTTAAAGTTAACCCTGGATTCTTCGGGTGCCCTCTTGATTGAGGTGAGTTTCTTAACTAATGAAACATGATCACTTATATCTTTAAAATGATTACAAATACAATCACCAAATTCATCCTAAGTGTTTATGGAGGTAGGAGTGAGACCCCTATACCACTGAAGAGGTTTATCCCTTAAGGAAGTTACTAAGAGTCTCATCGATACATTTTCTTGGGTGATGTTGTGTACTGAGCACAAGTTGGCTATATTAGCTATGTGTTTCATAAGAGTGGTAGAGTTTTCCCCTATAAAGTATGGAAAATTTTTCAAGGCATTAGTTGGGATATCATGAAAATTATTAAGGTTCAAATGGATGACACCATTAAATAGGATAAATTCTTGCATTATAGGTCTTTCCATTGGTATTAGAGGACATACAACAGGCTGTGTATGGACATAATTAATAGAATTGGGAAACCTAGGTGAATTGGGAGGTTTAGGATTTTAGTTAAACCTAAGAACCCTATTTTTTCTTGAAATGTCTAATGATAACTCAACAAACTCAATCTACTTACCTTTTGGATAATATTTAGTGGACACTTTTTGCATGAAACTACCTTCCAATCTACCACTAATATTCCTTAGTCTTCCATATGTCTTCCAAAATTATCAACACTTTTGAAATTAGGTTTACAAGGTACTTAATAGTTGGTCCCACTGAACATTCTAAAATTTTTAGGTAACTGGGTTGCACCCTTGTTAAGGAATATTGTACACATCTACCTCAAACCTAGAGTAGAATTGGATTGACCTATAGGCTATGGGATACCTAAGATGTAGGTAAAACATCTATTATTTATGGGGATAGCTCCCCTAATTTATAATTCTAATGAAATATCTCTCTAATAGCTAATATTATTGCAATGAAAATGGAAAATAGATGAAAATTGGTAAAATAACCTGTACTAAAGTGGAGATGCACCAGTGATTGAAGATCCACTCTTAGTCTATCTTTTGAGTAGACTAATGAACCTGATAAATAATAAAATTAATCATATCTCTTGACAATGTTATAAGCATGATTTTTTCATATGGAGGTTGAGTAAGAGTTCCAAAACATTAATGAAAAAGGCCTAGATCTACATAAGACACTATGAGGTTATGACACTTCAAGAACACCTCTAATTCTCAACACTTCATACAAACTTCATAGACTAATAAACTAAAGTTAGATACATGAAATAACATAAATATGGTAATATGACTCATAAATTCTACAAATAAACTCTCATAAATCACATTAGCATTTAACCAAGAAATTTTCAAGTATTCTTATATTGCTTCAAAGGAGTACAAGGTAATTTTGGAAGAGATTTGCTATACCCAACCAAGGAATGAAAATAAAATAGATCAATGGATACTTAAATAGAATGTTTTGGAGAGAAGAGGGAAGATTAAAATCATGGATAAGGCCATGAATTAGGCCAAGGTGCTATGTATTAGTTATAACAGGCATATTCATCCATCTCATGCATTGACACTCCTTCAATGAGCCCACTTTGGTATTGAGAGAAGGTGTAGAAGTTGTAAATCCATTAATTAAATTCATTAAAGGTATTAAGATTCTGAAAATAGTATAATATTCCCTTCAATCATAGTTTAAAGCAAATGGAGTGTGGATAGGCCTCCAAGAGGCATTGAATAACCTCTCTTTCAATGTGCATACATACTTGTCCTTAAAACTTCCTCTACCCTTCCATAATGGTCTTTGATTTATGAAATGATCTCTTGAATGATATTTAATAGGTTCAATGGTGGCTCATTAACCTCATCATATTATTCCATTCCCATTAGGACCTTCTACCTACAAGATAAGTATGTCTATTCTACTTATTCTTCATCTTTCTACTCATCTTCTTCTTAGGTGATTAGAATAGTTGAATCAAGCCTTCAAGTCATTGAATAGAACCTAAAATTTTATTTTATTAACTCATTGCATCTACAATTATGCTTGTCCAACTATCCTTCACTTGCAACTCATTTTCCTTATATGACTAAACTACTCAAACTGGCTTCACATACAAGGTACTTATAAGAAGCTAACAGAGAAACTTGTAGTCAGTTATGTGGATACTTTTTTCATTGGAGGAGTAGAATATGTCTTGAGCTTACCTTTTCCATAACTTAGAACTCCTTTTTAGACTTTTAAACCCATTTTATACTCAAAACCCTACAAAATTACACTTTTAAGAGGTGTCCTTATAGCCTCCATATAGTCAAGTGTCATGGAAATGAGCCACTCTTAGATAGAAACATGATTTAGGTGTTATTAAAACAATCCTAAGCATGTGAATGAATTTTTCACTTTAACTTTCTAGTTGAGTCACTATTAAGGTTTAATTTGGGTTTAAAGAGACTAAGGCTTGGATATTTGAGATAATCATACATAATTCAAGAAAATAGACCTATCCACCTTCCCTAAAGTTTTGGTCTCCAAAAGCAAACCATCCAATCTATATTGAGCATTTGAATATGTTCTTTATGGGAGAAACATGTTCATTGAGTAGCTCCTGTCTGTCTATAGGTAGAATGACTAATTATAGGAGATTTTTCTAGGATCCAAATTGATAAGGATTTGTCTCAACATCATGATGGGTCCTCTCTTTAAGGTTTGAAGTGTTATTGATACACAAATGGCCCTCTTTTCCACCTTTTAACAAAATAGTCATAATGGAGATGATGAATCAATCTATATACAAACCTAGATCATTAAATTTGGTCTAACCCCTAGGGTTATAAGGAAATTTTGCATCATTAAAACTTTAATATTACCTCACAGATACTATAAAGTATAAACATTTGCTTGATTACACTAGTTGACCCAATTTGGATGGACATAGCCATGAATTCCAACACATGTGCTTTATTACACTATAGAAATAGTCATGGAGATCACTTTGATGACTACTATAGGACTTGATTAAACATTTCATAACCCATTTTCCTTCTTTAATTCCATTTTATAAACAAACACTCCCTCTCTCCTTGTTCTTAAGCTCAAACTAATAATTCTAGGTCTATTTCATACAGTTTGAATTCTACACATGCCAAATAGTGAGTCATTATGATTTATAGAATGGTTGAGAAGACATTAATGTTAATTTCATGGTCAAACCACTTAATCTAGATGTGTTTTGAGGCCAAAATTCCCCATCGAGTCACTTCTAGGGTTTATGAAATATTTGAGATATCCACCATCTTAACTATGGTTAATAGCATACATACATTCAAAATAGGAACCAATGACATGAACCTACATTTCACTAACCTCCTCATCTTCCATGAATGGATTGGGTCTCCATGTAAAGGTTGTGTGTATATAGATTAATTGTAAGGTGACACTAGGGTTGTTTATAGACCAGTTCCAAATGGTCATTTTCTTAAGGTCATTCATAAAGGTGAGGCCCCCCAATGCCAACCAATCCTTCATGTAACTTTATTTCATAGGTATACATAAACTTATCTAAGATATTTGGTCTTCATCACCTATGTGATGAAGTGTGTGAACACTTAAAGTTGGCTCTTGATTTGACTGTGTTGAGATTGGATGGCTTAAGTAGGGTTTTGAATCCACTTTTCATTATTTTCACTTATATTCATTTGAAACCTCCTTATCATGTTCTTGAAAATATTTATAAATCCCTCCTTGATAATCCAATTTATTTTAAGATCTTGAAGGAACCTTAAGATGGTAGTAAGGTCTATGAGTGGGCTTGTGTCCTTATTTGCATTGGTGTATCTCTAAGGGAACCTAATGTAACTTTGAGTGCTAACCCCTATATAGGGTGGATTAGGACCTTATCTATCACTTTTCACTACTTTAAACCCTTTTGTATATCTTAAAATATCTATACACCCTTCATGGCATAGATCCACCCTTTAATGCACATAACCAACTGTCATAGACAAGGCTTGGTCTGAGGTAAAATAGTTGATACATACACTATTTGTATAGCCAAAATGGAGTTATGGATATGTTTAATTGGTCATGATGATGATTTTTACTAAATTTGAGAGATTTTCCATTCCTACAGGTGCCTAAAATACTCATTTTTCTTAGCCTAGTAGGGGGATTTATTATGCCCTTAACCATTGGTGTGTTTAGGGATATGTGTGGCTAACTTATGGCTTACATACCTATATTATTTATTTGTTACATTTCTCTATGTTCTTCGATAGGTCATCTTATGGAATAACCTTAGATAAGTAGACTATATATAGAAGGTAGTGGTTAGTCTTTATGCATTATGTTAAGTATTTTTCTATTAGTGCATTGTTTTGGAGGTTTCCCCCTCGAAGTGGCTTTGCTATATTATCCATTATTATATTCTGTTATCAATTTTTATTGTGTGGTCTCTCATATTTATGTATTACATGTGATATAATATCATTCTATGAAAACATCTAAGTAATTTTTATTACAAGTGGTATCAGAGCTTTAGTTTGGGTAAGTTTCTTGTGGCATTCTTTTTCGGTTTAGTGAGGCATGTCTTTTGGGAGCAGTTGGAGTGAAAAAACATAACATAATATTTAGGAAGAATTAATTTTTTTCAGTGTAGTATTACTCAAAAGTCTTTTTTGAAAAAAAATATTAAAAAAAATTTGGGAAAAAATTTTCCTTTACACAATTTTAGTCATTGGATTCATCTCAGTGAGATGATCGCAATGGTATATTATGTTGGTACACTTTTTTGCTACCAAAATTTTTACCCTAGTGCATAAAGGTAGTCATTGAACTCATCTTGATAAGGTGATCACAATAGTACCAATTCTTGGTACACTTTTTTTAGGGTAAAAACCCTCATAGGGTTTGTATATGGTAGGTCTAGGTACTCAGGGAATGAAAAGGGGGAAATAAACTCCTAAGACTCCTTTTACCAATGACATGGAATCTAGAAATTTAGATCTAGCAATTTCTTAGGTTAAAGCAAACATTAAAAACATGGTGAGGCATGATGACTTTTTTTTAGTCCAAGTTGATGTTTTAGGGATGCATAGAGAGATTAATGTGGTTCATAATGAATTATAACATGTCACTACATAATTGGCTATCCTTACATCTCAATTTCAACCCAACAACCTTCCACTTCAACATTCAAATTCTCCTCTTAACAACACCCATACTGGTATGAAATTGATGTTGCTAAAAGTGGACATGCATATGTTTAATGGTAAGGATCCTCTCACTTAGACTACCCAAATTGATAATTTATTTGACCTACATCAAACCCCTAGTTCTCAAAAGGTGATAGTGTCATCCTTGTATCTAGAACTTGAGAACTTCATTTAGTATCACTAGTTTTGTGCTCAAAAGAAAATTAATGGTGCTCCTATTACATAGTCTATTTTCACTGAGGAGTTGTTGGCTCATTATCAATATAATGTCTCTAAGAACTATTTCATCTAATTATCCAAGCTATAGTAAATAGGAATTGTGAAGGACTATATTCATCAATTTTAGAATCTCTCTTTATGGGTGGAAGATATCATGGAGGAAAATTTAACTGATCTATTTTTGGGTGGCCTCAAAGATAACATCCAATTTAAGGTTTGAATGTTTAACCCAAAATCTGTATTAGAAGCTATACCTAGGGCACGTATGATAAAATAAAAAGAGATGGTCAAAAGGAAAACCTTCACTACTAGTCATGATAACAACTTTTTAACATCATCATTTCCATATCCCACCAAATTAGAACAACAACAAATTGAGGAGAATTGAGTCAAAGGGTTATGTTATGGTTATGATAGAAAATGGAGAAAAGACCATTATTGTGCTAAAAAGAAGTTATTTTACATTCAAGATGTCAATGATGATGAAAAAGTACATGATGAAGATGTAAAAGTTCCCAAGGAGGAATTTGAAGACTCTCAGCCTACTATTTCTTGTCATGCCATTTCAAGTATTCATACTCCCCAAACTCTTAAGGTTATTGATTTCCTTAAGAAATAGAAGGTCACTATCTTAATTGATTCTAGGAGCACACATAACTTCATCCATAGTAAGTTGGTTGCTCATTTAAACTATTTCATTTATCTAACTCCAGAGTTATAGGTTGTGATTGTAGATGGTGATACTATCAATTATTCAGATAAATGTCATAGTATTAAGTTATCCATGGAGACTACTTAAGGGATTCTCCTATGTGTACTATTCTAATGGGTGGAACTCATATTGTTCTAGGAGTCCAGTGGTTGACCACTTTGGGAACTATTGAGATCAATTTCTAATAATTATTCATGTATTTTCATTCTTAAGATATGACATATGAGATAAGGGGATTAAGGTCTAAATCTCCATAAATTGTTAGCTCCCATAAAATGACAAAGATTATCCATAAGGGTGATGAGGGATTTGTACCTCACTTATTTTCCATGAAAGTATAACTAACTCAGCCATCTCCACCTTTTGATCTGAAACAAGTGATTGATACCCATTCTGTTGCTTTTTGGTGACATGCCAAAAGGAATTCCACCTAGCCACATGCATGATCATGCTATCACACTTACTCTTGGTAGTACACCAATCAACATTAAGCCATATAGGTATCCTTATACCCCAAAAAGTGAAATTGAAAAGATGGTACAAGAGATGTTGGATTCAAGAATCATTCACCATAACCAAAATGAATATTATTCACCAATTGTCATGGTGAGAAATAAATATGACACCTAGAGGATGTGCCCTGACTACAGAGAACTCAAAAAGTACACTATCAAAGATAATTTTCCTATTCCTATCATTGGTGATTTTTTAGATGAAGTGGCTAGTGTTCTTTATTTTACCAAGTTAGATATGCATTTTGGGTATCATCAAATCCATATCCATGGTGAATACATACCTAAAATTTCTTTCAAGAATCATGAGGGCCATTATGAGTTTCTAGTTATGCCTTTTGGTCTAACAAATACACCATCTAATTTTTAGAGTTTAATGAATACTATTTTTAAGCCATTTTTGAGGTAATTTATTCTAGTGTTCTTTAATGATATCCTCATTTACAATAAAACTTAGGAAGACCATTTGCAACATGTGAAACAAGTACTCTTCATTTTAAAACAAAATCAATTGTATGCCAAACCTTCCAAATGTACTTTTGGGGCTTGTGAGGTTGAATATTTGGGTCATTTCGTTTCTTATGAAGGAATGAATATCATCCTAAAAAAATCCAAGCAATGGTGGAATGGTAAATTCCTAAGACACTCAAGTAACTTCAAGGAATATTGGGCCTTACTGGTTACTATTATAGGTTTGTTAAAATTTATGGTAGTATTGCCACCCCACTCACCTCTTTGTTAAAGAAAGACTCCTTTCAGTGGATTGATCCAGCTACCTAGGTATTTGAATAATTGAAATTGGCTATGCACTACTCTATTATTAGCCACTCTTAATTTTTCCAAGACTTTTATGGTTAAATGTGATGCATATGGGTATGGTATGGGTGTTGTACTTGTAGACATCTAATTCCTACCACTATTTATGTTGAAATTGTCAATCTTACTGGATTTGCACTCAAATGCACATTTTAGGTCAAAATCCATAAAAATGTGCTAAATGGTTCAAACTTATCATTTACAAGTTCCAATTTAATTCAAATTATCCCTAAATGGGGTAATGTAATTTATGGGCTAGCTAACTTTGGTCAATTCATTTCGAGTCAAAATGATGATTTTGCCTTTTGAACTCTGGATCACTCTTTTCTTCTAATTAATTAATACACATCACGTACCTTTGTTGTTTGTTGTTGGCAACATCTTAAATGGAAATATGGTTCCAATACATCTAATTTCATATTATAATTATTCTTGATTCAAATTACAACTTAGTAATATGACATTCTAACCATTTTGATTAATTGAGGGCCAATTTCCAAATAAATTACACAAATCTTGATTCACCTTGTTTAAGGCTCATTAATCCAAATCAAGAGCTTATACAGATTTTCCATGAGAGTTTTTGAAAATTTATTTTTCAAACTTGATTCTTATTAACTACATCATCATATGACATCATTTCTTGGGAAGACATCCCTAGACCATAAATGCCACAAATATTAGGATTATGGGTCACCCATGCCTAGTTAATGCCTCCCATGCCTTTTCAATTCCCCTTCTTCCAAGGTCATGATGAAGATAATTATAGATTAATTCCAAATATTAAGATTATCCTCAACCACACATATTCATCTTGTTGTTCCCAAAATTGGCTGCACTTATTTTTAGAACAACCCCTATGAAACTTGTCTATTTCATGTTCTCTCTAGGTTCATCTTTCGAGGCAAGTTTCTCTTGATCTCAGGTTTTGTCAACTGACATCTTTGAAAAGTTTGCAAGATTTCTTAGTTATATTTCTCAGAAAATGTGAAATTCATTGTGTTTTTAATGTGATCATACTGCCCAAATTTTTGATTAATTTCAATGAGTCACATATTTTTCAGCAAATATGCAAGGGTGGCAAATTTTGCCACCACTACATATTTTTTAGCAGATATGCAAGGGTGGTAAATTTTGCCACCACTACATATTTTTTAGCAGATATACAAGGGTGTCAAATTTTTCCACCACAGCATATTTTTCAGCAAATATACAAGGGTGGCAAATTTTGTCACCACTGCATATTTTTTAGCAGATATGCAAGGGTGGCAAATTTTGCCACCACTACATATTTTTCAGCAAATATGCAAGGGTGGCAAATTTTGCCACCACTGCATATTTATTAGCAGATATGCAATGGTGGCAAATTTTGCCACCACTACATATTTTTTAGTAGATATACAAGGGTGGTAAATTTTGCCACCACTACATATTTTTTAGCAGATATGCAAGGCTGGCAAATTTTGCCAGCACTACATATTTTTCAGCAGATATGCAAGGGTGGCAAATTTTGCCACCACTGCATATTTTTTAGTAGATATGCAAGGGTGGCAAATTTTTCCACCACTGCATATTTTTTAGCAGATATGCAAGGGTGGCAAATTTTGCCACCACTGCATATTTTTTAGCAAATATGCAAGGGTGGCAAATTTTTCCACCCATGCATACCTTTCCCTCATTTTTTTTTGCTATCTTTGGAAAATTTTCATTTTTCTATTTTCCGTGCCCACTCCCCTTTTCTTTCACTTTTCGACCTGCTCATGTCTCATCCCTTTCAAGCACTTTTCCCTGATCGTGATCATCAAATGTGTAGTTTTCCCAGCTTGTTACTTTTTTTCCCCTAATTGCACAATCATGATTCATGCTGCAGTTTCTTTAAAATATCCCTCTTCATTGGCATCCTTTAAACATAAATCCTTCTAGATCACTAAAGTTTCTCTGAAGAAGTCAAAGACAATGAAGTACAAGCATCAAGGTGTTTTTTCAATTACCTTAGTTATTTCTAAATGTTGATCACATTAAGGATATCGAGATTGGGCACGTGGATATGGCCGAGTTCATGAAAAGAACCAAATCAAGCATCTATCACCATGTACGATGCTCATCTAAAAAAGTCTGGCAGTAAGAACTGAAGTTTTTCCCCTTCTCTCTTCTTCTTTCCTTATGCACTTTTATTTTGTGAAAAGTGCATGCAATTTTGTAATATGTAATTACATGTAAAAAGTTTGGAAAAATATCTCAAAGTCAAAGATGAGTCATCTTTGACTAAGATATTTTTGTATTTTATTATTTTCTAAATTTTGAGAGTTTCTCCCTATACATAGTGGAGACCTCTTTTGTAAATGGATCTTGGATAATAGAGAGCAAAAACTCTACCGAAATTGAAACACTTTTTTGAGACTTTGTGCTCAAACTTGTAAATCATATTTTGTTGAATGAATGAGAAGCAGGTTTATTTCAGACTTTGTGTTGAGATTATCTATGTTATTTAGGAAATAGTTCTTATGTCTTTTTTCCTATTAATATCTTGTTTATCTAATTTAATAAGCGAAGTGGGTGTGTCAATATTATCCGAGGGTGTTTCTAAAAGGTAGAAGATAGACTTTTAGTTATTTTTATCTTTGTGATTTAGTTATCTTTTATAGTTTCAGGTGAAGACTTTGTGCTTCATTTCATTCTATGGTTACATTTGTTCTAAATCGGTGAAGGAGGCTACGAAAGACTTTGTACTTATGTGGGTTCTCTTGTGGACTTTGTTACTTCATGTAATTTTTTGCTTCGCAGTGAATACCATTCCTGAAAGAAGAGGAATGTTGCTAGCTAAGGACCAAAATTTTCCCTCTTTTGTTCTTTATACATTACCTCTAAAAAAAGAGAGGTAGATGTTGTTATACCACCCCCATGTGTTATTTTATGCTTAATTATATACATATATCCAATGCGTAAGTATTTATAGGGAACCTTCCCTTGATGAGAGGAGAGATTTACTTCATAAAGATCTGGTAAACCTATATAATTCGTGGTGTAAATCTCTCTATGTTGTGGCTAATATACCCATTTTGTCATCAGTTAGTTGAAGACAAAATATTCACCCAACAATTTTTTGGCGACTCCGCTGGGGAATCGAATGTGCAATCTAAAACCTCAAGTTTTAGATTGAAGCAGTCACTACCCTTATTCATTACATAGTCTGGTGACTTTGTTTCATGTCTTACCCATTATCATTATAGCCTTACCATCTCCCTCCATCTCCATTACATTATCTGGTCTACAAAACCAGAGCCACTGGGAAGAACATGCATTTTGAAGCCTCAAGCTTTAACTTGAAGTAGTTTTGGTCCCTTTTTCATTTGAAATCTAGCAACTCCATGCTACACAAGAAGCCAGAGATCTAAAAATGTTTTTGATCCCATGTTTGAGTTAGCACAATAGAGCAATTTTGATCTGTTTCCTCCACCGCCTTTTCTCCAATGATCTAGGAGTCTTCCTCCTAACCTGATCAGGTCACCAACACAAGGTAGAGCTTCTTTTCCTACTATTAATAGTGCCCTACCTATAAACACCCCACCAAGATTTGTTATCCCCACTTTTCATAATCCAATCATTGCAGCTCAGGGCCCCTAGGGTAACTCATTTGGACCACTCAACCTTACTCCACCTCTACATGAGCTTCCACACAGCTCAAGAAAAAACTTCTCCAAATTCTATAGTGATGGGAAAGTTCACCTTGATGAACACATTACTGCCTTCTCTATAGCATGTGGCGTAATCGGTGTGGAATTTGAAGATATAACAGTTAGGCTGTTGGTAGAAACTCTACAAGGTGATGCTATAGACTGGTTCTACCACCTACAGGTTGGGTCAGTAACTGGCTGGGACACACTAAAGTCCATATTTGAAGCTAGGTTTAAACCTGCTAAAGATGCACACACCTTGTTATCATAGCTAACATAGATGAAAAAGGAATCCCAGGAACCCATGAGGGATTTCATAGCTAAATTCAACAAGTTAAGGAATCAGATTCTAACTGTCGCTCAGCCCACGTCAAAGAATCTCAAGTGATTTTTCATCAACTCACAGCTTCCCAAAGTAAGTTTCCTATTGAGGCAAGCTGTCCCTATGGATTTAGCATTAGCTGAAAATTTGGCTACTGAGATCGAAGATGATCTTATTCTAGCAGGTAAGATCAGAAAAGACCCAAATAAAAATAGATTCTCTTCATCTGCTAAAAGCTCTTTTATAGGTACTACAGATTATATGATACAAAAGTTAGCAAATAAAATGGTAGCTCTTAGAAGACAGATGGCCCAAGTTATGTCTGCTTCTCCTAATCAGGATATGCTAAGGAGGACACTTCAAAATCAAGTGTACCAAATCAATGCTGCTAGGAATCAAGGGCAGCCAAATCGTCTTCCTCCCCCACAGAGGAACCTCACCCTTGAAGCACCTCCAACCAACTCAAAGGTTGGATATCTAGAAACGAAACATGCTTCCCCTTTCCAACCTGAGTTGGACCAACATGATGATGTTAATCCCTTCGAAGAGGAGGAAGAAGAATTAGTTGGTGACTCCGTCATTGGTTACCTAAATTATCGAGATGAACCCAAAAGTGAGGGAAATGCAACTGAGGGATCATATGCCATATTCACCTGGTCCCAAAAATAGTCAGCCCAACAAGTTGATAAAGAGAAGATAGAGGAGAAACCTCAGTTAGCAGTTTTAATTGCCAAGTGGGGAACCACTCTGCCCTTCCAACCAAAGGACCTGATGACTGTTGAAAAGGTACGTACCCTAAGCATCTCTGCACCCTCTACTTTAACTTCACAAACCAGCCCTCCCCATCCCAAAAACCAAAATAGTGAACTCACATCCTCTGTCCCTAGTCCAATTTAGACATTGACATAATTGAGCATGTCAAAAAGACTAAAATTCAAATGTCTAAATTTGTATTTCTACAAGCCCATCATGAACAGTTGGATAGGTTGGCAAAATGTGTGAAAGGTATAGCCATCCCTACAGGACAAGAAATTCTGAGGGTAACTCATGATCCCCCAAAGAATGTATCTACCTAGAATAATCTCATCGTGACTCCTCCAGTTGCTCCCAAAAAAATAGAACCTTTATATATTTCCCTATTAATAAATGGTCGCAAGCTGAGTAACTGCATCATTGATTCTAGTGCATCTAACAATGTCATGCCTCCTAGAGTGGCAGAATCTCTTGGTCTCACATTGACTAAAACTTTTGGGAGATGTTTCTCCATAGAGAACAAACAAGTACCACTATTGGGGCAAATCAAAGATGCCCAATTTGCATTTGCAGCGTTCCCTGACAAGAGGATCAAGATGACAGTTTTAGTAGCTGACATCCCAACCTCATATGGCATTATGCTTGGATGAAACTTTTCCAAGGATGTCAGTGGAGAATTGAGCATCGACTTGTCCCAAGCAAGAATCCCTATCAAAGGTGTGATGCAGAGGTTGCTTCTTGAGGGAGAGGAAAAGTATGTGGTCACCCAAACGTCATCCCCTGCGGCTCAAATTCTGTTTGAGTCCTTAGGCAGGGGTAATTATTTTTTGACCACAGAAGAGGTTCATAAAGAGCTTGTTAAAGCCCTCGAGAATGCCAACCAAAAAATTGGTTCAGATGAAACAACGACAAGTGGACCTGATAATGCCAATTAGTGGCAGGTGTCAAATGAGGACAATCAAATCAAGTGCTGGATGGAACTAGAAGAGCAACCAATTATGGTAGCTAACCATGCTACTATGCATCATGATCAAAAAAAGGAGCTCTTCTCCAAGAAAACAAAGATTCATGGTTTTCAAATTAAAAGACAAGTCTTGTTGTGGGGCAAGAGGATAAAACAAAAGGAAAGGCATAGGAAATTGGTTTCCTGGTGGAGAGTTCCATTCACACATCATCAATTGTGGGGAGAAAATGGCCTCTTGCTGGTTTATCAAGATAGAGCATCATTGCCACTGCCTCTAAAGGGGCAACAACTAAGGTGCTTTAATTCTTGAAGTACCAAATAAATTCACCTATATATTTGTATAGTCTTTAGCTTTGTTTTATTCAATTTTTTTTCATTTTTGGAGCCTTTCTTTTTGGGTATCATGACTCCATAGCCCAATGGCACACTTCAAGGCACTAGAGATTCTGGATTCTACTCCCTTCAATCACTTTTTACAATAAAAGGTAGTTCCCCAATAGGAGCTAGCTGTTGTTCCCAAAATCAGTTCCGCTTATTTTTAGAACAACCTCTACGAAACTTGTATGTTTCATGTTCTCTCTAGGTTCATCTTTCGAGGCAAGTTTCTCTTCATCTCAGGTTTTGTCAACTAACATCTTTGAAAAGTTTGTGAGTTTTCTTAGTTATATTTCTCAGCAAACATGAAATTCATTGTGTTTTTAATGTGATCAGAATGCCCAAATTTTTGATTAATTTCAATGAGTCGCATGTTTTTTAGCAAATATGCAAGGGTGGCAAATTTTGCCACCACTGCATATTTTTCAGCAGATATACAAGGGTGGCAAATTTTGCCACCACTACATATTTTTCAGCAGATATGCAAGGGTGGCAAATTTTGCCACCACTGCATATTTTTCAACAGATATGCAAGGGTGGTAAATTTTACCACCACTACATATTTTTCAGCAGATATGCAAGGGTGGCAAATTTTGCCACCACTACATATTTTTCAGCAGATATGCAAGGGTGGCAAATTTTTCCACCTCTGCATATTTTTTAGCAAATATGCAAGGGTGGCAAATTTTTCCACCCATGCATACCTTTCCCTCATTTTTTTGCTCTCTTTGGAAAATTTTCATTTTCCTATTTTCCGTGCCCGCTCCCCTTTTCTTCCACTTTTCAACCTGCTCATGTCTCATCCCTTTCAAGCACATTTCCTTGATTGTGATCATCAAATGTGTAGTTTTCCCAGATTGCTACTTTTTTCCCCTAATTGCACAATCATGATTAATGTTGCAGTTTCTCTAAAAGATCCCTCTTCATTGGCATCCTTTCAACATAAATCCTTCCAGATCACTAAACTTTCTATGAAGAAGTTGAAGATAATGAAGTACAAGCATCAAGGTGTTTTTCTAATTACCTTAGTTATTTCTAAATGTTGATCACATTAAGGATATCGAGATTGGGCACGTGGATATGGCCGAGTTCATGAAAAGAAGCAAATCAGGCATCTATCACCATGTACGATGCTCATCTAAAAAAGTCTGGCAGCAAGAACTAAAGTTTTTCCCCTTCTCTCTTCTTCTTTCCTTATGCACTTTTATTTTGTGAAAAGTGCATGCAATTTTGTAATATGTAATTACATGTAAAAGGTTTGGAAAAATATCTCAAAGTCAAAGATGAGTCATCTTTGACTAAGATATTTTTGTATTTTATTATTTTCTAAATTTTGAGAGTTTCTCCCTATATATAGTGGAAACCTCTTTTGTAAATGGATCTTGAATAATAGAGAGCAAAAACTCTACTGAAATTGAAACACTTTTTTGAGACTTTGTGCTCAAACTTGCAAATCATATTTTGTTGAATGAATGAAAAGCAGGTTTATTTCAGACTTTTTGTTGAGATTATCTGTGTTATTTAAGAAATAGTTCTTATGTCTTTTTTCTTGGTAATATCTTGTTTATCTGATTTGATAAGCAAAGTGGGTGTGTCAATATTATCTGAGGGCATTTCTAAAAGGTAGAAGATAGACTTTGAGCTATTTTTATCTTTGTGATTCAGTTATCTTTTGTAGTTTCAGGTGAAGACTTTGTGCTTTGTTTCATTCTATGGTTATGTTTGTTTTGAATCAGTGAAGGAGGCTACGGAAGACTTTGTAATTATGTGGGTTCTCTTATGGACTTTGTTACTTCAGGTAATTTTCTACTTTGCGGTGAATACTATTCCTGAAAGAAGAGGAATGTTGTTAGCTAAGGACTAGGATTTTCCCTTTTTTGTTCTTTATACATTACCTCTTAAAAAAAGTGGTAGATGCTGTTATACCACCCCCATGTGTTATTTTCTACTTAATTATATACATATATCTAGTGCGTAAGTATTTATAGGGAACCTCCCCTTGATGAGAGGAGAGATTTACTTCGTAAAGATCTGGTAAACCCATACTATTTGTGGTGTAAATCTCTGTGTGTTGTGGCTGATATACCCATTTTGTCATCAGCTAGTTGATGACAAAATATTCACCCAACACATCTCAAGATGGATGGTTTAGGCTGATCTTGACCAATCTCAAAAATCTATAAATAGAGAGGCCATGAACATCATTTCTAATCTATTTTGGTGCAAGGTTATTATTCTCAAATATCTTTAAAAATATTTGTGTTAGATCATAGATTTTGTTTAAAAGATTCATTGATAGGATAGTTTGGTTATTTGGAATCAAGAGCCTAGGTTTTATAGAGTGTTCTTAAGGCATTAGAGGAGCTTACCACCATTGTTGACAAAGACAAGGATGTTTGATCAAGAGAGAACATGTTTTTGAGCCACATGGGTATGGTGAATCCATTTTGGAAGGTAATATGGTGTTACTTTCTTTCATTTGTTTCTTACTATCTTTTTTAATTCCCATAGTAATATATATAGGCTTGGTTAGTTAGTTCTTTGTGCATGTTTCATTGTTTATGGACTAATGCTTGACTAACTTGCTTTGTAATCCTCTCTACATCTTGGCACACCTAGTGGGAATAGATGCATCTCACACCTAAATAAGATCACTTTTCAACTCTAAAATATCCATTTGGACTTTAAAACTCTTGCAAATTGATTTTTTAACTTTATTTTTCCATTTTTTTTCATGGTTTTACATAGTAACCGATATCGATGGGAAATACTGACATTAGTTACTTGGCTTAACAGACGTCAGTTAGTAGAACTGACATCGATTAGATCTCAATTAGCCATAACCAATGTTGGTGGTAATAACTAATGTCAGTCACTATGTTTTTTTAAAAATATAGACTCGAGAGCTACTTTTTTAAAGTTCATTATTTGAAGCTGAAAATAGCTTCAAATCTAAGAGACATGCTAACATTTTTGCTATAGGACCAAGGTTTTGCTTTGATAAAGACATGTTTAAATCACCTCTTGCACATTTAAAAATTAATTAGGAACTTTTATTTTGTGTTTAACAAAGAATTTAGATGTTTTGGTGAATGTTTTCAAAGTTTGAAATTAAGACCAAGGGGTCAAATAAACACCACCAAAAAATTTATTTAGGTTTAAAATTGAACACACTTGTCAATTCTTTCTTGTAATAGTTGTTTTCTTGGGTTTTATTTGGAAAAAAGAGGAATGTTGCATGTATTCTCTTCCCTTTATCCCCTTTAGGGAACCCTTGGAATCAAAATCACCATTCCTATTTCAAATAGCCTAGTCCAAGGCTTAGAAATAAAGTCACCTAAAGTACTCCACAAAAAATCGTCAAAGTTTGGGTGATCTTGAAAATGACCCTAAAGTCTTTTTATTTTATGCTCTCCTTATTTTCATTCAAACTTGGATTTTGAGGGTGAATTCATCACCTCCCACAAGTTCTTTAGGGAAGCTTTCACATAGGGTTTCATCTCCAAGCATTAACTTCATTTGGCTCCTTTGGAGTTGAACATGAGACGTATCTGCATTTGGACATCGTACTACACTGAGTGAACAATAGGATGTAGTAGTTTTAAAAAGGACTAAACCTTTTTATAGATAGATAATACCACAATTACACAATTTTCATGCTTGTCTTTTACATCATTTGATGTGAAAGTCATTATGTAGTTGATCCCCATAGAATGATCAAAACTTGATAGTTTAGTTAACACCACATTGCCATACCTTTGTTAAGATTTGGATGATTATACTTAGTACATATTAGTCATTATTTTCTTGGTATGATTTGAGGTTAAAACTTGTTTGTTTTTTCATAATCCATGTCAAAATCAAGTATTTAAGTAAATAAGGGTGGTGTTATGTTTCCCAAATCATGTCAAAATATTTTTTGCCTTTGAGTTTTTGAAACATAACCATTGACCACATTATTTGTGTATGCTTACATCGTTAGGCTACTCAATTTATTTCAAGACTTGTTTATCATTATATCAAAACCATTTTATATATACCATTTGGACCTTTGTCTTGTGCCATTATGCTATCCAATCTTGTCTAGCTTATTTAGTCTAATCCTAGTCTTCAACATTGCATTTTCAATTAGCCTTGTCAAGTTTGGATCCAAACATTGATTTATTTTTGTTTAGGCCTCAATTTGTGAGGTTGGTATATAGATATTTTTATTTTGGGTTGCATAGCTTTGGATAAATGATTACCCAATTTTGAACACAATAGATTGTTTGTTTGTTTGAGTGCCTATCCTCATCATTTTTTGTGACTTTATTTGGGAAAACACAACCTTTCTTCAAAAAACTATGATGTTAGCTATTTGAAATTAGGCTGTTTACCAAATCTCAGCACAAAATACTTTTGAGATGCAGTTCTACCCCTTTGACTAAGTTGAACTAAGTTTTAACCATTTATCCTTTGGATCATTTTTTTTGGTTTGCAAAACTTTAAGTCTTTTTATTTTTGAAGCTTTCTTCATTAAATGTAGATATGTCTAGCTAAACTTATGATGCAGTCATGGCTAAACCAACTTATGATATAATGGCCACATAAAATGACTTTTATGACTTTAGTCAAGACCCCTACAGTGACAATATTATTTTTGAGATAGATTTTTATCCACCTCATAAAAATTAGTCATGAGAACATAATCAAGATCTAACTTATGATCCAACTCACAATCAGAATGATTGGGTTTATCAAGAAGAATTAAATGCTTTAGCTTGTATAAGTAATCAAACTCCGCAACATAACAAGAGTACCATTTTAGGACCTCCTCCTTTAGTTCACATGAGCAACCACACTAACAAGTATCTAGTCATTACCATTTTAGGATCTCTTCCTTTAGTTTGCATAAGCAACTAAACTAGGAAACATATAATAATTACCATTTTAGGACCTCCTCCTTTAGTTTACATGAGCAACCAAATTAAGAAGCATTCATTTGTTACCATTTTTGGACCTCCTCCTTTGATTTGCACAAAAAACCAAATAAAGAAGCATCTAGTCATTACCATCTTAGGACCTCCCCCTTTGGTTTACATGAGTAACCAAACTAAGAAGCATCTAGTTGTTACCATTCTTAGCCCATTATCATTTTTTTGATGAACATATTGTTGAATAGCCTCCATTTGATGAACCAATTGTTTTTAATACCTTATTCAGTAGTCTATTCTTTGGAGAGTCCATTATTGAACCACAAAGAATTGTTCCCATTAAACCAAATGTTACCCACATTAGAAATTCTATGTTGATCTTAAAGCTTAGACAAGAACCATTACCTCTTCAAAAGCCATCTTATGAGGATCAAATGTGTTCAAAGTTGATCTTTTATAGCCAATTGTAAACCAAAACCAACATGTTATTATTTAAACACCCATTTGTGACAAGATGAACTATGATAAGTCACCTATTCATATATTACCTATTTTTAAAGGACCCCATCTCCTTGACAATCCATTCTCAATAGAATTTGTCTCTTGATCTTTTCCCACTCATTGAGGAGTCTCACTTTGACAAACATGATTTTGTCAAGATGTCCCTTGGGTAGTTCCTTTTTTTTAGGGGCTTCACTTACATGAGTCAGTCTATGTTGAACCCTTCCAAGATGAATCAATTTTTATTGAGCCCATTATGCCATCACATGCCATTACATGTCAAAATTTTAGCATTCAATAGAACATTATCAAAACAACCATATCAGATGAAGAATCAATATTAGAGTCAGGTTCCATTTTTGAACCGACATTGGATTTAACATCAAAAATAGACTCAACATCAATTCCAACATTGGATTTAGAGTCCATTGCTTTAGAATTAGAGTCAAAAATAGATTATCATATTGGTTGTTACAACATTGGTTATAATTGGTTTGCAGATCAATTTGAATATATTTGTGATCCTTCTATGGTTTTTGAGTATGATTACTTTAGCATCAACACAAGTTCTCTTAGTATCTTCTATGAAGATTGTTCTACCTTTCACCATTCCATTATTACCAGCTAATATAGCCACATTTTTGACATTCCACCTCCCATAAACGTTGATCAAAAATGACTTAATCACACTTTGTTGAAATGTATCCATGGTGACATAGTAGTTGAAGAAGAACAAGGAGACCAAGAACACATTCATTTAGAAGAAGAAAAAATCTCCTAGTGAAACCTTTTTAGAGATACTAGGGGATAAGCAAAGATCAAAATTAGCATATTTTAGTGACACCTTATTCAAGGCACTAGAAGACAATCAAAGTCAAATGTTAACCTCTCTCTGTGAAACCTTCTTAGAGGCATTATGGGATGATCAGAACAAATTCATTGTTGAAAACCTCATCAAGGCACAAATAGTTGAGCATAAAATTTCTTCATTATTTACTAAAGATTAAATCAAAATAACTTCCTATCTAAAGCCTAATTAGATGCTAGCTACTCTTAAGATCAAGCAACAGAATAATCTGATGGTCTCATCAAGAGCATCTTTAGAGATCTTTGGCCCCACCACAACCAAAATTATATTAAATCTAACATAAACAACATTATGTATGACTAAAAGTCCTAATCACCATCTTATTCCCACCCATTATACATTCCATTATCACCCACCTATTTATTACCCATTTATCTCATTATTTTCCATCATGGGCAGTACTTTCCTTTAATGAGGTTATAAGGATATCTTATCTCGATGTTTGAAGGAAGTAGAATCAATAATCTATGAAGATCACAAACACATTATTAAGATCTAGATCAAAAATAATTTATTGATAGATTATTTATTTTAGAAGGGTGTTGGATAGCAACTTATATAGATGATCATTTTTGTTATCTCACATATTGACTAGGATGTGCATCTTCCTATCAGCAAGAGCAATAAAACCATTTTTCATCTACCATTCACCCATTTACAATTACCATTCCTCATCTTTTGAGGAAAACCCTATAGACCCTTTTTAGGAATTATTGTACCATTGATATCCATGAACCATGCCATTTGAACTACATTGACTTGAGGCCCTTTAGGACTACGTAGGTAGTGATCAATTTTTATTAAGGTCAACTCGGTCACCCCTTTCCCATGCTCTCACCATTTTTTGAGAAATCTGATCCAATCATTACTTATGGGTAACTTTGTCGCCACTATATCCAATTTTATTCTAATCATTTCATTATACTATTTCCATGCCTATTTTGATCAAAGCCTATTTGTAGTAATCCTACTCAGTCCTATTTTGATCTTGGTTACTTTGGTTCTTCCACACCTTTTGTGGGGAGATTTCAATCAAGATTAAAAAATCAATCCAATCTATGTTTACAATAACAGTCTATGAAAATAGTGTGATAGTTAATTCAGGAAGATATATTTCATCCTATATCCATGTTTGTTTATGTGAGCTTGATTATAACCACCTATGGGTAAATTAGTGTCTCACTAGTCTTGATACTAATTATATTTGCCTATGGGAAGATTAGTATCATTGATCATTGCCATTATATCTCAGTTATAACTGCCTATGGGAAAAATAAGGGCAACACTTATTTGTCATGCATTGATACATCACCTTTCCATTACTATTTTCATTTGACTAGCCATTTACCATATTTGATAACTTGTTGGGACCTAGTTGGTTTTTCTTCACCTTTTATGTTGATAGAATTACTATGACTTGAGGTCATTTTAGGACTATGTAGGTCATGCTCAATTCATGTTGAGGTCACCTCAGTCCCCATTACCCCACTCTCACTAATTTGTGAGGACCATTACAACTGGCTTAGTTATCTTATTAGAACATCTACTCTCAGGATGTGCATCTCCTCAACTAGAAGGCCCCACTTTGTACATATTCTATCCCAAAAAATACCAAAAACATTAGAACGTGATCCATAAAATAACAAAAAAATTATCTCATGCTTTTGTATCTTTGTACATTTTTGTTCCACCATGCTATGTTCTTGCCATTTTTTAAGCATAAAAACACCAGTTCATTTCATCATGTCCCACGCACTTGCCATTTCACAGGATCATTCTTTCTCATCTCATTAGCTTCTTATTTGAAAAACCATTCTCATTTATTTTTGGTATCTTCCATTTCTTCTATAACATTAATCATGTTGGTTTTATCATCAATTTTATTCTATCCCATTTCCTGGGAGAACTACATTTGGCCTGAAGTTCATGTTGAAAGATGCATCCATGAAAATATGTAGTTAGTGTCCACTTGTCTTATACATTTGGAGTCAACTCAGCCAACCCCTTCCTTTCCTTGTCTTCCCCTATTTCTTTTGTCATTGTTCCTCTTTAACTAGGGAACAATTGTCATTGTTATTTGTTATGATGTGGTGGAAAGTAATGCCTATACCGCACATGTATGAACATTTTTCTTTAAACCACACTAACTTGGTTTTTGTTTGTGTGCATATATTTGAGATTTATTGGTGTTTTGTTGTGTTTTCTTGGTGCTTTTGTGCTTTTTCACCTCTCCTTTTATTTCTTCTCTTTTTATTACTTCTTATTCCATTCTTGGTCTTGTGTTTCTTTGTCTTTTTTTTTTTGGTTTGATTTTAATTTTCTCTTTTGTGTTCAAGAATGCCTTGATGGTCCACATGGATCTTGATTACTCATATCTTTATCTCATTTAATTAAGATGTTATTGACTTTTGTTTTTAAACATATTTGTTCATACTTAAGTCTTGATAGATCATATCTTGATTTATGGTTAGGTTCATATATGTTTATCTTTTTCTTTGTCTTTTGATTTTTTTTTTAAATGTAAATTGTTGTAATAATGGTTTTTGTCATTGTTTTACCATTATCCTTAGTTATAGGTATTCAAATTTGAACTAGATCAATGCAATTAGAATCTTATGTTATTCTAAGTTATTCATACTTATGATGCCTACTTTATTTTGCTATAGCAAGCACTTTGTGCTTAGGTCTCAATGTCTTAATGTCAACATTAGCTCTAATGAATGATTCTCAAGAACATTTTACAAAACCTAGGCTCATGATATGGAATTAGGCTTCTAGTTAGCATGCATTTTAGCATTCAAGTCTATGTTTAGATGTGTATCTCTTCACATACATTATGAATCTAATCAATTCTTGGTCATTTTTCATCATTTCTCATTCCATTCTCTCCCAAACTTAGGTGAACTACATTGGCTTGAATTTCATGTTTGAACATGACTCCATATAACTATGCATGTAGTGCTCAATTTCTATTGAGGTCAGCTCAGCTATCTCCATTCTTCTTTTCATCTCTCTCATCACTTTGTGCCTTCTCATATGCTTGGTTTTATATGGCTTTCTAAGCCATTACACCATAGCATGTACGTTTGCACCCACTTGATTTAACCTATCTTTTTATTTATATATTTGAGTTATTTTACTTTCCAATTACCCATGCTGGGTCACAACATATGAACCACATCTGAATCAAATCAGCTATATAGGGGAGAATCATTATTTATTCTTTATTAATGATGAAGATTTACCCTACTAGGGCACAACTATTGTATCACAATCAAATCTACACTACTAGGGTACTTATTATCTTCTCTTAGGAGACCCCATTCTAGTGGTGCTTCCCTTCTTAAAGTAGAGTGTTCTCCCTTTTTCTCTAATTCCAAGATCTCCACATTAAATCCCATGACAAAATTATTTTAGTGTGTAACTTTTCTTAGTATTGATAAATGTTGTAAGCACGTAGCTTGTAATCTGAAATTCAGTATTTTTACATTATGTTCCTTACATTTATATATTGCATTTTTCCCATTCCCCCTATCTCTTAGGTCTATTATAATTCTAATTATATTTTTATCATTTATGGCAATCACGTGTGTAAGCATTAGTTCATCTAGATGTGATCTATTCCATGGGTTAATATCTCAATTTATCTCTCTTTTTGAGAGTTCATCCTTCTCTTTCATCCTAATATGTCCTCTCAAGGGGAAATTATGGGTCTACTCTAATTTATTCTTGACAACTATCTTCTTTGAAAATATGTTTCTTCACCTGAATGTCTCGCTACACCTTCTCAAATAGGGGGAAAATGTAGACATCAAATTCCTAACACCATTTGTGTTGAAATTGTCAATCTTACTGGAATTATACTCAAATCCACATTTTAGGTCAAAACCATAAAATGTGCTAAATGGCTCAAAATTTTCATTTACATGTGCCAATTTAGGTTAAATATCCCTAAATGGGGTAATGTAATATATGGGTAAGCTAACTTTAGTCAATTCATTTTGAGTCAAAATGATGATTTCACCTTTTTGTGCTCTGGATCACTCTTTTCTTCTAATTCATTAGTACATGTGATGTACCTTTGTTATTTGTTGCTGACAACATATTAAATGGGAATATGGTTCCAATGCATCTAACATCATCTTCTAATTCTTCCTAAGTCAAATTATAACTCAGTAATATGACTTTCTAATCATTTTGATTAATTGAGGGCCAATTTCGAATAAATTGCATAAATGTTCATTAACTTTGTCTAAGGCTAATTAATCCAAATAAAGAGATTAAATGTATTTTCCATCAGAGTTGTTGAATTTTTTAAAAAGAAATTGAATCCTATTAACTGCATCATTAGGTGACATCATTTCTTGGGAAGACATCTTTATGATATAAATGCCATAAATATCAAGATTATGGGACACACATGCCTAGTTAATGCCTCACATACCTCTTTAATGCCCCTTTTTCCAAGGTCATGATGAAAATAATTGTAGATTTAATTCAAAATATTAGGATTATCCTTAACCACACATCTTCATCTCAAGATGGACAATTTAGGTTGATCCTAACCAATCTCAAAAATCTATAAATAGAGAGGCCATGAACATCATTTCTAAGCTATTTTGGTGCAAGGTTATTATGCTTAAATATCTTCAAAAGGATTTTTATTATATAAAATATTTTTTTTGCAAGCTTCATTGATAGGCTAGTTTGGTGATTTGGAATCAAGATCCTAGGTTTTATAGAGTGTTATTAAGGCATTGGAGGAGCTCACCATTATTGTTGACAAAGAAAAGGATGATTGATCAAGGGAGAACATGTTTTTTAGCCACATGGGTATTGTGAATCCATTTGGGAAGGTAATATGGTGTTTCTTTCTATCATTTTTTTCTTGATATCCTTTATAATTCGCATAGGAATAGATAGACTTGGTTAGTTAGTTATTTATGCATGTTTCATTATTTATGGACTAATGCTTGTCTAACTTGATTTGTAATCCTCTCTACAATATTCATGAAATAAGTAAAACCACTTGCATTTTAATGTCATCAACTAAAGAGTAAAAATCAGCACAAGCCCATCTATGAGAAGGAAATGATGGCCATTTTGCATGTAGTCAAATAATGGAGACCTTATTTGACCGGTTATCACTTTTAGGTAAATATATATCATTATAGTCTCAATTAGTTTTTAGAAAAATGGTTGTCATTTGAATAACAAAAAAAACTATGATTTTGAAATAGTGTACAAAAAAGGCAAGGACATTCTGGTGGTAGATGCACTATCCAAAAAAGATGAATCAGTTAAGGCATTGCTATGTGCCATAACCATTTTGTAGGTAGATTGGATAGCTGAAGCATGATCAAAATGGGAACATGATAATGTTACCCATGATTTGATTCAAAATCTTTAGCAAGGTTTAGGTGGATTTACAAAATTTGCATGGAAGGGTAATGCATTATGGTATAAAGATAGATTATACCCATGTAAGAATTCTCTTCTTAAATAAAAAATCCTTTAAGAACTTCATGAAACTCCAATTGCGGGTCATTCAATATTTTTTAAAACCTATCATAGAATCACATGATGTTTTTTAGGAATTTATCAAGGGGGATATCCAAAAATATGTGGTTGAATATATGATCTATCAATAAAACAAAGGCAAAACCATCAAAACCCCAGGTATATTATAGCCTTTATCCATCCCTAGCTAGCATTGGGAAGAAGTATCTATGAGTTTCATTACAAGGTTACCAAGATCTGATGGTCAAAATGTTATCATGGTTGTTGTGGATCATCTCAGTAAGTATGCTCATTTTTGTTCTTTATCCCAACCATTTGTTATAAGTATAGTAGTTTTTGCTTTTCTCAATATAGTTCAAAAACTACATAGGACCCCTAAGATCATTGTTAGTGATAAATATCCCATTTTTATTAGTAAGTTTTAGACCAAGTTATTTACATGTTTGGGCACCCAATTGGCTCATAGTTCATCTTATTATCCTCAATATGATGGACAAACTAAGGTAGTCAACAAATGTCTAGAAGTATATCTCGATTTTTTTTTTGATAAACAAGATAAATAGGTTCATTGGCTACCACGTGATAAATGATGGTATAATACTTTTGTTCATAGTTCTTCCAAAATGTCTCCTTTTGTGGCACTATATGGATACCACCCTCCATCTATCACTTCAACCTTTCATCCTAAGATTCATGCAATTGAATAACATATTCACCATCACTAACAGGACCTTGCAAGTTTGCATGAAATGTTAGCTATGGTCCAGAATCACATGAAGCAATAGGCATATCAACATATAATTGAGAGGCATTTTAACATTGGTGATTTGGTCTTTGTTCACTTCCATCCATATAAATATATGTTGTTAAAGAAATTAAAAAAAGATAACAATCCATCCCTTAAGTATTATGGGCCTTATCAGATCTTGTACAAAATTGGTAGTGTGGCCTACAAGTTAGAGTTTCTTGCATCCAATCACATACATCTAGTATTTCATGTATAATTCCTAAATACAGTCATTCAACACAAAATTACCATTCAAATATAATTACCAAAATTAGATGAAGAAGGTAGAGTTGTTCTTGATCCTGAAGTGATCCTTCACAAGCACACCAAATAGATGTATTCTGAAGTAATTACATAGTATCTGATCAAATGTAAGAGTCTACCATGTGAAGATGCCACTTGAGAGGATGAATAATTTTTGTATAAACATCTAGATTTACCATAATGTTGAGGACAACATTATTTTGAAGGGGAGGGGCTTGTTATGCCCTTAACCATTGGTGTGTCTAGGGATATGTGTGGTCAACTTGTGGCTTACATACCCCTTTTATTTACTTGTTACATTTCTCTATGTTCTTAGATAGATTTTATTATGGAATAACCTTGGCTATGTAGAGTATATATAGGAAGTAGTGGTTAGTCTTTATGCACTATGTTAAGTATTCAGAAATTAGTGCATTATTGTGGAGGTTGCCCCCTCGATGTGGCTTTTCTATATTATCTATTTTTTTTACTATCAATTATTGCTATGTGATATCTCATATTTTCTTATTATGTGTGATATAATATCATTCTCATAAAAAATCTAAGTAATTTCATTATAGGCTTCTTGTTGACTATGTGTTTGTGGATGAAATTTCTGACTATCATCTTCATACCTTATTTTCATAAGGTTTTCATGATTATAGGATTTAATTAGAGTGTTCTATGGTTATATACACCCTTAGGGATTCATTCCCAAATTTTATTCCCTTTTATATCTTCCTCTATTAAGGTTTAGGGCTTATGCCTATGAAGTCCTTACAGGTTTTCAATCCTATGTTTGATTCTTTCTTTCTATTTAGAGAGGATGACCACTGATATTTTCATACCCCTACCTTAGTATAAACCTTAATTTTCATTGAATTATGATATACTATTAAAACATGTAAGATACATATCTCATTATATTCCATCAAAACTATAGGCTCTTAATGGCCTTCTTGAAATATTCATAAGGCTTGAGAGATGAGTTCTTGAGGGAGTATAGTATTTGGAACCATTTTAAAACTCTATAAATATTATCTCATATTATCTTATATCACTTATATTTTCCCATTATTTTTATCACATTACTTCTAATTCTCATTATGACCCACACAGAGTGTTCTTGGAGACTTTCATATAATAAGCTCAAGGTGGTCTCCTTTAGATGATCATTTATTAATCCAATAACGTAAATGATTTGTATCTATTATTAACCTTCCATGATCTCACGGTAATTAAGGGTTATAATGGGAATTTCAATATATTGACATGGTTTATCTTTGGAAGGAAGGGTGGATAAGTCAATGAAGTTGACTGTGGGGTGGAGGAGGGTGAAGCATGAACACAAAGTTGGAATACATTATGAATGTCAATGAAAACAATGTCAAATTATAAGAGCATGGAAATGATGTGAAATGAAGGATAAGAACCTTTATAATATAAACCACATGAACCTCATAAACCCTAACACACATACCAAAAAAATATATTAGTTTTGAGGTAGGAAAAGGGGTACACATAGTCTATAAGTGAAACCTATGAAACTCAGAGGAACCTCAATCTTTGAAAAAAAGCCTTAAAATCTACTAAAGCTGATTATGTGAGATTGGAGAAGGAGGATGGTTTATATGCCTAAAAGGCCACCATGGACATTGGAAAATTTGATTATAAGGATACGATGATAACCTACCATGGCTTCATACTCTATTTCCATGGTCTTGAGTTGCATTAGAAAGATTTGCAGATACCATTGATCCAGACACAATGTTCACCATACAGTGGCCTTAAAGTATAAATAATACCTTTCTTCTTGACATCTTATGAGATGAAAAGAGGCCATTAGAACTCCAACCTAAGCAAGAAGGCATGGTGAAACCTTAAACACTCTACCAACCCTTCAGCTCAACCAATAACTTCTAATGTGGGCATTCAACATCTGTCCATTACATAGACCTACATGTAGATTACACATAAGAGCTAGAGTTTAAGTTTTTCTAGTTATATGAATTCACATGTGTGATTTAAGTGATAAAAATATATGATAGGATCCTTCAAGACATAAAGAAACAATATTAGTCATTGGTTCAAGTAGGAAAGTCAAGAATCCATGGAAAGTATTTTGTCTAACTTGCCCTGTGCAAATAATGATAACATAAAGATTCCTTAAGTTCTTAAGGAATGTTCATAAAGGTCATGATACCAATCCTAAATCAAATGAAATGGGTGTAAAGTAACTAAATGTATTCCTTTGGTTTATGAGATTAGGCCTCCATTCTCTCTCCTTCATTTAGTATAAGCATAAACTTGAGGAGCTCTTTGAGTCTACCTATGAGCTTGAGGGGTAGATAAGATGGTTTTGAGCTTCCTTTTCAATAAAAAAAATTGATTTCTTCTCCATTTGACATTACTGACCTACCTCTATAAAACCATGACTCCACCTGAGTGAGTCCATAATATATGGATCTATACTACTTGAAAAACCTTTGTAACCTATAATTTATTTATATTTCTTCTTGTTTCAAACAAAAATACATCATTAAAAAGTGTTTTGGAGGGATAATACGGGTCATGTGACATTTATAAACTGATATTAAAAATTGGGGGAGTTGAAGAGCCATTATTTATCACATATGGGGCCCATTTAGGAGGATTTAGGCATTGACCATGATGGTAATGGATTTAATGAGGTATGAAATCATCTATTAATGGCTTGATGAGTCTTATGATTTATATTTAATTCATGTGAGGTGACTTAGTGGTCTATCAAGTCTAGATTAGGTCTCATTATAACCAAAAACATTAACATTAGCACACATAAATGACCTTAAAGAGGCAAATCAAATGAATATCATGTCAATCACTTTAAAAGACATTTATGACCTATTAAAGACCTCAAAGGAATCCTAAGACACTTTTAATTATGCTCTTTAAACTTGAAAGATGAACATACCTTCTGACTGAGTAAAGCAAAGGTGTTTATAAGTCATAATTAAACTTACTTCTCAATTTACCTTCACCATGGCATTTTTCAATAGTTATAAATTCATCAAAGTGACCAGCGGCCATATCACATGATAAACCATCATGACAACACTTGATTTAAATTGGAAAGGAGATATGAAGACTAACAAAGCAAAGTCATAACATGAAAAAATAGTGAACTACTTGAATAACCCGCCATACTAATAAGGATAAGATGAAATCATGAAACTAATGATAAATCAAGACTCAATGGAATTAGGTTGACCCCTTTATACCATGAAAATATCTAAGGTAACCATAGATAATATTTGATAGCCTTAGTATACATTTTTGAACTATGGGGGTTGATATTTGGTTTGGGAGGCAAAATTATCAATAGTATATTATCCAAGAAATGAAGTGTCTAATTGAAAATATTTTTCCATATAAATTATAGAGTTACTTCAAGGTAGATGGTGGTGACATATTATTAATGGCTTGAATCTTAGAAATATCAATTTCAATGCCTTGGTAAGTGATAATAAAGCCTAACAATTTACCATAAGTTACACTAAATACACACTTTTTAGGGTTGAACCTATTTTCTCTTGAAGTCTCTCAAAAATTATCCAAATTATAGTTGGGTGGTCTTATCAGGTCTTAGATTCACCTAAGATGTCATCAACATAGTACTCAATAATGCCATGCATCATATCATGGAAAATTACAATCATGGCCCATTAGTATGTTGCTCCTATATTTTTTATTCTAAATGACATCTACTAATAATAAAACATTCCCCACTAAGTGGTCAATATTGTCTTGTGCTAGTCCTCTAGTGCAATCTTGATTTGGTTATATCTTGAAAACATCCATAAGGTAAAGTATTTCATATTTGACTGCGGAGTCAATAATCATGTCAATGTCTGGTAAAGGAAAGTCATCCTTTGGGAATGCCTTGTTAATATCACATAAATCATTGAATAATCTTATACCCTCTGACTTTTTATTAATAGGTATTGTATTATAAATCTATTTTGAATCATCAATAGGTTGAATGTATTTTACATCTAAGATTTTATCTAACTCTTTCTTGACTAATACAACATTATGATGATGTAGTTTTATTAGCTTTTAGTTGATTGGTTGGGCATCAAAGTGCACAAATAGATGGTGTAAAACCAAGGTGGTTTATAAACCTCACATATCTAAATAGGCCCATACAAATATATCAATAAATTCCCTCAAAAGGGATATAAATAATATTTGCTCCTCTTCAGTGATGTATGTACCTACTTTAATCCATTTTGGGTCCTTTAGAGTCCCAATGTAGACATTAGAAGTTACCTCCACTAGAAGTGTAGAACCATTTTCTAAAAGATTTGGTAAAGAGGAAAATTGGATGGTAATGTTGTAGTATTTTAGCCTAATTAATTATTCAAGTTATCCCAAACAAGAGGAATATGAATCTTCTACTAGTAGTAAGGGCCATGTAATAAACACCTTCGGGAACTCCTAAATGTTCTAATCAAAATATTTCCATTCTTCAGTACTAATGTAATATCCATAGATAAACCTTAGACTAGTGGTATCTTATGCTTCATGAAAAGAGGGGTAAACATCCCTATCTAATGGCACTTGAAATAAGTTTTCACCATGAGACTTGCCTTTTCATTTAATTTTTCAATAGTCTAAAAGTGCCTCAAAGAGGTTTTCACTTTTAGACCTTAATGTTTGATTTTAGTTTTTATTTTTGACAAATAAGTTTAACCAGTCTCTAAAATAGGAAATAAGATCCAATCTGATAGATAAACCTTGTTTCTAATCTCTTATAGGTATATGATCCATCAAACCCATAATGTTTTGAATGGCCTCATTATTATTGAAATCATCAAGTGTCATTATTGAAACTTTTTGGTCCCAATATATTAGTTGGGGGTGATAAATAATAAGTGGGGAATGGTGGATGATGGGATTAATGGTACATATGACATAAGGGTTAAACAAATTAGTATTATAAATATCATCATATATGATATAATTGGACCCTATGTCACTGTCAACATCATCCTCACTAGTCATTAGTGTAAGAACTCAAATAAGGTATGTGGGGTCACCCTATGTAGTAGAAATCTAATACTATGAGTTACTTTTTACTTGATCATGGAAATTAGATTGATTGTTCCTTTTTAATTTACTCTTAGGCCTCTTTTCATTCATAAGTTTGGTTATCCATAATCTAGTTAGGTATAGGATACTTGGTACATTGGTAATAATCATATCGATTATCATTATAAATCCATGAATCATCTTTGGCCAAAGGGACATGTTCTTGGACAGGGACCATTTTGTAAATAATGCATTGAATGAGATGAGATTTTCCCTTGATTCCATGTGAGTAGTCTTGGTTTTGAGTCTCCCATAAGCTTTTGGGCTCTGAGGTAATTTGGCTATTTAAAATGAGTCATGAGTACTATACTATCATATACCTTTGATAGATATATAAAAATGGCTATCTCTAGTGGAGGTGCATATGAATTTGAATCTAGGATTCCAATGTCAATGTATATTTGCGCTATGATTCAATGGATTTTTATTTATTAGGTTTTCATCTGTTAGTTTTAGGCATAAGATTCAGGCCAAAATGGTAGTTGTAATTCTTTTGCTCTACCTCAAGATGTTTACAAAACTAGTAAGGCTATAGATCAATTGGTATGGTTACTTCCATCACTAAATAGGGAAATTTAATACATTGATGTAGTGTGGAAGGTATGGCCCAAATTTCATGAATCTATGGTTGGCCCAAAATCAAGTTGTATGATAACTCTAGGTTGAGAACATGGTAAAGAGTGTCATGGGTCAAAATACCAACAACCACTAGCAAGTTTATGGTTCCTTATGATTCACATTCCTCATTATAATACACTTTGATGACAATGGTATCTAACTAGATATTGGTCATTTTATATACCATATACTTTAGAAACTTTAGAGAAACCATGTTTAGGAGTAAACCATTATCTACAAGGACAAATTTAACTATATGTGTAGTTATACCAACCTTGATGTATGAAGAGTTGTTATGCAATGGGACCAATGATGAAATATCAATTTGATCAAAGGTATTTCATTGGCTAGGGGCCAAATGTCTTACCATAATTTGAAATTTATTAGGTGTAATGTCATTAGGTACAAGGGATTGGATTAGGTATTCATTAAGTATACTATTATGAATGTTAGATGTGCAAAGTAAATCTATGATGGATATTCATGGTAGTGTCTTTTATTATTATTCTAATATGTCATAGATTTTCTCTTCAACATTGGAAAATGATTTTCTCTTTATTAGTATGAAGGTTTGGATGGGTTCATTTATTGAAGAAGGCTATGGTCCTTGGATAGTAATCTTGGATTATCAAGTTGTAATTTCACAATCTTGATTAGGTACTAGGCCTCTCTAACTAGATGAAGTAAAAGGGTCTGGAATGGTAATTCTTGGGTTGTGTTGAGATTGACTGATAATGTGGTCTAAAGAAGGATTACTAACATAGGGAGGTTAATAGGAATTATTAAGCACTAGTATAGGTTGATTGGTATTTGGTCGATGGATGATGGTAATGGTGGTAATATGACCACTTATAACATGTATTACATCATTTTTCTAAGTATATATGATGGAATGATGGCATCCTTGGTTTTATTGATGAGTTTGACCTTGGTTCTAACCATTCTATTATTTTTTTATTACTGACATTATTTTCATTTTGGTGGTGCTATTTTCCATTATTTTTATTATTGATATTGGTTATTATGTTGAGGAAAAGGCTTTTGATAGTTACGCAAGTTATGATTAGATGTGGGGCATGCTTATCCCACTGTATCTCTATAGTATCAATCATGCTCTCAATTAAGTGTCTTAGTCATATGAAATGGTGTATTGAGTTTACCTTAACATGATCATACTCATAAAACTCATACTCCTTGTACCAGTTGATAAAAGGAATTCATTTAGGAAAAGAATTTGGTATAGGCCAGTTGATCATATTGTCTTAAACCAACTTGTGGAATACAAACTCAATGGGTTATTCGAGATCACTAAATGATCTAGCTATTGGTGGTGTTTTCCTTAGAGGAGGTATTTGTAATTGTGAAGTATTTTGTGGAAGTTTAGGATAAATGAATAGAAGCAATAGTTATTTAGTGGGTGGAGGTAAATGAACAATTAGTGTTCACACCATTTGGACATGTTATGATTCAGTGACCCGATTACTAAAAAAATTCTTTTTGTGATTATAATATTTTCTCTTTTTGAAGTATTAGCCTAAGCTGACATTGAAGATGTTATTTGGATGGGGTTTTATTTTTAATTATGGCTTTAGTTTGTTATTGGCCTTGATGTTACTTTGGCTCTATTTTTGATTGGAAGAAGATAATTTGATAATCACTTTGTTGACAAGGGCCTTTTTAATATGTCTACATTTCTCAATAGTTTCTTCAAAAGTGTGAGCACATTGTAGATTGAGATGATAGGATATCTCACTATGTAGACTGGAGCTAAATATTATGATGAAGTGTTTGTCTAGTATATTGTGAGTAAACTAGCTACTGCTATAATCTCATTTTTGATATTTTATGTGAAATGATGTAAAAACTTATCTGAAAGGTCATCACTTTTTGGCATAGAATTCTTTAGTAGTTTAAAAATTCATTCTAAGGCTTATCTAAACTTTTAGGAAAGAGTAGTAAGTATGTATCATTGTAGGTAGCTAGTTGGCAAGCAATAATGAATTCTTTTAAATTATATTTTGGGTCACCTTTGCCCTTATATCTATTAAATTTGGGTGGATCACACCCTAGAGGAAAAGGTAGTTTGAGGTAATCCATATTAAATGGATATGAGCACATCTCTTCTAATTTGAACTATTTTTTTTGATTCCCAATTTGATTAGATTGAATTGTATCATTTACTTTCTACAAGTCTTGGGATATGAAGCTAGTGGTATGGCTTGTTGTGGTTGGGGTTGCATAGTCAAATGTGGATTATATTGACTAGGGTATAATATAAAAATGATATATTGGGGAATATTCATTTTATCAATTGATGAACCTATAATATGTATCCATGAATTAGGACTATATTATTGGTACATAATACATTATTGTTGATAAACATTTTGGATAGGGTTGGAAACATGTCTTTGAATTATGAACTATAGTTGTGGTAGATGCATTTAGTTAGGTGAAAATTACTATGCATATTGGGTTTGGATAGGAACTTTTTGTTGACTTGTCAAACCCTTATCTATAAATGGTACCCATTATTGGCTAAAGACCTTTATGTAAGGCATTGTAAGTTATATCCCTATTGTATATGAGGTATCCATTGGGTAAAATTCAACTATTATTGAAAGTGTTTTAAGTTATATCCCTATTTTATATAAATTACTTGTTGGGTCAAAGGTAATTATTTCCTACTAGGTACCTTTTGTAAGTTCTTACCTTGTTTTTGGGCAAACATATATTGTGAATTAGGCACTTGTTGAAGGTTAAAAATTTATTGTTGACCAACTAACACTATTTGTTAACCAATAGGAAAACATTTTTTATTACAAAATAATTGTGATGGTTTTGGTATATTGGTCTAAATTTATATTGGAGGAACATTAGTTGACACTTGTTGACATGGTGTAGTGTTCAAAACTTTTTGAGGTAGAATGTTAATCTATTTTTGGCTATCATTCCCCTATTGCATGCATGAATAATTTGTTGGGTGAGGAGTGTAAGTTTATTTCCATGTTTGGGAACTAGGCATACCTTTCCCCTATTATTGTAAGCCATTCAAGGTATTGGTAAGAGGAATATGTTGTGTGTTATTGAGAGGTATACTAGACCCACGTTGGTTCAAATTAGAATGCACTTGCATGTTATCTGCTATGTTTTGTGTAAGGTATTATTTAATAGCTACAATTTTTTTATCATAATTGGGAAATTTTACTTCTCCTATAAACATGCTTTGGCCAAAGAGATCTATGTTATTATTTACATAGCCCAAAGAATCAGTTTATAACCCTATTAGGGGAGCTAACTCTATGAATGTCATGTTATAAATGGCCATGGAATTGAATTTTTAATCTAGGTTAAGATATGTTTGATATTCTTGTTTTACTTATTATAATTGGTCATCCATTGGGCCTTTCCCTTTCATAATCAAATTGTGGTCCTATTTAGGTATTGGTACTAGATCTTAATTATAACTAGTTGAAACTTGTTCAAACTATTGGACATGAGGCATGCTACTAGGTATTCTAATGAAGATAGATATACTTTCATGTGGGAATTCTATCAGTAATTTGGATCATAATTCTACCACCCTAACTATAATTTCATCTTGATTTTCTAGAAAGTGATGATCAAACAAGTATGCATCATAATGTTTTGGCATAGTTACATAGTAGGGATGTTGTTATTAGTTTTGATCAATGATAGTTTTTGCATAATAAAGGTATTGTGCCTTTTGTTATTGCTCTCATCTTGGATAAAAAAGTGCATTAACTAGGTACTAAACTAATGGGTATTACCCTTATTTTTTATACAGGGTAGTGTAAGAGGTATATGGCTCTGTCTCATACACTATATCATCACCATAAGGTTTTTCAACAAAGGAGTCACTAGTAACAATGTTCTCATAATCAAAATTATCCATGGTCCCATAATGTGTATAATAATGCATGCTCATATTTATGACTAGGATTCTCAAAATAAAATATCTAATATGGAAAACAAATGTGGTCTAAGTAAAATGACCTTTAGCTCTTTAAAATAGGTACAAACTTAAAACATGTATTCAAGGTCTATGGCAAAGGTAAAATGAAAATGTGAAACTAGTATTTGGCAAAGTGTTTGAACAAGGTAAGAAAATATTGATCTAGGTCTAATAAATAATAAGGAAGGTGTTATGTCTTTGGTCAAATGTCATAAATTTACACTTATAAATTAGGTCTAAAGCACCAAAAAATAATGCTAGGTATTTGGTCAAAAGTCACAACTCTAGACTTGAAAATAAGATGGTCTAAATCAAAACTTTAAATCAATCTAAATATAAGTTAATTGGCTCATAAAACTTGGTAATTACCTCATAATAATAGTTATAGGAATATAAATGACTCTTGGTATATGAAACTATGACATTTTTAAACTCTGCACAAAGAACTCCAAACTAGGCACGTGGCAAAAAAACACCCTTAAGTCTAGGCAAATGTCTTTAAACCAAAGGAGAAATCAATCTAAGTTGCACAATCCAAACATAAAAGGTAAACCATATAAGCCAAAATTAGACAAGGATTTGACATAGACCTAATTACTTTATGATATGAGATTTGAAATAGTAAATTTTAAATTTAGTATAAAAGACTCAAATTTTCTAAAGGTCAACAAGTTAGACTGAAATAGACAACATAACTATGTGTTTTAGGAAATAAATGTATGAATGGGTTTCAACTTAGTTTCAAACAAGTAGATTTTTTTTAGAATAGAATCAATAGCATAATAATGCTCCTTTAAACAAGTGTTACTAAAGTGGTTTTTGAAATCTCTAAGGCAAATGCTTGGAATTATTTTGACATTGTAACACCTCTTTGTTCAAATTGGTGTGTAAGATGTATGTTGTTTTAAAGTTTTCTAGTCATTTTGTCTTTGGTACACAAAAACATGAATACCCAAAAATACATGATAGTAAAATAAATACAAAAAACACTTAAGGGCATATCCTACCCTAAAATTAATAAGGTGTGCATAGCTTATGCCAAAGTTTCCACCAATATACCAATACTCCAAATTAATTAAGTGTTAATCCAAAAATTAAAGAGTGTATTTAGGTAGTGTTTTTAAGCCCCTCTTTTTCTCTCAATCATAAATACATGGCAAGGAACTTGGGAAGCACTCAGAATTTGGAAAGATATTCTATGACACAGTGGGGTTTATCTAAAATCTATAATTTTCAAAATGATCTAAATGTTCCAAGTGTGGATAACACAAGGGTGAATGACATAAATTGGACTCAAACTTGATAATTTTTTATACAAATGTCTAATACTTTTCACCATGACTTTAGTTGTGTATTTATTAGTGAATTTTGATGTTCAACGTGAAATGATATGGGTTTTCATTATATTTTATGAGGCTATCCATTCAGCCATTATTTAATTATAGTATCACATGCCCAATTTATATACCCCACCATGGAGTGGGGTTAGGAAGATGATAGAAGATGAAATCATGGGTCAATGTACCTCTAAATAAATTATGAGGAGATGATGAACTCCCTCACACAAACTACTGTATAAAAATAAATAATTAAAAAGTGGATGAACTTTAAGGTCATCTCTAGGTTATCCAAGTCACTTGGAGTATGGGGAGGGCATACACAAATTTTATTATGTTATATAGTCAACCAAATAAATAAGTAAACAAGGTTATTTTTATCACCCAAGTTCCCTAAAGTGGATGAGGGGAGAGTATACATGTGAGGCTCCTTTTTCCAAAAAATAATTATTCTAAGAAAAGGAAACCAATTAATAAACAATGAATAAATAAAAATGTAAAAAAAATCTTAAGATCACTAATATAAGGTGCTTGTTCTTTTTATAGAATAAAATAAGATGTGAATGAAATATTAGTCCTTTGGCTTTGTTGTTTGATCTTGTAACCTTTAAAGATAGAAAAATTTGTTTAGTTAAATTTTATCAAGAATTTGGCTCGTACTTATACCACCATAACTAGAATTTCATCTTTATTTTCTAGCAAGTGATGATCAAACAAGTATGGGTCATAACTTATTGGCATAGTTACATAGTAGGGATTTGTTATTGGTTTTTATTAATGATAGGTATCACATAAGAAAGGTATTATGACATTTTTTCTTACTCTTATCTTGGATAAGAAGGTGCATTAACTAGGTACTACACTAATGGGTCTTACCTTTATTTTGTATATGGGGAAGTATAAGAGTTATATGGATCTGTCGCATACACTATATGATCACCATAAGGTTTTTCAACAAAGGGTTTACTAGTGAAAATGGTCTCATAGTCAAAATTATGAATGGTCCCATAATGTGTATAATGATGCATGTTCATATTTATGACTAGGTTTATTAAAATAAGTCTCTAATATGGAAAAATAAGTGTGGTCTAAGGCAAACATCCTTTATCTCTTTAAAATAGGTACAAATGTGAAACATATATTTTAGGTCTAAGGCAAAGGTAAAATGAAAATGTGAAACTAGTCTTTGGAAAAGTGTTTGAGCAAGGTAAAAAAATCTTGATTTAGGTCTAACAACCAAAAAGGAAGTTGATATGTCTTTGGTCAAATGTCACAAAGTTAGAATCATAAACCAGGTCTAAAGTAAAAAAAAAACAATGCTAGGTCTTTGGTCAAAAGTAAAAAAGATAGACTTGGAAATAAGATGACCTAAATTAGAAAATAAAATAAATCTAAATATAAGGTAATTAGCTCATAACAATATAGAATTTCCTCACAAAGCTAGGTCTAGGAATAGAAATGACTCTTGTTAAATGAAACTATGACATTCTTAAAATCTGCACAAAGAACTCCAAACTAGTCACATGGAAACAAAACACCCTTAAGTCTAGGAAAATGTCTTTAAACCAAATTAGAAATCAATCTAAGTTACATAATCCAAACATAAAATGTAAACTATGTAATCCCAAATTATACAAAGATTTGACATAAACCTAATTACTTTAGGATATGGACTTTGAAAGATTGAATTTTAAATTTAGTATAAAAGACTTAAATTTTCTAAAGGTCAACAAGCTAGACTCAAATAGAGAACATAACTATAAATTTTTGGAAATAAAGGTATGAATGGTCTTTGAACTTAGTTTAAAATAAGGAAAAAATTTTGTAATAAAATCGATAGCGTAATAATGATCCTTTGAACAAGTGTTACTAAAGTGGTTTTTTAAATCTCTAAGATAAATTCTTGGAATTATTTTGATATTGTAACACCTCTGGGTTCAAAGTGGTGTGTAAAATGCATCTTGTTTTAAAGGGTTATAATCATTTTGAATTTATTACATAAAAACATTTAGACCTAAAAATACATGTTAGTAAAAAAAATTAAAAAAAACACCAAGTGCACACCCTACCCTAAAATTGAGAAGGTGTGCATAAATTATGCCAAAGTTTCCACCAATATACCAATACTCAAAATTAATTAAATGTTAATCCAAAAATTAAAGAGTGCATTTAGGTAGATTTTTTTAGTCTCTATATCTCTCTCAAGCATTGATACATGGCAAGAAACTTAGAGGGATGAAGCACTCAACATCTGGAAAGATATTCTATGACAAAGTGGGGTTTATCTAAAACCTACAATTTTCAAAATGATCTAAATGGTCCAAAGTGGGGATAACACAAGGTCACATGACATCAATTTTATTCAAACATGCTAAATTTTTATGCAAAAGTCTATTAATTTTCATGATGACTTTAGTTGTGTATTACTTAGTGAAGTTTGATGTTCAACATGAAATGATTTAGGTTTTGTTAGAAATATGAGGAAAACTATTTAGCCATTATTCAATTCTTGTATCACATGCCCATTTTATATACCCCACCATGGATTTGGGTTATTAAAATTATAGGAGATTAAATTTAAGGTCAATGTACCCCTAAATAAATTTTGGGGAGGTGATGAACTCCCACCCACAAACCAATGTAGAAATATAAATAAATGAAAAAATGGAGGAACTTTAGGGTTGTCTCTAGGTCATCCAAGTCATTCAGAGCTTAGGGAGAGAATACACAAATTTTATTATGTTCTATACCTAAAAAAATAGGGAAAGAAACAAGGTACTTTTGATCACCCAAGTTCCCTAAAGGGGATGGTTTGGGGGGGGGGGGGGGGGTGGGGGTGGGGGGTGGTGATGGAGAATATACATGCGAAGCTTGTTTTGCCAAAAAATAATTAATCTAAGAAATGGAAACCAAATAACAAATAATGAATAAACAAAAAAGTAAAAAGATCTTAAGATCACTAATAGAAGGTGGTTTTTTTTTCTAGAGAATCAAAGAAGATGTAAATGAAATTTTGGCCCCTTGGATTTGTTTTTTGCTCTTGTAACCTTGAAAGGCAAAGCAAAAATTATTTAGGTAAATTTTGAACACCAAAACATAAGTGTTAATGAAACTTTTTGAAGTGTTTAAACCTAATTTGATTCACTTAGTTTACTAAAAATAAAAGTTAGGGGGTTATTTTATGTTTATACAAAATATTTAACCAACAAAAAAAAGCTACTTTTAAACTCTCTAATTTTTTACACAAAATAAAGTTGTCAATTTCTGAATAGAGTGAAGTCACCAATTTCTAAACAGAGTGAAGTAATTATTTTCTTATGATACTAAAATATATATAAAATATTTTTTTGTGAAATAATCATTCGTCAAGAGTGAATTCACTAATTAGGTTAGTAAAATTCACTTATTAGGGTTTAAAATAGAGTAAAATCACATAAATCACAAGAAATATTACCTTGTGAAGCCACCAAAATGTAGGATTGAAATCATTATTTCCATTCATCAAAGTCACTAATTTCACAAAGGATAAATCAACATAGGTTGATATCATCTATTTCAAAATAGAGAAATGTCTCCATTTTCTATGAAGTCATAATTCTTATAAAATAAATGATCACAAAATAGAGGATAAAAATAGGTGAAGTCTCCATTTAGTAGATAAATAAAATGATGTGAAATTTAGTCATAAAACTAAAAAATTGAAGATGTGAGTAGTCATTTAAATAATTTTGAAGGTTTCACATCACTCTTTTGGTCCATGTGAGGTATGTGGTCCCATCAAGCATGCAATTATGTATCATTAGGAATCTATAGAACCAAGTTTATTTATCTTCTTATCAGTAAGTCAAAAGATAATTCAAATCAAATAATTCAATGAAAATTAAACCAGTCTTGCCTAAGTACTTGGGTGAGATTCACACAATGAAAAAAATTATAAATAGAAGATAAAACACAAAACTATGTTATGTCCCTTGTCAAAACTAGTTCTCATTCATTGGTATAGAGGATGTTCATACTCAACTTATGAGAAAAAAAAGACTTTCATCAATGTAATTTATATATTGCTAGCACTTCTATAAGACCACATGGGGCTTGGATTGGCTTGACATGTGAATCTTTTTGAATCAATTTGGCATTATAACTTTAATTGAGAGATCATTAAAGGATTTCTTACAAAATAACCTTACACACAAAAAATTCTTGGAAGAGAGTTAGGGCACTTGTATTTATAGGTCTCAAGACTAACTCTAACCCTAGTGAGGTTATGTTTAGTTTTAAAATTGGTTGTGTTTATATTAACCTTAGTTAGGTTTAGATTAACCCTAGGTTAGATTACAATAATTATGAATTCTTGAAAAAATCATATAAGATATTAATGAGGCATAAAAACTCATAAAAGATATTTATGAGGTTATGACTCACCTTTTCTTTGAATTTTAGTAATTAATAAAATATATTTTTTTATTGAGGTTAAAGAGGGGGATTTTTTTGAGCTAGGGTCCCTAGACCATAGGATAAGTAAAAATGAAATGGAGACAAAGGTATACCATAAACCATGAGAGAAACTAGGACACGATAGGCCTAGAGATAACTAAAATATAGCCCACACACAATAAAATCAACAACAAAGAACAAGTATAAATAAACAAGGGCCTAATCTAAATATAAATTTCTTGAGAGGTCTTCCCAACAATTTTTCATCTTTTTAAGGTTATCATCAATTTGAAACAATAATTTGTATTTTTCCATGACATTTTTAGATCCACTATAATGGTGCTACTTACCTTTCCCTTATATAGTCATCTTAGATTCAAATAAATCCCTCAGATGAGCTCTAAGATTATATACATTTTGAATCCCCTCATACAAGGTTACTTTATTTGACTTCATATTTATTAAAAAAATCCATTGTTTTAGAAAATGTAATTCCCTAATTAAACTTAGAATTTTTACTTAACTAAATGAATTTTACTTGTTAATTAATCCTACTTAGGGTTTTTAGCATTTAATAATTGTTTGAATTTTTGAATTAATAGATCAATAGGATAAGAATGTCAATTTTCTAGCTCACAATTTGAATGGTGTAGAATCTATGATAGGTTATCATTGCATACATGATAACACCCCAAATGAGGATACCTCAACACAATTCTAGGTAGTTATATCCCATACACATAATAATTTGGTAAATCCAATCATTTATAGGATTAAATTATGTTATTTTCTATAAATTAATCTAAAGTATATTCTAGATATAGAATTAGTCCAAAATGAGTGTCTACAATTTTAGTATACTTGTTTTTCTAAGAAGTTATGGATAAACTCTCTCAATTCAGCTAACAAATACATTTGGTATCAAATCTTGACCTTTCATCCTTTCTTTCAAAATTGAATCTAACCTTAGAGACAAAATAAATCCAATAGTCCAAACCTAATATTATAAGTAGGTTCCATTCTAGAACCAATATCAAAATTGGTTTCTATTGTCATTTGGATTTTGTACCCATTGATTCCATCAATTGATCCAATGGAAATAATGGGATCATCCCCAAGCTGTGTGAACCTGGCTCCTTAGGATGAACCTTTATATAAAATGTTGATTTCCTTCCTAAAATATATTGCCCTTATTTAATATCAATTAAAGGCCTAAAAATATGCTAAAGATACCTATCTATAACTAAGACTATGTGTTTTAGTAGTGCAAAATGGAAGAAATTAAATTGAAACTAAATTTTTTGATGCACCAATAATTTATAGATATTTTCCTCTTACTTTAAAAAACAAAAGAAATCATCAAAATTAACAATAACTTACACAAATCCTATGAAATATGTATCTCTATCAACACTTGTATAAATAATTTGTATGAAGGTAGTGGTCTACACAACATAATACCTATAAATGAATGTGTAAAAGTGGTAGGATAACATCAAGAGGGATTGAAACACCCACAAATGAAGATCAACAGTGAATTTTACACAATACTCAATAAATTTTATAACATAGAAGGGAAAAATATCAATTTATATTAGATTCCACATTTTAATCCAGCATTACAAGTCTCTAAAAGAGTAGAGTCTTGTCAAACCCAAGATAAGGGATCATGAACAAGGCATTTTCAGCCCTATGTATATGAAAATAAGATAATAAATAATTATAAAACACTAAAATAACTCATTAATACTATGGTTATTCCATTAATCCACTCTTTTCAAGCAAAGAGACATGGAAAATGAGAGCATTGTGCTCTCCCTAATACATTAGGCTTGCCATCATGATGATCTTCCATGGGGGTTGGCATAGTAATGGAGGTGTAGATTCTAATATTTTTGTCCTTTCCCTTTGGAAGGTTTATGCATGCATGGTTTAATAATTCAAGGCTATTACACTCTTGGAAAACATGTATTTCCTATCCTCATTGAACTAACTCACCCATATCCATATATCATGCATATTGAATTTTTTGACTTGGGAAAGGATCTCATACACCTATTCAGAGTTATGGTTCACTTACTAGGACCACCACTTCATTAATGGGGTTACATACCTCAAGAGGATATTTTTTCAATGCCCCATTCCTCCTTCATGCTCTTAGTGGCCATTTACTTCACAAATGGTCATGATTGATAGGCTATAGGAGCATAATATAACCAAAATTCATCTTAAAATCTATGATGGTCCCTAAGAGAGATGGATAAGTTGATGCATCATCACATTTTACAATAAGAGTTCTTGGGTAACCCAATAAACTTGTATTTTCATGCTTAAAAGATTCCATATTGTATCTTGAAAACCATGAAATCAACCTTGAAACCCTAAAACTCATTAAAATTTATTAGCTAGGCCTATAAGTTAAAGCCTTCATATTGGTGGTCTTTAGGATATTGAGGCATTATTATAATTATTATATATTTAACATGCCATGAGGGCATGTATCTTGTTTAAGAACCCATATACTCTTCTTTACTCTTGTAAAAACTCTTTCTTTACAACTTAAAAACCTATATTTTCTTTGTAAATGGTGTTTATTCTACCTATAGGCTTGAGAGAAGGGTTTGAAAACTTTTATAAATAATTTTATAGAGGCCTTTAGGCTAGCAAAAATATTTTAGGCTTATTTGGTCCTAATTCTTATTTAGAACCTTTATTAAACTTTACTTCTACATGAAAACAATGATTCCACTTTATTTTTGTGTCTTGGATACCAAAATAACCATTTTAATCCACCTTGAGATTAATGTAGTTATTAGACTTTGATAAAATACACTTCATGTGTTTTTAGGCCTACAAATGGTCTATGAAGTTTGTTGGGAGGATGTTTTCAACTTATTTCAAGATATAGATTCCTATGGAACCTTACGGGAAGGTTTGTAAACTTGTATAACCATGTTAGGATCCCTAACACTATACTAGTATGATTTTAAGCATTTTCACTATGTTTGGAACATTAGAGATAAGCTTGGAATCTTGTAAGCAACCTAATATAGTTATATATATATCTATGTATCTTACTTAAACAACATCATTTATAATTTTTCAACTCTCTCATAATCAAACCATGCATTCATCCTTTAGGTAACTTAACTCTCATCTTATAGGTCTGTAGGTAACTTAACCATGTTTGAGACCCCATGAATACTCACTCCATCTTCATATTCATGATCTAAAATTACATTATAACCATCAATATATTCTCTATAAATATTGCATTTATTGGAAACATCTTTAAACTATCATGGGAATCCATATTTTTCACACGAGGACTTTATACAAATCTATAGTAGTTATGGAATGTGCTTTCAACTCTAAAACCATAATTGAATCCTACAAGCAAAATGAGAGAAACTTGGGGGTATTCCATCAATAATTCATGGAAATCCTCTTTCAAATTCCTAAGGATGTCTCTCAATATATTATTTCTTTCTTAACAAAACCTTGCACGGAAACACTTAAACACTATAATTAAATAAAGTATTATTGAAATGTCTTATAAATAATTAAACCAAAAGAGGATCAATATCATGAAGATCTATATTCACATTAGAACCATGTATATATTTTTTAACCATTTAAACATACTTTATACCTCCATGATAACCTATCTTATAACATTACAAGAGGTTGTGAGACCATAAATCAAAATACAATCCTATAACATATCTAAAAAGATGTGTGAGACCTTAATATCTTGATTTGTTTTCATATTCCTCATTGAATACATGAAAGCATATTTATGATTGCCTTTTATTTTATTTTTTTAAAATATTCTCTTTTGAATCCTTAAGAAACCCTTTTGGAAACCACATTCCTACATACAAAATAAATGGATGTATATTTTTGCTTAAAAACCTCATTTACAAGATTACAACATTTCAATCTCACCAAATTTCCTGTAACTTCCATGCTATAGGATTTTTGATGAGAGGGGAGAGTTTTTTGGACTTTTTTGTGGCCTTTAGAAGTCTATAAAATCACCAACATGTGTATTCATAAGACTACTGTTTAAGATAGATTTTAGACTACCTACAAATTTCTTTGTAGATCGACGTTCTTCTAAGTTCTCAAACTATTTTGATGATTTATGGTGGTTCCATAAACCTATTAACCTTTACTAATGTGTGATTCAAGTCATAAAAAATGAGGAGTGTGTATAAACCCTTGACTATTTCTCTCTCAAGTTATCTACAGGTAGTTTCAGAGATTGTTAACAATTGTTCACAACCCTATATTACTTTCAATACCGCTAAAAAAATGTAGATGAACCATTTGGACCTTATTCATTCCCTATAATGTTTATAATAAACCATGACACAAGAGAACATAGATAGCTTGTACATGAAACTCACTTGTAGGTGATTGTAAATAGGTATTAGATAGGTTTTTTCTTGATTTAAAGATTATGGACATTGCTTTCTTATTTAATAGGGTTTTATAAAATGATTATGGGACCTAATTTGAACTCCATATTATGTTTGAGGACTATGGTGGACCCTAGTATAAGACTTATTGAAAACCTTCAACTCTATATCTACCTCTATGTTTGAAGGTTATTATACCCTATCTTATTTGTTAAGACATTAAGAAGGATCAATAAACCTTGTAGATGATTAATAAAGGACTCTATATCTCATGTCTACTTCATATAACTTTCAAAACCCATACATAATGTGCATATAAACCCAAAACTACAAATTCTTAACTTCTTTATCCATGGAACAAGCTCTAATGTCTTCTTTAATACTAAGACCTCCAATGGGGATCAAAAGCTCTGAGTATATATTTTTTTGATTATATTAGTGGTATTTTAAGGGGTTATTATATACATGTAGTCTTTTTATTATGCTCACAACCTATAACTAGGCACTTTTTGGCTTATAGAATAACATATTATCATTGGGAACCACAATAATATCATACGATCTTAAAAAAACCTTGTTATATTTGTAATTTTTATCTTAAGATGGCTTACAAACCTTTTAAGGGTGAATTCATATAATAGGGTTTAGGAATGGTATTTTGAATGAATTTAGAGACTTGGTTATGGATCTATGTTATTCAACCCTCTTCAGAAGATTATAGGTCAGCATGAGATGATCAGTGACTATCCAAATATTACCAACACCCTATAACTACTATACAAAAAGAGAATAATGTAAAATATAACTAATTTTCCTTATGATCCCTACAAAACATGGTTACATGGACCTTAATTAGGATATTGTAACTCTTAAAAATATTTCTTATAAACCTAGTTTGATGCTTCTTAAGATTTGAATAGTTTGAATGCCATGAATAAGGACTTGAAGATAGCTAATAGTTTGATCATGGCCCGACACACCTTTCCCATGTTAAGATAACTAGAGTCCACTATGAACTAGGAATGGAAGGATAACCATGAAGTCAAATGCATTCTTTTGGCAAATTATATGGACTTAAGAGCTTCTAAGAAATTTTAAGATGCAAAATGACTTTAAAAAACCTTAAGAATGTTTCACCCTCTTAAAATTACTTTGATGAGTAACTTATGATCCCTTTTCCCCTTTTATGAATTAATAATTACTTTCTAAGGCCTTTTGTTCAATTTCACTAAAAAAGGAATAGGCCTCTAAAAGGCTAGTATGACACTAATTAATAAATTTATGACCCTCCTAATGTTGATATCAGACCTAGGAGGAGTGATAGTCAACATTTCTTGGTGACTTCCAAGGTGTGTTTTCCTGCCCAAACACCTACACCAATTACCTTATCAAATCTATTTGGCTTGGAGTCATCGATATTAAGAACATTGATGAATAATGAGACAAGTTAATACCATGACATGACTGAAAAATACTCAAAACAAACTAAAACAAATTCATCTATCACATAAAAAAGAAGAAAAAATAACCATAACTATGATAGCAAAACTTAAAGGAATGTAAAACAACTAATTTACTATGTACAAGACCTAAAAATGACTTCAAAACTTGTCCAATCAACCTAGGTCAAAAAAAAAAAAAAAACTCTAAGGTCTTTCCTAATATTTATAAAGACATCATCATATGGTTGATAGGAGTGAGTGAATTTTTTATTTTCAAATTGACAACATGACTTACCATCTCTTAATAATCTATCTTTAATAATTACCACTAGCCCATTATCTCCATCATTGATCATCAAGATCATTTGCTTGTTTTCCAATTGATCATCCAAGTCAAAAATGATTTTTAGATTGATAAACTCATTTATTAACTCACTAAAATTTAGTTGTGTAACCTTATTTTCATATGCACCTTTTATCTTTGATTGATCTTTGGGGAAAAATCACCCTCTTCTTGAAATAAATGTGTAGTTTAGAGATCATTGTCAATATTTTTCCAACCTAATTTATTATTTGTGGAAAAAATCATTATTATTGATTTTAAAAGCTTATATTTATCTTACATGATGTCTTTAGGACTATCAAGATGAGATATGATTGTTAGGATAGCTTTGGTATCCTTTTACTACTCTTTAAGTTCCATTGGATTGTTAAAAGCTTCAAATTAACTAATGATATCAAAATATGTTTTCAATAACTCATCAATATCTTCTTTAGGATTCAAAATATTATGTATAATGGTATTTTCCTTTCTTAATTAATCACCTAAATGTAATATGATTTCTAAGGTCACTAGATCTTTAGGCAACCCACAAGTATTTAGATCCACCATCTGATCACCATAAGTCTCCTACACCCATGACTGATTTTTAGAAGGATAATCAACATATTCCATTATTTTGGCATGATGTTCATATTTTTTCATGATGTCATTAGATGGGTCAACTAGATCTATATTAGTTACAAGTTCATCAGTGTATCTATTCTTCTCTTTAAGGGTTATTGACTTACTAAAATCCTCAAACTCTTTGGTGATGTCATTATGTAGCTAATTTTACCTAAATTCAAAGTAGATGGAGTTGATCATGCATGAATGTGCCTCTAATTATCAACATTTCCCCTGGTCAGAAGTGTATAGGGTGATAGTTTTTGTTAGAACATAACTAGATACTGAGAGGTGGGGTTAATTAATATATCAACTAAAAGTAGTCCTTTAAATACTTCTAAAGAAAATTGAAATATATATTCAAATGACATCAAAAATGTAGAGATCACACACACATAGATACACATGAAACCAGATGTATATGTGGAAAACCCATTGGAAAAAACCACGATGAGAATAGCCACTATAATCTACTATTCTAATCTAACCTCATCATCAAATCCTCACTAGTTAACATATAAGGGCATCAACCCTAAGGAGGCACCAATCCCATAATAAGAGCTTCAACTATAAGGAATCACCCATTTTATAATATGAACAAAACATTAGCCTGTCTGATGACACCAATCAATCAAATTCTTTTATGGAGCTACAACTCTAGATTATAGCATAGATTCATAAATGAATCCAATCCTTTTGTTCTCTATTATAAGTTTGATCTATAACTAATCATGATCTACACATAATATCTTTATGCCTTTCTAATATTTACCCCTTTACCTCTATGTCTAGATATGTTTCTATTCGACACACTTCACCTTTCTTTCTCTCTTACTCTAACTCTTTATTTGACTTCATTTCATAGTAATAACAATATCACTAGCCTTATTTTCTATGTCCTAGATGTCATATATATAAGCAATGGATCTAGGTTTCCTTATCTTCACATATACTATGATCCAAAACTCAAACGTTTTGATTGATAGATATTCCAAGAACACAAAAATAACATAGTAACAATGAATTCTTTGAGAAGAGATGTTTTATTACTCAAGATTGCAATGCAACTATATGCTTACCTCTAGGAAGAGATGTCCACTTTCCATTTAAGGTTACATATTCATTTATACACATTTTTAAATTAAATGGAATATGATAAAGGTAACCAATATTGAGGAAGATTAAATGGTTTGACTTCCACAATTTAAAATAATACAAAATTTGAGGAATTACTATTTTTAGAAACTTACTATTTTTAGACTGCACTAGTAAAATTGAAATTTAAGGAACTTCTATTGGGTTTTCAAGGGTCAAAACCCACCAATCAGAGATCCATGACATGTCATCACATTCTCCTCATTATTAGATTTTAAATAGTTAAAATGGGGAGTAAAGTAGAGCTATGGTGCAAATGTTATGGCTCTCAAAAGTTCTATCATCAATTGGGGTAAAACCATCACCTAAATTATTACTTGAATTATTGTCTAGATCATTCCTCTCTCCTTGAGAATAAATGATCCCCATTGTGTCAATATTCCTCATCATGTGTGGTAGTTGTGTCTTAATTTGATTCTCTATGAGCCACTCACCTTGGAGGCTAAGCTATCCCCTTTTGACCACCCAACAATGCGGAATAGAGTGTCCTCTTGTTATCTTCATCTAGGTGTCCAAAATTTGATCCTCCTCCACTAGAGAAAAAATTTATGGATCAAGCTCATCAATGTCTAGTTCTTATAATATGATTAAAGTGTCGAGTAGAGGAGGATGATATGGTTTGATGAGTTCCACATTACATATTATATGCAAACCAAGGTAGGTTAGTAGGTTCAACTCAAAATCATTTTCTCTAACTTTTCTAGTGATGGTGTAGGGACCATATCTTAAAGGGTAAATTTTTCTATGTGGGAATACAAGTCATTCCTTTTGAATCCATAAATAAACCTTGTCACCCAAAAAAAAATGGTGTGTAATCATTTGTTTGTCATGGCATTTCTTATACTTTTGATTCATCTTCTCCAAGATGTCATGAACTTGCTACTAGATGTGTTGCATTTTTTCAATGAACTTTGTTGATTTTTCTACCTTAGATCTCCCCTGAGGTGTGTATTCCATGGTGGAGAATGGAATTTATATATCAATTGGTTCCATGAGTTGGAACTCAAAGCATACTTAGAATGGACTATACTTGGTCGAGTTGTGCAAGCCCTGATTCTATCCATGTTGTATGAAAAGAAACCCCTCATCCTATGTGCATGGATGTTTGGAGTGATACATATGAATCATGTGAACAATCAATAGCTTCACCACTTCTATCTGACCATCAGTCTATGGATGGAAAGCTATGTAATTCATCATATTGGTATCCATCATCTTCCATAGAGTGGACTAAAAGATGATCAGGAACCTACTATCTTGATCTGAGACAATGGACTTGGGGAGACCAAAATGGAGCCATAAATGACTAAAATATAGTTGATTAGTTTCTTCAGTAGATGTATTTTTCTTACAAGAAATCATGATAGCCATTTTTAAAAAATGATCAACTAAAACAAAAATATAGTCCTTGCCATGTTTTGAAGTGGGAAAACCTAAGAGAAAATCCATTTAGATAGATTCCCAAGGCCTAGTTGGTTCTAGAAATGGCATGTACAATGCTTTCTTCTTATATGTTGGCTTGGATATCACACATGGGGTTCAAGATTTGAGGTACCTTTCCACATCCTTTCACATATGGGGCTAGTAGAAGTGTTTTTGAAGAACTACCAATGTCTTTTCTATACCAAAGTGTCTATCTATCTTATTAAAATGTGCTTCCCATATCATCTTCTATTGCTCTACAACTAGAACACAGATGTGCCCCATATGACAAAGGACATTATTTTGAAAATAGAAATCATAAACATGTTTACCTTCTTGAAGCACCTAATATGTATCAGCAAAGGTAGGATCTGCTTCATACAGAGCACCCTAAGTGGCAATCTTGTGTCCACATAAGTCAAAAACTATTATGAGTGTAGTAATTAGTGTGTGGCTTAGACAATATATGACCATATTTAATCTCCCATTTTTATGTTTGATTATCAGATGGAATTGTTGTAGATATGTCACCCACTTTTTTTGCCTCTCATTTCATAGTTTTCTTTGCATCTAGATGAATTTTAATGGTCTGTGGTTAGTGTGGATGATCATCTCTTTCCCTAAGATGTAGTGTTTCCATTATTTACAGGCTTACACAATGGCATAGAGCTCTTTATCATATTTCAAGTATTTCCTAACTATACTAGGGAAATATTCACTATGATATGCAATAAGATGGCCATGTTTCATGATGATAGCTCCCATGGCATATTTAGATGCATCTGATATCAACTCAAAATGTTGATGTAAATCTAGAAAGGCAAGAATAGGGGCTGAGCAAACTCTATTCTTCAAATTCTCAAATTCCCTTTGTTGTATTTTTCCCCACTAAAATGTAACTTTAGCTCCTCCTTTAGTAACTTGGGTTAGTAATGAAGCAACATGTGATAATATAAGAACAAACCTATGACATAAATTTGCAAGACCCAAAAATCTATAAAGTTTTATGAGGGTCCTTGGTGTAGACCATTCTCAAATAACCTAAATCTTCTCTACATCAACATGGACCCCTTCCTCATCCATAACATACCTAAGGTACTAAATTATTCTCATCTAAAATGTGCATTTATCGAGATTTTCATACAACTTATGATCCCAAAGAGTTTGAAGCACCTTATGAACATGTTGCAGATGTTCCTCCCATGTTCTATTGTAGATGAGTATGCCATCTAGGTAGATAACCATGAATGAGTTCCTGAAGGTTCAAAAGATGTCATCTATCATCCTCGTGTAGGTTGAAAGTGTGTTAGTTAAGCCAAAATTCATAATGAACCATTCAAAGAGCCCTTCCTTATATTTGAATGTAGTCTTCCAAACATCAGTGGGATCAATGGGAATTTGGTGATAGTAAAATTTGAGATCAATTTTGGTGAAGAAATTTTCACCATGGAGTTGGTCAAGTAGGTCATCAATCCTAGGGAGGGGGTCACAATTCTTCACAGTGATTTTATTCAAGGATTTATAGTCAATTCAAAGCCTTTATGTTCCATATTTATTTGGTACTAGGATAATTGGGTTGCCATAGGGTGAAGAGCTTGGCTTGATGTGACCCTTTTGGATCAATTCATAAATCTAAATTTTTATCTCATCATTCTCCAAAATTGATCTATAATACATAGGACTATTAGGCAAAGGTGATCTTGGGATCAAATTGATAGAATGATCCAAAACTCAAAAAGCTTTGGTTGAAATATAATTCAGAAATAAGAACAACACAATTCAAATAATGCTATCTCTGAAAAGAGATGTTTTATTTATCAAAATTGCAGACCCAAAACATATGCTTATCTCTGAGAAGAGATGCCTGATTTCCATTTCAGGTTACATATTCATTTATAAATGTTTTGAAGGTGTGGGGAGGATATGGAAGCTCAATAATATCAAGGGAGATGAATTGGTTCGACTTCCACAATTTACAACAATACAGAATTCGAGGAATTACTATTTTTAGAAACTTACTATTTTTAGACTGCACTACTAAAATTAAAATTTAGGACACTTCCATTGGGTTTTAGGGGGTCAAACTTCATTGAGAAAAGCTCATGCCATTTCATGATTTTACCCTCATTATTATCTTTCCAATGGCTCAAACAATGAGTCAATTAGAGCTACGGTGCAAAAGTTATGGCTCTCGAAAGTTCTGTCATCAAATGGGGTGGACCCATCACCCAAATTGTCATCTGAATTGTTATCTGAATCATAGAATGTTTTACCTGGTAGTGTAATGGAACTCCCATGGGTGACTTGAATAAGTCAACATATTCTCCTATGATATGTCCCATCTACTTCTATTGTTGCATTGATTATGTAGTTAGGACTACAACATCATCCTTCTTGGATTTCTATGGTTTGACCACCATGAGAATGAATTGCATTGTCTTCTCCACGAATATCTTACATTTTTTAGAACTAATCAGGGATATAGATGTGGTTGGTGGTACCTCTAGTACCCTATAGTGTCACATTCCAAGGGTGAGGGTGATTCTTTAGGTTCATGATTCATAGATTCCATGTTAATCATACATGAAAGGTTGACCAAAGAGTACATCACAACCATCTAGGTTGACCACATCACACAAGACTTCATATTGGAAATGTTTTATTACATATGAAAGAAGACACTGATGGGTGACATCAAGGTTTCTCCCTGGGCTCAACCATCTAATATTATATGGCTTTGGGTGAGGGTTCAGGGATAGATTTAGACTTTTCACAACTTTGGTAGAGATTAAATTTTTTTGACTCTCAGTATTAACAATGACATGTAGAGGCTTACCTTTTACCCATAATTTAGAGTGAAATAACCTTTCCTTGTCATCTAGCCTTTCCTCACAGGTCTGTGATGAAGCAATGATGGTATCAAGCTCAACATCTATAATCTATTCTTCATCCCCTTTGACTGTAGGTTGTGTATGAGACAGAGCAATAGATGTTGAGTATTGTGACTAAAAAAGAAGTGACTTAATGTCTAGGCATTCTTCTTTGGAGAGAGTTCTAGTTTTGTAGTAATCACACAATTTTATAGTCTTCCCCTTTTGGGGTTTTTTTATCTTGAAATTCTTTTTTATTCCAATTTTGGCCTCATGTTTGACCATCCTTATCACTTTTCCATTTTGAAGGCTAAATCTTCATATTATCTCTTCCATGATTCTATTCAATCATCACTGTGAACTTGTATGCCTCACCGAGGGTTTCTAAATTAATGTGTTATATTTCCCCTATACATAACATTATAGTCCACCATGATATTTGAGAGTCTTATGTTTCTCACTTTCTTGGATGCCCAATCTTGTAGATAGAGAATGAAAAATATTGGTGTAATCTTGAAAAGATTAGTCCTTGCCTTAGTGAATTTGTTATCACTATATGTACAAGTCATCATATGCTCCAATGGGATAGTATTCTTCCTAAACTGCTTCCATAAAATCATCCTAGGTAGGTTCCACCTCAAGGCCAATGTCATCTATATTGAACCTCTTTTTGTACACTTCCCACCAATTTTTCATGGATAATGATGCTTTCAAAAGAGCAAAAGTGATCTTTTCTCCATCGGTGAATTTATTTATAGAAAATTATGAAAACAATTGATCCGACAAATTTTATACTACATCATCATTGATTTTTCCTTCAAATGTATGGATATCAAAATTCACCTAAACCTTGAAGGGTGTTGGATATCTGAAAGGATGTTCCATGGATGAGGAGCTAGGAAGTGTAGCTAAAGAGCTAGAATTTCCCATCAAGAGTTATTGGATAATTTGGGTGAATTTTTGTAGTATCTATGATTTTTGTCATTGGAGGGATTCATTCACCATTTCCTTGAATGGATCAGATGTCTCAGTGTTTTTTTATATTTGAAGTTGTTTGGAGTGCATAGGTGGATAGTTTGGAAGCTGTGTTGTTTTCCACCCAAGCTTCTTATACCCTGAACTCATCCTTAGGATCATACACTCTCAAGACAAATCACTTTGATACCAATAATCCAAAACTTAGAGGTTTTGATTAATATATATTTCAAGAACATGAAAATAATATAGTAATAATGGATTCTCTAAGAAGAGATGTTTTATTACTCAAGATCGTAATACAACTATAAGTTTATCTCTGGGAAGAGATGTCTGCTTTCCATTTTAGGTTACATATTCATTTATACATATTTTGGAATGAAGAGGAGGATGTGGAAGGTCACCAATATTTAGGGAGATTAAGTGGTTTGACTTCCATGATTTAAAATAATATAGAATTTAAGGAATCACTATTTTTAGACTACACCACTAAAATTGAAATTTGGGTCACTTATATTGGGTTTTCTAGGGTAAAAACCAATGGAGAAAATCTACATACCATCTTACCACATTATACTCATTCTTAGCTTTCCAACAGTTCAAACGGGGAGTCAATTGGAGATACGGTGCAAAAGTTATGGCTCCCAAAAGTTTTGTCATCAATTGGGGTAGAACTGTCACCTAAATCATCACTTGAATTATTGCCCAAATCATAGTATGTGTTCATGCATAGACTGTAACACATTATACTCTATTCTAGACTCAATTCATTATAACTTAAACTGTAAGTTTCCCATGTCTTGAACTTAGCTCCATCACCACGATTCCTAGTCTTTTTACTATTTATAGCATTTTTTGGACACTATTTTTGATGCACATGCACATTTACATAAATTTAATTAGTTACATAGATCAATATCATTATTTGTATCATTATTTAGGGCTTACATGCATGTTCTTGCATATTCTTATATCTGATTGTTATAATGGACATATCTTTAAATATCAATCATTGATCTTGTGTTTGGCACTACAATCCAATGTTCCATATTCAAATAGATCAACTTTAAAATATGTCCATTTGATCACATTATTACCAGCTCATGCTATCCATATAATCTTTCTATGCTTCAAAAATTTAGTTTTGTCAACTTTAAAATGCATATGTCGATCTTCCTGATTTGAGCTTCCACATGCCATTGGATCTTCATACTAGATCAATCTTTAATTTTGTCTAGATGTTAAACATAGAGCTCTTCATTCCATCTCATTTATTTTTGATCCATTGGATTACTTATGCTCTATCAATCTTCCTAGAATTTTTCAATATTTAACTAGCCACTATGTTGATAAACCTTGAGCACTTTATTCCATTTGAGTCCACTTGCTCTGATGGATCTCCTTTACATGATCATCTACTCACCATTAGATCTTCTAAAAATCTTGATCTTTAACTCTACTTAGTTATCAATAATGTGACACTTGGCATAAGCACGTGCCATTTGTAAATTGTTTTTAGATACCACTATTAAGACACTTGGCATACTCAAATTTCTCATTAATAATTTGAATTTAAACCATACCATATATTTATTAATAAAACTTTGTGATTATAACACTTGTCACTTATGCATTTACATAGAGGTCCTTTTGAAAATTTGACTTCATTATGCTTCATTAGATCTTCTTTGTATGATTAATCAATTGTCTTTGATCAAGCTAGGATGAATATAAAGTATAATACTTAGGAAATATTAAGTCTTTTGAGATAGTAATCCTTAGGTCGAAGGGGCTGGTTTTACAATGATAACAAAGGCTTAAGTTATAACTTAAGCCACCAGGTCCTAGTTATATCTAGTCAAAATCAAAATATAAAATCATATTGATGGCATGACTTACACCCTTAGGGTTTAACTAAGAAACCCTATCTTGTCTAAGATAAAATATAATTCAATTCTAAGTTCATTCCTTCTCATTTTAACTTGAGGACCATATGTCTAGAATGCTCATGAAAAACCCATAATAGATCTGCTATGTATTTCCTTGAAAAATGTCCATAAATAATCTTTGTAAAAGCATGATAAATTTTCAAGACCTACAAATTTTGACCAAGTATCAGGACCATTTTAGTATACCTGAAAGGCTAACTTTGTACCTTCATAACTCTTGTCACACTTCATCACATGACTTGTAAATTATCTCATAAGATCCTCTTACATAATGGATTTTATCCATATATCCATATACCCCTGAGGCCTTCATATGTGCAAGATATGGCATCATTAAAGTGCCTAATTATGTTTATCGTGTAACCTATAGATTTGACTATGTTGGAAAATAGTGTCAAAATGTCCTAGAGCCATACATTTATCAAGCATATATTTTTCCATGCTATGTCACATGACTTGAGATTTAGCATGTAGAAACTAGAGACAAAATAAAAAAACCCATATGACTATTTTGTCCTCAAAACTCCATATATGTGAATAATGACCTCAAAAATATGCTTACATGGATCTGATGAACCATTTTACAAATTTGTCTAAGTGTTATAACTTAGTGATATATGTTTGAGTAGCTAAATTTACATGCCCATATCTTCAATTTATACCTCATCGTATGGCTTGAAATATAACACATAAAAACTAGGGACTAGTGTGATCACAACCAAGTGACCAACTCCCCCATAATCATTCACATGTGGCAATGGTGATGTTAGCATAATGCCTTTTAATATTTTCCTATCATAAACCAAAAATGTCTACTGATCAATACGAAGAACTAGATGAATTCCACTCATGCACATAAGCACTCTAATCATCCTTGCCCTCTGAGAGGATCCTTTACATATCCTCTAATCACCATACTCAGTCTTGACCATCAATGACATGCTCATAATTCCCCTTTTGACATAAATGACAATCATATTTCCAAAAGTCTCCCCTTTCATCATTGATGGAAAACTAAATGCTCTAATCTTCTAGTACTTTACTCTTTCTTAGGCATTTCTTCAATTCGATTATAATGGGTATGAACTGAATCTATTCACACCATACTTGCTCCCCCTTAGGAAATGGCACATTTTCTTAGTACTTAACTTGGACACTTTCTCTATTTCTTCTTTGAAATTTTCACTTTGTAGAGAGCATTTGGTCTTTTTCTCCCCCTTTGTCATCAATGGCAAAGGGACTCTTTTTGACTATTTATCTAATTGTTTTCCCTCTTTATCAGATAAAGGAGTTTGTCTAAGAATTTTCAACCATTAACTCATTAGAAATTACTAAAAGTATGGATACCTGAGTTAACTTTTTATTTTCTTATAGGGATTAACAAAGCTTCTTTGAGACTCCCCTAGACTCATGCCCCATCACTAGGATCAAGTGATGTGATGTAGGAGCCACCACTCCCACTTTCTATCTAATATTTTTGAAATATTCATTGTGAAGAGGTTTGGTGAATATGTCTATAATTTGATCCTTAGTTGGCACATATTCCATTGTGACCTCTTGATTTGCAACCTTCTCACATAAAAAGTGATACTTGACTGATTTGTGTTTGGTTCTAGACTACATCACTGGATTCTTTAATATGTTAATAACACTTGAATTATCACAAAAAATAGAGATAGGTGGCTTGTACTCTACTTGGATGTAATTTAGAGTTTGCTTCATCCACAAGAATTGAGTACAACATGCCATTGCTACTAGATGCTCTCATTCTATTGTAGAAAGAGTAACTGAATCTTGATTTTTTCTCAGCCATGAAACAACTTTGTTTCCAAGGAAAAAATCACAAGCACTATTGATTATTTTATCATCCACACTTCCTACAAAATCAACACACACACACACACACACACACACACACACACACACACACACACACACACACACACACACACACACACACACACACACACACACACACACACACACACATGTTGTTAAAGTGAAATAATCAATTGTAGGATACCATAGGCCATAGTCAATTGTGATCTTGATGTATCTAAAGATCATTTTCATTGCATTGACATGTGACTCTTTAGGAGTAGCCTAAAATATTACAACCATGCACACTGCATGCATGATATCTAGTTTAGATGTCATTCAGTATAAAAAGATAACTATCATTGATCTCTACATTATCTAATTTGCATCAAGGGACTCATCCTATTTGCTCAACTTGCATCCAGTTATCATGGGAGTACTAATCAGTTTGTTATCTTCTATTCCAAATTTATTGAACATTTACTTTGAATTCTTAGTTTGGGATATGAATATCCATTCATCAATTTGTGCTATTTGTAGACAAAGCAAGAATGAAAATTTTCCTAGCATAAACATCTCAAAATCACTTTGCATTTGTGTAATAAATTCTTTTCACATTCTATTATTTTTACCACAAAAAATGATGCCATCTACATATACAACAATAATTAACATATGTTCACCATATGATTTGAAGCAAAAATTGATGTCTACACATATTTTACTGAAAACTTATTCTTGCAAGTACTAATCCAATATTTAATGCCATTTCCTAGGTGCTTGTTTAAGACCATATAGTGCTTTCTTTAATCTCCATACATAATCTTCTTGTTTTGACAACTGAAAACATTCAAGTTGTTCTATTTAGAGTTCCTCTTCTAGGTTTCCATTCAAGAAAGTAGACATGGCATCTATTTGATAGAATTTGAAGTTATTATAAATAGATAATGCTAGAAACATTCTTATGGATCCCAATCTAGTAAATGTAGAAAACATTTCCTCCAAGTCTATGCCCTCAACTTGTGCATATCCTTTGCACACCAATCTTTCGTTATTCCTTACAAGCACTCCATCTTCATTGAGATTGTTTCTAAAGACCCACTATGTACCTATTATATTATTTTTAGAAGGTCTTAGAACTAATTACCAAGTTTTGTTCTTTTCTATCTGGCTCAATTCTTCATCCATGGCTTTTAGCCAATTCTCATCCTTGTTGGCTTCAACATAGCTCTTAGGCTCAATTTCAAACATAAGAGAAAAACTTACTTGCTCCTTGGTCATTGTAGCTCTTCTATTTGTCTAAAATCCTTCATTATTATTTATAATTATCTTCTCTTTAGGATGATCCTTTTGAAAAAATCTTGCAGGTGGCTTTTCATTCATTTCCTCAACCTCTTTATTATATACTTCTTATTCAAGATCTAATTCTTCAATATTGATTTCCTTGATAAGTTTAACATGTTTTAATACTTATTCAATCTTGGCATTGATTCTCTCTATAATCTTATATAGCCTTTTATTTTAACATACATAAGATTTGTTTTGACTATAATAACCAATAAATATTCCTTCATCACATCTTGATTCTAAGGTTCATAATTTTTCCTCTTTTTTCCTAATGTAGCATTTACTTCCAAACACTCTGAAGTACTAAATAGAGGTAGGCTTTCCATACCATAGTCATAGGGATTTTTATCACTATTTACCCTTAGTTGAACTCTATCCAAGATGTATACTATTTTTTGGATTGTCTCTCTCTAATATCCATCAAGTAACATGGCATCTTTTAACATTGTTCTGGCCATCTCTTTGACTATCCTATTCTTTCTCTCAACAACTCCATTTTGTTATGGAGTCCTTAATATAGATTAATGACTTATGATCCCATGTTTCTCATAATAATCTATGAACTCATTTGAGGTGAATTATCCACCTTTATTAGATCTTAAGCATTTGATTTTTCATCCAGTCTCATTTTTTGCCATGGCTCTAAAGATCTTGAATCTTTCAAATGCCTGAGACTTGTCCTTCAAAAAGGTCACCCATGTAATTCTTGATTAATCATATAAAAATAACATGAAGTATATTTATCATTTAGATCCTATTGTCTTAGTAGGACCACAAAGGTCAGTATCAACTAATTCTATAGGTTTTATAGTTGCATACTCCTTTGTCTAAAATTTGACCTTTGTCTGCTTGCCTAGTTGACATTCCTTGCAAGTAATGTCTATAGGTTTGTTTATCTTTGGTGTGTGTCTTACACACTTTTTCTATCTTAATTTTAAGAGGTTATTAAAGTTAACATGGCCCAATCTTCTATGTTATAACCAACTCTCATCAGTATTTCCTATCAAGCAACTATTACCATTCACTTCAACATGATTATAGATGTTGCTTTCAATATTTTTAACTTATGTAATTATTATTATATATCTCTTTATCTTAAAACCTTATGATTTAAATGTGACCTTATATCCATTATCACACATTTGACTGGCACTTAAGAGATTCTACTTCAATCCTTCAACATAAAGGACATCATGTGTAAGTAGTTTTCCATCTATGTTCAAAGTTACTTTACCTTTGATCTTTACTAATTTTTATCTCCCAAGATGACATATACTTCATTAAATTCACTCAATTTGGTGAAATTTCCCTTGTCACTAGTCATATGCTTTGATCAACCACTATCTATCAACCATAAATTCTTCTCCTTGGCATGGAGTGTAGTTTAAGTAATCATGGATCAATCTTTCACTTTCCACATATCCTTAGGTTTCATTTTTGGATTTTGTTGACCAAATTTTGGATCTTCAAGCCAAAAATTTTCACCCCCTATCTAAAAATTTAGCTACCTAATTCTATATCTTTGGTCAAGTCTAGTATGTAGGAAATGTTCTATACAAGCCACAACAAAAGTACAAGTGTTTGTTCTTTCATGGGGTTTGTTTTGGTCTTTTTCTAAGTGTTTATTCTTTTGAATTTTTTGTCTTCAAGTGTTTTTTCTAAGACTTTTCCAAATTATTTTAGGAAAATTCTATGTGCAACTTTTTTGAAGGAATTTGTTTGGACACTTTATCCAAAACAACTTTCCTAAAGGGTGCTTGTAACTTTTCTGAAAGGAACTTTAACTTTCCTAAAGGACATTTTCAAGATAAAGGACCCTATAATTGTTTTTGAAGGGTATATTTTGTTCAAAAAAGGAACATTTAAAAATCTTGAAGGTCACTTGAACTTTCTCAAGGGACTTTTTCAAGCTAAAGGACCCTTTCATTTTTCCAAAGGGTATGTTTTGTTTGGAAAAGGTCCATTTCAAAATCCTAAAGGACACTTGAATTTTTTAAAAGGATACTTTCAAGTCAAAGGTGTCATTTACATTTCTTCTTAAGGGCATGTTCCTTTCAAAAGGTATAGATACAAAAAGTTTGAAGAGGAGAGTCCTTTTCAAAATTCCTCAAGGGATCTTTTCAAAGAGTTAAAGGGTCATTTACACAAAGTGAAAGGGTCATTTATAGCAAACCCAAAATAATTCTTTCAAAAATATTATCCAAGGAATTCTTTTAGAAAAATCATGTGATAGTAAATCTTGAATACCAATAGTTGTAGACAAATTATCCAAAAGCAAGTAAGAGATAAAAAGTCTTAGAACAAGTACCACAAACAAAATGTCTAAAAGAAATACTTGAAAGTGATGGCCTATAAAATGTCAAAGTTTAGACTAAAAAAATTAGTTGTTGGGATTTAAACAAAAGATGATAGCCCACATAAAGTTAATTTTAAATTATGAAGAATAGCTTTTGCTATTCAAAATACATGGTAAGAACATGAGAACATACATGGAAATGATAAATGGCATGAATCCTAAGCTCTGATACATAACAAGTGAGAATAGGTAGGCCAATAGTTCATGTTGTTGCACCATTAAACAACTCCATGAGCTAGTAAAGAATAACTTGCATCAAAATAACATTCCAACAGATGGACCCATCTATAGCAAAAGGTAGTTCAATGTATCTTGATTCCACTTGTGTAACTATAAAGGGATTTTCTTACATAATGTAGCATAACTATTTTTATTTTCAAGATTGACACCTATCCAAGTGACCCTTGAACTCCCTTTTATTGATCTCTCTATCAAAGGCTATAAATATGGATTCTCTTATCTCATTTAACCATGATCTTTGAACTTGGTATGGCAAAACCCTACCAAAATTTTACCTTGAATCAATAAAGACAAGTGTTTTACCTCATTCAAAGAGTGCATTAAGTGTACATGCTTAGTATTAGTATTATGTATGTGTAATTTCCATTTACCTTCACATGTTGATGATGCCATTAGTACCTAGTGTATTGTGATTTTCTCCTTCCGAGTCAACAAGAAATATCTGAAGAGATTGTAGATACAATGGAAAAATAATTCCATAGAGTATATTGGAACACCTATTGCTTAAGTCCTTCTAAATCTATGCCATTTACTAGACCCCATGTTGAAATACTGATGTGTGACAGAGAAAGTTGATAATGAGTGAAGTGTATATGTAACTTGTCCTTAATTCAAGTGTATGCTCAAGGTATGAGTAGAGAAAATATTTTGGTGCATCAACCTATTAGAAAAAGTTTAAATTCTAGTTATTTTAACCCTTTTCATTCCCCAAGTTGTTAATAGTAGGAATACAAGATTTAAAGGTGCATCAAGGGGAACTAGCCCCTAATCTAGAGATTCATCTCAATGAAATTATCACCCATAGCAAGAGAGATTATTACCATTTTCCACTTGGATGAGGAGAAATGAGCATATCTTCAAGGGTGAAAATCTAAGTATAAATATTTTTTGGAGTACTTGATGGGATAATTTATCCAATGAGTTAAAGAATTATTTGTATGTTCTTCAATCAATCAGCCTTTTGGAGGCATTTCAATCAACATCAATGGTGACTCTGAGTTGAATAAGCTAGTTAAGCATCCCTAATACATCAATAAATCATATTTTTTATGTCTAATTATATTTTTGAGTAGTATAGGTCTTGTGTTCCTTCATATAGTTTTGATCAAGCTCAGGTTGTTTATGAAATCACCTCAAGTAGCCCTCTTAATTATCCTTCTCCTAGTGAATCCAAGAGTGCCAGGGAGATAATATTAGATTTTGAAAAGCAAATTTTGTAAATAGATATGTTGAATGAGTGAAATATATATCATCAAGAGCTTATGTACAAGGAGGAATTCTTATTTAAACAAGCTTAAGTCATGGAATCTATGAAGGAGAAACTAGTAAGGTGGAGAATTGATTTCACTCAAGGTATTCAGCCTTTTATCCCTTATTCCATCCCAAAACAACCTCCTCTTATAAAAAATAAACCTTACCCCTGTACACCAAATCCTTTTTATCAAATAACACTTACCAAAATAAAATGAGTCAACCTTCTAGCCCATCTAATGCATAAACTATTCTTGTTGTTAATCCTTTACACCTAGAAATCCAACACCAAAGGACATTAGAATGGCCTTCTATGGAAACTATTTTTTTCAATTCCTTAGAATGTGAGCCCTCCTTTGAATAAAATCATCATACTTCTATTGAAAAACAACACGTACATCCTCAACCAACTCTTCTTATGTACGTGCAAACTCTTCTTGGTTCCCTTCAACCTCCTCAATCCCTTCAACATGATGTTAAGATTCTAAGTTGGATAAATGTATATCATGAACTATCTCAAGACCTTGAGAAAGATAAATTTGCTTCCTATCCTCAAGACAATATTTCCAATCCTAAGATCATAAGTTGGAATGAAATAGTGGAATCATGGGGTAATAAAGAAGAGAAGAGTATTCTTCAAGAGTATGAAAAAATAAATGAAGATACTTCTCCTCATCATGATGATGCACATGATCTCCAATAAAGACTCTTCCAAGAGAGTCTAGCTAAGTAAATTTAATAATTACAGTCAAGAATAAGGTTCCTTAGTCAAGGTGTAATGGATAGTTTAGAACCAATAGAATATTCCATGTCTAAACACACCCCTTATGCACCCCTTCAAGAGAAATATTAAGCTAAATTTGATGTGGATGAAGTGTTTTTCATGTGGAAGGAAGATAATCGATTGATTTTAACCCAAGGTTTACCTCCTCTTGCTCATGAGCTTCTCAAAGAAAACCCCACTTCTCATTCCCAATCTAATTTTGAGCTCACTAGTGCTTAAATCTTTTCAAATTTCATTCCTAAGTCCTCTCCTTCATTCCATACTCCATTTTCACTCCCTTCACCTTCCATTACCTTCCATACTCCAACTCTTTCAATTCAAATTCATGAACCTATCCATTCACCCTTCATTTCATTCCATCCTAAAGAAGAAATTATTTTAAGGGAGGCAAGTGAGCAAGATAAAATGCAATTCTTGGTTTATTAAGAGACTATCATGAGTGATAATGAAGATGATATCACCATAAGTACTCCATATGAACATCATCATGGTGATTACCATCTTGAGCGTGAAGTAGAAAGCATTATCAAAGATGAATAAGTGACTCAAGAGGTGGCTTCCATAAGAGGTTTTCATGAAAATAAGGTTGAAGAAGTGACTCTTGAAGGTGACATGATTCAAGGAGAAGTTATAGGTCACACATACCCAAAAATGTTCTAGCAATATGAAGATGATATTGACAAACTTTAATTTTCAACATTAGATGGAGAATGTAAGCATGGTGATCTCTCTTTCTCTTTATTTGATGAACCTTCTTATTGATTTATGAAGATAATGATCAAGCCATGGGACCTTAGTTAAATAAGGTTCAAGAGCATATTGTTGAAAAGCTAGAGACCCTTGTTTTTTAATAGTTAGAGACTTTATTTTTAAGTAAGGAGAGAGGTATAATGTTTTGATAAGGGATTTGAAGAAGGAATTATTGAGTGAGAAAATGATGATTTTTGGAATGAGATAGAATTTTTTTTTATCTCAGGTCAAACATCACACCAACTAGCCTTCTTCAAGAGAGTTATGAGGAAGCAAGAGATAATTTTGATAAGATTCTCAAAGAGATAGAAAATAATGAGTTATTCCATGATTCTTACGAAAAGGGTGATGAGACAAATGAACCCTATGATGATGAGGTAGTAGCTATTGATTTATTGATGGACTACACTAGCATGAAAGACTAGTATGAGACATGCTTCGAAGAGTAAGATGAGTACATGTATGTTAGAGACATGTTTGAACTTGATCTAATTGGATACATGCCAATCAAGGTGTTATGCAACAAGGATGAGTCACCAAGCTCCTACTACAACCAGCCACTTATCTGGCATTATTAAGTTTCTTGCCATGGAAGAGACCTAAGAAGTTTTCCCTTTGATCTAGGAGGGGAAGAGCATATTTGGTTAATAGTACATAATTAGTTTTATTTCTATCATGTCTTATCATTTCTTAAGTGCTACGTAGTACATGTGTGTTTTCTTTGGTCTTTTTTATGTGTCTCTTTCCTTTATGTGTTGGAGGTAGTCAACGGTTGTCTATTGATCAAATTTTGAATTATGGTCAAGGTTCTTGGTTTATTTCAGTACTTAATTGACTCCATGCCTAATGGGCTATTTAGGCTACAGGTTTGGTTAGTATAACAGGGATACTACCCATACGAGACACCATTTTATTGACCAAATTTTAGCTCTTCAAGCCAAAATTGGTCACCCCCTATCTAAAACTTTAGCTACCTAAGTCTATATCTTTGGTTAAGTCTAGTATACAAGAAATGTTATATACAAGACACAACAAATGCACAAGTTTTTATTCTTTTGGGGGGTTTGTTTCAGTCTTTTGTTAAGTGTTTATTCTTTTAGGGGTTTTTCTTTGAATTTTTTATCTAAGCCTTTGCCAAATTCTTTTAGGAAATTTTTTTGCACAACTTTTATAAAGGAATTGTTTCAGAAAAGAAATAATTTTCCCAAAGGGTGCTTGTAACTTTTCAGAAAGGCACTTTAACTTTCTTGAAGGACTTTTTCAAGCTAAAGGACCCCTTCATTTTTTATGAAGGCTATGTTTTGTTCAAGAAAGGACCATTTCAAAATCCTGAAGGACACTTACATTTTCCTAAAGGAATTTTCCAAGATAAAGGACCATTTCATTTCTTTTGAAGGGTATGGTTTGTTCAGAAAAGGACCATTTCAAAATCTTGAAGGATACTTTCATTTTTTTGAAGGCTACTTTCAATTCAAAGGGGTCATTTAAATTTCTTTTGAAGGGAATGTTCCTTTACAAAGGTACAAATGCAAAAAGTTTGAAGAGGAGAGTCCTTTTCAAAATTCCCAAAGCAGTCTTTTCAAAGAGCTAAAGGGTCATTTACACAAAGTTGAAGAGTCATTTATAGAAAACCCAAAGGAATTCTTTTGGAGAAATCGCTTGATAGAAAAGCTTGAAGACCAATAGCAATGCACAAATTGTCTGAAAGAATGTAGGAGATATAAATTTTGAAAACAAATGCTACAAAAAAAAGTCTAAAATAAATACTTGAAGGTGATAGCCCATAAAACATCAAAGTTTAGACTATGGAAATTAGCCATTGGGATTAAAATAAAATATGATAAACCACAAGAAGTCAATTTTAAACTATGAATAATAGTCTTTACTATTCAAAAGACTTGGTGAGAACATGAGAACAAATGTGGAGATGATAAATGGCATGAATCATAAGCTCATATACATAATAAGAAAAAATAAGTAGGTTGATGGTTCAAGTTGTTTCACCATTACACAGCTTGATAAGCTAGTAAAGAATAGCTTCGACTAAAATGGCATTCCAATAGATGGACCCATTTATAGAAAAAGGTAGTTTGGCATATCTTTATTTTGTTGGTGTAATCATAAAGAGAATTTCTTATAGAATGTAGTGTAACTATTTCTATTTTCAATATTGACACATGTCAAAGTGACCCTTGAACTCCCTCTTCTTAATCTCTCTCAAAGGCTATAAATATGGATTCTCTTGGCTCATTTAAACATGATCTCTCTTCCTGATATGGAAAAGCCCTACCAAAATTTTACCTTGAATTAATAAAGACAAGTGTTTTACATCATTCAAAGAGTGCATTAAGTGTATATGCTTAGTATTAATATTGTGCAAGTGTAATTTCCATTTACCTTCACATGTTAATGCCAACAGTACCTATTGTATTGTGATTTTTTTCTTATAGGTCAATAAGAAGTGTCTAAAGAGATTGAAGATACAGTGAATAGTTAATTCAATAGAGTGTCTTGGAATGCCTATTGATTAAGTCCTTCTAAATCTATGCCATCTCCTAGACCCCATGTTTAAACACTGTTGTGTGAGAGAGAAAGTCAATATTGAGTTAAGTGTATATGTTACTTGTCCTTGTTTCAAATGTATGTTCAAGGTATGAGTAGAGAAAATATTTTATTGCATCAGCCCTAGTAGAACAAGTTTAAATTCTAGTTATTTTAACCCTTTTCATTCCCCAAGTTTTTAATATTAGGAATACAATATTTAAAGGTGTATCAAGGGGAGCTAGCCCCTAATCTAGAGATTCATCTCAATGAGATTATCACCAATAGCAAGAGAGATGATTCCATTTTTTTTCTTGGATGAGGAGAAATGAGCATATCTTAAAGGGTGCAAATCCAAGTGTCAAAAGTTTCTTTTTAGAAACTTCTGAACCTTTATTTACTTTGGGAGGCATGCCTTTCTTTACATTATGTACTTTTGATCTTGAGAAGCTAGTTCTACATTGTTTAACTATGTGACCAAAGTTATTACAATTATAGTAGATTGCATTTGAATCTAACAAAGGATTAAATGAATTTATACTTACAATTTTTTTTTCTCATTTTGGTTATAACTCCATAATCAATAGCCTTATGGCCAAACTAGTTATAGGTATAAAAATAACCATAGAAAGATGAGGAATACCTGGTCATAACATTTCTTGGTGCAGTATGAGGATCTCTTCTAAATTATGGCTTTTTCAAGTCTCTTAATTTTATGTATCCATCTACATCAGCTACCTTTGTCTTCTTCTCTTCGAGGTTCTTTTCAACTTTATCTTTCTTCACATCAATTATGTTTGAGTCTATCTTTGTGCCCTTGTAAGATTTTTCTTTATTTTATCCATATCCTCATACTTTGAAGTTTTTGTATAGGTTATAAAATGTACAAGTTGTGGAAATTTTTCCCTTTTCATAGCTGAGACCTAATCTCTCTTTTAGGGATTTTGAGAGTTTATCAATTCATCAAGAATGTCTAATCCTCCTATCAATTTCAAATTTTTGTGTAGTTATCCTTTAGGTTTCTCAAGTTCTTTTCTCAAGGCCACTATCTCTGATTCTAACTTCTTGCATTCATCAAATTTAGATTGTAACTCAAGTTTGACTACATCTTATATTCTTTTAGCCTCTTTAACTTGTGTCTTTAGGCTCACTATCATCTGATTAAATTTCTCAAGACTTTTGGACATTTTCTCAATTATATTTTATCTAAGATTCTTTTATTTTTAGCTCTCTTTTCTCAACTTATCAAGTTACTCTAAATCATAGATGAGTTCACACTCTAGATCCACTTTTCCTTCTTATTAATCATACGAGTCTTCAACTTCTTCTTCATCCATAGAATCTTTTTCTATTATCATGAATAGGACATCCTTTTCCTCAACCATAGAAACATAATCATGATCATCATTAGAACTAACATTGTCATCGATTGAATCAATATCTTCTTTTGTGTATAGATCTTTATTATTTTTAATAAGTTATTAATTTTGGGATAGTATGTTTTCACCTTTTTATTACTCTCTACTTGCTCAAATTTATCCTTTTTATTATGAGTGCATTTAGCAACAAAATGTCCTACTTTACCATAGTTAAATCATTTAAAGGGTAACTTACCTTTGTACATTCTATATCCTCTCTTTAATCTTCTAACTATGTTATATTCTTCTTCATAAGTCTCCTAAGATCCATACATAGGTGATTTTACCTTCACTAGTTTGGATGCTTTGAATGTAACTTCTCTCTTGAAGGTATCTATCTCTCCCATTCTCATCTCATAAGATGTGAAGGTTCCATACAACTCATCAATAATGAGCTTATTTATATCTCTTTATTCTTCTATTGTAGATATTTTTTATTCATATCTTGATGAAAAAGATCTTAGGACCTTTTTGACAATGATTGGTTCTTTCAATTATTCTCTAAGGCCTCTGATTGCATTAACTATTTAATCTAGCCTAAGGAGGTAGTCTACAATCTTCTCCTCTTAATTCATCTTCAGGCTCTAAAAATTGTCTTTATAATTTTATATCTTGGCTTGCTTTACCTTGTTATCTCTTTCATATATGATCTTTAGTTTTTTGTAGATATCTTATGCATTTTGACAATACATCTTTGTGCCAAAATTTGAGTTTGACAATTCACAAAGAATAACATTATTTTCCTTGGCATTGATATCATATCCCTTCTTGGTAGACTAATCAATAGGATTTTTAGTAATTGTTGTATATCCATTTACCATAGACGTCCATACATCAAACCCTAATGAGGAAAAATAAGCTTCTATTCTTATGCTCCAAAATGCATAGGTTGATCCATCAATGAGAGGTGCCTTGTTTGATGAATATCCTTCTTGACTAATCATTTGTGTTAATTGTTCCAAGATATACCTAATCTAAATTAAGATTATTTCAAATAAACTTAACTCTGATACCAATTATTGAAACACAATAGATACTGAGAGGAGGTGAATCAATATATCAACTAAAACTAGTGCTTTAAATACTTTAAAAGTGAATTACAAAATATATGTAAATCACTTAAAATATGAAAAAATAACACATAGACAGATACACATGACACTAGATGTATACATGGAAAACCCATTGGGAAAAACCATGATGAAAATAGCTACTAGAATCTACTATTATAATCTAGCATCATAGTCAAAACCTCATTGGTTACACATATAAAGGTACTAACCCTAAGGATACACCAATCCCATAATTTAAGAGCTTAAAATCTAAGGAAGCACCCACTTCCTAATTTGAGCACAAACTTATCTTGTCTAATGGCACCAACCTACTATATTTTTCTATGGATCTACAACTCCAAATTATGGCATAGATTCATAAATGAATCCAATCCTTCTATTCTTTATTACAAGTCTGATTCATAACTGATCATTCTTTGCACATAATCTCGTTGTGCCTTTATACTCGTTACCCCTCCATGTATGTGTCTAGATATGTCTCTATGTAACACACTTCACCTTTCTTGTTCTTTGCCTCTAAATCTCTATTCTACTTCATTTCATAGAAATGCCAATATTTTAGCCTTATTATTTATGTCATAGATGTCATATATATAAGAATTGAAACTATGTGTCCTTATCTTCACATATACTTTGTGTTCACACTTTGACTATAACACATCACACTCTATTATGGACTCAGTTAATTACAAATTGAACTATAAGTTTCTTGCATATTAAACTTAGCTCCATCACTATGTTTCCTAGTCTTTTTAATATTTATAACATTTTTTGGACTCTAGTTTTGATGCACATACAAATTTACATAGAATTTAATGGTTACATCTATCAATCTCATTATCTGTATCATGATTTAGGGCTTACCAGCATGTTCATGTAGGTTTTTGCATCTGATTGTTAGACTGGACATATCTTTAAATATCAATCATTGATCTTGTGTTTGGCACCATGATTTGATGGTCCATATTCAAGTATCTCAAGTTTAAAATATGTTTGTTTGATCACATTTAGATAGGTTCATGATATCTATCTAATATTTATATGCTTCTGAAATTTAGCTTTATCAACTTTAAAATGCATCTATCAATCTTCTTGATCTAAGCTTCTATGTGCCATTAGATCTTCATACTAGCTTGATAATTACCTATGTCTGGATGTTAAACATTTATCTCTTCATTCCATTTGATTGATTTTTTAACCTTTGGATTGCTTATAGTGTATTGATCTTCCTATACTTACTTGGTATTTAAATAGCCATTATGTTGATAAACCTTACGCATTTGATTCCATCTAAGTCCACTCACTCCATTGGATTTCCTTTGCATGATCATCCTCTCATCATTAGATATTCTAATAGGATCAATATTTAACTCTGCTTAGATCTAAATAATGTGACACTTGGCATAAGTGCATGCCTTTTCTACATTATTATCGGTTATTGCTAGTGAGACACTTGGCATCCTCACATTGATTGTTGATACTTTGACTTCAAATCACACCGTAGATTTATAGTGCAAGTTTCATGATTATAAGACTTCTCACTTATAGATTTACTCGAAGCTCCTTTTGATAATTGTACTTTGATGTAATTTTTATATCTTATTTTATATGATTAAGTGATAGCTATTGATCAATATGGGACAAATATAAAGTCTAAGACTTAGGAAATAATATGTCCTTTGAGATGGTAATGTATAGGTTGAAGGGGCTAGTTTTATAATGACAACAAAGGCTTAAGTTATAAATTAAGCTAATGGGTCCTAGCTATATCCAATCAACATCGAAATATAAAATCCTATTGATGCCATGACTTAAACCCTTACGGTTTAATTCAGAAACCCTACCATTATTGAGAGTAAAGATAATTCAATTTACGCTCATTCCTTCTCATTTGAACTTATGGACCATATGTCTAGAATGCTCATGAAAAACCCATAATAGATATACTATCTATTTTCTTTGAAAATGTCCATAAATTATCTTTGTAAAAGCATGCCAATTTTTTAAGACCTTGTGTAGATTTTGACCAAGTATGGGGACCATTTTAGTATTCCTATAAGGCTTACTTTGTAAGAGTGTAACTCTTATCATGAGTCATCACATGACCTAAAAATTAGTGCATATGATCATCTTACATAGGGGATTCCATCCATATATCAATTTGCTCTTTAAGCATTTATATGTGTAAGATATGGAATCATCAAATTTCCTAATTATCTTTATTTTGTAACTTACATATTTGACTAAGTGTTGAAAAACACTGTCAAAATTTCCTAGAGCCATAATTTACTCAATCATATATTTTTTTTCACGCTATGTCACATGAATTGATATTTATCACATAAAAACTAAAATGAACAAACCCATATGATATTTGTGTCCTAAAACCTCTATATGTGCAAACACTGACCTTAATAATATGTTTGCATGGCTCTATTGAGCCCTTTTGTAACTTTGGCTAAGTGTTTCAAGTTACTGATTTTTGTTTGAGTAACCATCTTTGCATGCCCATATTTTTCAATATACACTTCATTACATGGATTTAACTATGGTTCATAAAAACTAGGAACTATGATGATCACAACCATGTGACCAAACCCCCCATACTCATTCACACATGTCAATGGTGATGTTAGTAAAATTCCTTCTCATCTTTTTCTATCATAAAACAAAAATGTCTAGTGATCAATATAAAGAACTGGATGAATTCCACTCATGCACATAATCACTCTAATCATCCTTGACCTTTGATAGGATCCTTTTCATATCCTCAAATCACCATACTCAGTCTTAAACATTCATGACATGCTCATAATGTCCCTTTTGACATCAATGACAATCATATTTCCAACAATGTTTTTATTTTGTCTTAATATCCCTCTAATCATAAGTAAAAATAACACAAAGTGATGGTTTAGTGTGTGAGAGTATCTAATGCAACCTAAATTTCTACAATTACACCATTTTAGTTTTAATTCAAAGCTAATTGGGTGATCACAAATAAATGTGCCCCAAATTATCTCTATTTTTTCTAGTCACAAGTGGATATGGTTTTGGTGTGTTTATTTTGGCATATAAAGAAACTAATTTCAATTAAAATAAACATAAATGGGTAGTCGATATTTAGGGGACAAAATTTGACTTAGAATACCCCAATAGCACCTTTTTAACCTATATTTCAAAGGCAATTGGGGGTGATTGTTCAAAAAGAGCCTATAACTTTTTATATTTACCTTGGTCACTAGTGGATATGGTGTTTTTATATTTATATTTTCCTATTAGGGACCTAACTAAAATAAAAAATCTTAGATTGTATTATTCAGAAACAAAATTATTACATTTATAGGCATGAGAGCCCCTCATATCAAGGAAATCACTACTAATCAATACCTAGTATCATGGAGTTAGCTATGAAACTAAACTCAAAATTACCCATACATTACTCACACTATATGTACACACTAACATTTATTTAGGGTGTTTTTTAATATCCCACCCTCCCCCCTTAGTGTGAACATGGGATAAAATAATGACATTCTTCAAAATATTCGATTGGAAAAAATCTTGGACTAGGTAAAACTCCATCAAATTATTGTATAACCTTTGCAAAGGTGTAGCTATTGATATTTTGGAACCCTCTCCCCAGAATTACAAATTTGAATTCTCCTAAACAATGTGGATAGAAATCCATGGTGAGTTTACCTATATCTTATCCTCCCCTCAAAAAGTGAGATTATTTTACAATATGAGTTTTTCAAACATGTCAACATATTAGGGAATTAATCAACACACCACACATACCAAAAGAAAAGCAAACCCTAGTGCTCACCTAAATAAAAATTTATAGACATGACCATTTTTATGATATATATTTTTATTATAGTTGACATGACTAAACATTTGAACTAACTTTGATTAAAGATTGGATTTACTAATATAGATGACTACAAAATAAAAAATAATATAATTCTAAAAATTAGACCTTTAATTCAAAAACTATTGAAAAAATATAATACAAAACTAACTATAAACACACACACACACACACACACACACACACACACACAAAGTTGTGTTTAAGTTATTTTTTTGTTATATTATTGAATTCTAAATTATTTATAATTAATTCCATGTAAAGTCAATATTTTTTAATAGTTTTTTTTTTGTTTATATGTATGTATATATGTATGTATACATGCATGCATACATACATGACTACACACACACACACACACACACACACACACACACACACACACACACACACACACACACACACACACACACACACACACACACACACACACACACACACACACACACACACACACACACACACACACACACACACACACACACACACATGCATATGTATGTATATATGGAATAAACAAAAAATTATTGAATTTACATGGAATTAATTTTAAACAATTGAGAATTTAATAATATAACAACAAAATAACTTAAACACAACTTTATGATAATGTCTAATATACCTATAATCCTTATTATAACATAAAAAAAAAAAATTTTCAAGGATGGTACATGTAATGCAAATAACAGATCTCTTTAATGCATATTAAGTGAAACATTCAACTAGACTAGGGGCACGAATGGTCTGATGTGTGTGTGTGTGTGTGTGTGTGTGTGTGTGTGTGTGTGTGTGTGTGTGTGTGTGTGTGTGTGTGTGTGTGTGTGTGTGTGTGTGTGTGTGTGTGTGTGTGTGTGTGTGTGTGTGTGTGTGTGTGTGTGTGTGTGTGTGTGTGTTTGTGTGTGTGTGTGTGTGGTTTAGATGAAAACACCATACATATTTTGTAACCCTTCAATGTATGTGGATGATTCATGGATTAATTCAAATGTTGATTATAAAATTACATGGATCAATATATTTTGAAGGTGAAATTATTGGATCTTAATGTTATTAATATATTCTCACAATTATGTCATTCCATGTTTGATGCACCAAATGAATATATGAGGAGAATATCCATGATCTACAACAAATCTAAGAGAACTGATTGATAATAAAAACATCTATTCTATAATTCAAACATATCTCATGTTTCACAATATCTCTCTAAAATATTTATGGGTTATCTTAACTTATCATCCATATTTCCACAACAATTTGAATCATCAAATTTCATCAATAAAATAAAAAGATATGCTAATTTTCATGAGGTTACATTTTTTTAAAATATCAATTCCTCATTGAATGCCTACTTACAATACCTTCACTTTATATTTATTCCAATATCACATTCTACATACATATAAAAACTAAATACTCTCATATAATAAAACTAATGGAAAAATTACTATAAATCTAGACTATCATCTTTATGGGAAATCAAATAGCTGAAATTGCCTCATCGCAAGTGGAAAAGAAACATTGTTCAAATGAAGAATGAAATCTTTCCTAGATTATTAGCTTTAGTTTACTCCTACTTTGATACTAAATGAAAAAAACAAAGTTTATATTGTATTATTCAATGAGAGAAAAATTATATATATATAGGCATGAGTTCCCCTCTATCAAGAATTAACTACCAAGAAATCCTTAGTATTGTATATTTAGTTATAAAACTCAACTCACAATTATCTATACATTATTCATACTACATATACACTAACACTTATTTAGAATATTTTATAACCCTAATTATAGTTAAAATAAGCATAAGGGTGGTTAGGTGTGCACAAGTCGTTAATGCAACCTATGTATCCCCATTCACACTACTTTAGAATGAATCCAAACTGAGTTGGGGTGAACTCACACAAATGGGACAAAACATTTTCCCATTTACCTTGGTCAAAAATGAATATGATTTTGTTTTGTCACTTTTGGCATATAAGGGACCAAATAATAAGTAAAATCAAAATAATGAGGTGGTTGGCTGTACGTTAGTTTGTAAATTTTAATTGACACAAATATAACTCCTAAAAATGTTAGTAACTAATCTAGAAGGCTAAAAGACCAAAAAATTAGTGCAAGTTAACCCAAAATTGATATCAATTGTAATATATAGAGCATAAAAGCCTTAGATCTAATATTGGAATCATAAAATTGACTAAGCACTAAATACATTATATTTTGAAAAAGTATCTTCTAAATTATTACTATAGAACTACGAAACCAATTATAAAAGATGCAAAGAGGCCCTAATTTCTTATGTTTACTAAAATGAATTTAAAGTATATGGAATACATATACTTAACATTTATTTCAGTAAAAGCACACCCTACCTTTGAGTTATTCAATTTTTTTACTTTGAAACCCTTACACATTATTGTAGATATTAAAATTGAATATTTATAGCATATCGATATTGTACATCTAAAAAATATCAATAATGGCTCTACGCTTCAATTTTATACCTCCTTATTTATAAAAGGATCACATTTACCATCTCACCATGCCTAAATGCTTATCTCTTACTATGATATATATCATTTTGATGATCCTTGTCTCCTATATTGCATAGAACTTAAAATTTGATAAACATCTTGCACTATCAATTTTAGATCCATAGATATTTTCTATTCCTCTAGACACTACCGACTATAAAGGAACACTACCATAGATGGTAGTGTCTATATCCTTATATAATGTCTAGTTTATAGAAGACATCCAAATTTAGAATCTTTCAAAACCTATGTGTCAGCCTATTTAACTTCTTGAAACCTACCATGAGATATTTTCAAAAGGTGTGGTATTAATACAAGTCTAATCCATTTCATTCCTCATCTATAAAATACTAAGCAATCACCTATGAAAACTAATTCAATCAATTAGACACAAAAATTATTTTCCCCTGTTCATCCATATTTATTTACCAATCATAGAAGCAATCATAAAAAAGGTCTGAAACTTTTAGAGAGAACCCCAAGAGTGATAATTTCCACTTTTCAAGATATATCACTACATACATATTCATATAGTATATTTCACCCATGTACACATACATTACCACACATAGGGGAGTAATACATAAGTCTAAGGCCCTACTTCAAGTATTGGTTATGTAGGTAGTGTTATGTGATAGAGGGGTCATCAAATTGACACTATGAGCCCACTAACCCATTTTGGGTATAAGGGTAAAGAAGGGTGAAGATTTGGGTTAGATAAATTGTAAAGAGTGACATAATTTATCCCATATATAAATATATCAATAGAAAGGTGATAGAAAATATATATTGATGAATTTAGTCACAATAATATCCAATCATTATTTCATTCTAGACACTTGCATCATAATCAAACACTAGCATCGATAAACGTATCTAGATTAGATAGTAGTATATGTGGATACATAAGTATAATTTCCAAAATTTGATGATTGATCCATAATAATTATCGGGCATACTTTAGACATGTTTACAGTCTAGATCTACGTATACATAGTAAATGTTGTTAACTATCATTTATCTTTGGTATTGAAATCAATTAAACATTTTACAAATTTGGTACTTTCAATATTTAACATATCTCAATATTATAATTCAAATATTCATTATCTGAGTTTTCAATCGATTGACCTTCTATAGATTAGTTTATCATCCTTGCACTTAATAAATTTATATATTATTAACTATCCTCCCACATATTCTTTAATTTAGAGTTAAACAATTACATAATACCAATATTTCATACATGCTAAAATGTGTATGCATTATAACATGTACATGATTTAAGCTTGTAATTCTCAATCTAAGGCTTGAAATTGAACACACACCAAATGTGTGTTTTAGCCTAAAAATAATAAAATTGAACTTTATTCATAATAAAAACTATGAATTTTATCATGACATTTCATGAATTGATGACTATGACCTCAAGCATATTCTCCTCTTTCCAAATATAGAAATTTTTTACTAATTAAAAATTTCCATCTATATTTTTTTTATGTCATTTTTTGCATTGATATATGCCACAACTATACATGTCTATCTTTATTTATATATATTTTGTTCCATTCATCCAAATTCATAAAACATTATAGGTTAAAACTTATAGATAACTCTATACATATTAAAAAAACCTTTTTGTTGAGGTAGTTACGAGGGGACACATAGTTGGCTATCCATTTTTTTTAATCATTTTCATGGTCTATTTACTTTCAAAATTATTAAAAAAATAAATATTCATTAAAATGTTTACAAAATAATATAGGTTATAAAGTAGATGATCTTATGTACATTTCCACAAAAAAGTTTTAAAAAAATAATAATAAATGACACTTAAAAAATATGGGGGCACACAACTGACTATCTATTATATTTTTATAAGAAACATGAGTTCTTATTCGAATTTTAGTTGTTTTACCTACTTGACCATATTAAAAATCAATTGATATTTTTTAAACTATATTTAAAATTCTATAATTCTTATTCATATATCTTAAATTTTTTAGTGTAAGTATATCAAATAATTTTTAAAAGTTGAGCTTTCTATAATTCAAAAAAATATATTCCACTTAAGACCCCTTTTTGGACATCCAATTCCCTACACTCAGACATGTTATTGTTTTATACCATTAGTATCTTGTCAAAATCACTTTTAAGGAATCAATTATGGTTTTTTATGAAGTTTGATTATTAAAGATTATTTATTACATTTTATTGTAAGAAAAGTAAATATAAATATATAGCTATCAAATTTAGGCTCTCCTTCACTTGGACTTGGCACTCAACATCAGTTTTAGTTCTCATCAAAACAATATGATAGCACACATATTTGTTCTTAACTAAAGGAAGACATTTTTCCATACCTCTTCATAAAAAATATCAAAATATATTTTTTTGATTTGTGCATAATAAAATGTCAATGAGAGAATGAGACAAAAAAAGGGATGTTATTATATCTTTCTTTAAATATTACATTAATTCATTAGATAATTATTTTTTTTTCTAAAAGAGCCAATAGACTAACAAGTCAATTTACACTTGTTTTAATTTTTTATTAAGATTAGTCAATTAAATTATACCTCTTGATATAATCAATGATTGGAGAGATGAGATATGTTAGGGTTTCCCATGATCAATTTTTTTTATTTAATAGTTTTTTTCCACAACTATTATATTATTGTTGTATGAGTTTATAGGTTTCTTGCACATTTATTTCACTCACTACTCTACCCTTTGGGTGGGTTAGATTTATATAATGAACTCCCAAATTTTGACTACAATTATTGTTTTAGGAGGTGAGAAAAATATTGCCCTAGTGAGTTAGGATTTGTTTTCCCAAAAGTGTATGATGAGTTAACCCTTTTGACCTTCCCTCTTAGCAAGAGGTATGTTTACAAGTAGATTTTGTTATTAAAGCAAGTAATTGGTATCAATATTGTTCTATTATTTCTCAATTTTTTATACTTATCAACTCTTAAATTTTTATCCATACCATGTTTCACCACTATTTGGAGCCCTCTAGAATATATGTCATTAGGTTTCAAAACATTAGTAAAGGGTTTTTTTATTTTCATTTAAAGAGTCATCTAAACTCAAAGGCCTTTTAGCCAAATCAAGTTGTTATTTTCCTAGAAACACACTCTTAGTTTTATCCCACTAGAACTAAGATTTTAAGGTCACCAAACATCCCTTAGGGTAGAAGGTATTTTCCACTACTCAAATTAGGGTAGAAGGTATGTTCCTAATTGGAATATCATAATCCCTTAGGGTGTTGGTCCAAATTGTGATTCTTATTAGAGGTAAAATCACTGAGAGGAGGAGGGTGAATTAGTGATGTAATCAATTCAAACTTTAATTATAATCCTTTCAACCTCAACAAATCATCATTATCATTCATAAAGCATACAAGTCATACATAATAATGAATAACAGAATAATGCAAGATTACAAATAAAACACATAAATTTATGTGGGAAAACCTCATGGGGGATAAAATCCACTCTCCAACCTAAAAATCCATGGACTACCTACCCTATAATATGATTTCAAACATGAGACTTTAGTGAAGCACCCACTTCACAAGGAACACCAACCCTTAAGGATGGACAAGCACCGACATGCCCTTGATGTTGAGCACCAACACAAAACCTACTGATGAGAATAGATCAAAAACTTTGGCTAAAATCCAATCTGATGTAAAAACATTTATTATCAACCTTATTCAAACCACACACTCACTCATTCCTTCACTCATAATCAAAGCATCCAAAATGGCCTTTTGGATCAACCTACACTTCTTCGCTCATCCTTAACCAAAAAAAATACAAAAATATATTAACACATAAAAAACATGACCATTTACACTATACACAAAGATCTCATATTTATCTAGTCTTCAATTCACTCACCAAGGACACTTATACCTCACATATCCTTCACTCACCTTGCACAAGTCTAGAACCCTTCATAATTGACTCAGATCCTCATACAATATCCATTCTTACCACCTTCTTTGTCAGACACAAGACATGAATTATCTCTTAAGGCATATAACACACTAATAAAAGATCAATCATCAACCTGCATAGGTCACTCTTAAGCAATGCCTTCTTTTTAATAGGCCTAAGTTCCCTTTTATGTCCCATGGAGACCTATTCATCAATTAAACACTTTACCATGCACACATGGAGCACAATACCACTTTAAAATGCATATACCCATGAAACATATCATATATGTCCTCATTAAGTGATAAAATACATCACACCACCCCTCTACATAAGCAAATTATATCTATCAATGACCTTATACACGAAAACCTTATGAATGAATGCAAATTCAAATTAGAAGCACTTGTACACCATGAAGATGGATTGGTAAAACCTCCAAAATCCACATAGATCACCCTCATGGAGTATACATCACTATAAAAAATCAAATTCACCAAGAAACATCCAAATACCATCAAAACAAACTCAAAAATCCTTCCCAAGTTCTTAATAGAAGAAAGTTAAACCCTTATTCAACTTTGGAGCTCAATAACTACAATTATATCGATATTAAAACCTTCAAATAAATTTTGATGGTTTCCCATTTGATTCATTTAAACTTTTCATCTTTAATCCATCAAAAAATTACACTACATTCTCAAGATATGAATCAAATAATGCAAACTAGTTTCTTTCACAAATTTGAAAATTTAAATTCCAATGGTCACTAAAAACTACACATTTGGCAAATTATGGAGAGTAGTGAAATATGCTTGGGAGGAAAACTTTGAACCACCATAATTTTTTATAGGATACATTTCAATAGTTTAAATTTTAAATAATAAATTAGGCACAAAGCTCAACAAACCCATGTGATCATTTTCTTCTGACACCTTCACATGTGCAAATGATGGTGTCATCAACATTCTTACTCAAGAAGATTTGTCAAGGTGACTAGGGTAACATAGACATTTAAAAGGGTATTATAATTATTTTTATTTTTTTTTAACTTTAAAAAGTGACCTAAGCACTTTTGACAACCCATAGGACCTTTTAAACATGATCACATCATCAAAAACATCCATTAACTTGCCTATCCAACCAAACATTGAAGATCCATGCATGACTATTGAAGCACACTTTATCATTGGCTAGCTATAAAACTTGACACCTCATGAAAACTCTTGGACACCTTATATAAATAAATTAAAACACCTCAATAATCTCCCCATTTTTCATTGTTTTCAACACCAACTCGAGGCTATGCACAAATTCCTTGCTTTATAAACACTTTTCCCCCCTTTGACACAGTGATAAAGTGGAATTACTTGATGATCCCAAGGACCTAATTTTTAAAAATGTTTTCAAATCAAACATAAATAAGTTAAATACTCTAAGAGATGATAAAAACTACCCTTATCATTGTGAATACCATTTCTTACTAAATCTTCACAGTCTTGCTCATTGACAACACACCATCTTGACGACACCCTGCTCCTTGAAGAAGAAATCAATAATATCAAGTAAATAAAGGAGTAATAAAACATTATAAATACTAAAATATACACCCCATAATTCATATAATCTTATGAAACATTTTAACACAAAAAAACCAACTCAAACCAAGAAGAATCTTCTTAACTCCATGATCACCAATTTACTTTTACTTTCTTTGCTAACTGTGATTATTAGTATCCATGATTGGATTATATTTATTGTCCATTTATAGTTAATTTTAGGTTATTATATACTAAACTTGATACTCAAAAAATATCTTTGTCTCATACCATTCATGTTACTCACAAAATTCCTCTTAGCTCTCTCACTGGCTTCCCATAATAAAATCTCATATGACTCAAGGACCAATTATTGATTTAAGATTAAAAAGATTAGTTATTATATCATGGATTATCTAAAGGTTCATTTTACATCTGACTTAACCTCATACAAATCATGGATCACACCTTACCCTTCAATTCTATACACAAGGCTCACAATTTCCTCTCAAGGCTTGTAGCCCCTTTTTGACATTTCCTCCTTGCTTGAATAGTCTAGCACCTTATTTGGGGATATGAGAATTGATTTGATCACATTTTATCTTTATACAATTACATATAAAAATTCATGCATGATTTCACTTATCTTCACCATTTTCTAACCCCTTTCCTTTCATAATTAGCCCTTTTAGGCCTAATTCTGCCAAGTTACAATATAATCCCTTAAAATTCCATATTAGGGTGACCATATAGGTCTGAAACTAATTTAATGTTATTTAGTTCACCATGAGTATATTTCAAATAATTTTTTTTGGTGAATTTGTATATTTTAAACTCATGTAATGCTTAAAAAAACCCTAATATAGGGTTTTCATAACCCTGCATAGGCTCGAGAGGGTAAAAAAATCATTATCTTGAATTTTGTTAAGCATCAAAGGAAACCAATAGCATGGTTAGGTTTGTCTTGACCTCACACACCTTCCCATATACCTTATAGACCCTATTTTATGTAATAAAGGCTTAAGAACAATAAAACTTAATCAAATAAACACTCCTTATGCTGACTATGCAAAGTTTTCAATGGTAAATACTCATTCGATGCCTCATAAGCCTTACCTAAGCCATTCCCAAGGATTACATGTAACAACCCTACTGGGTTAGACATAGAATTATATGATTTTTATAAAACATATATACCATAAATAGATTACGCCTGAGAATTTAAATAGAGAAATATAATTCACATAAACCCATTATGTCATTCATTGATACATCTTGTTCAATCCTCTATAAGATTGTTCTAAAAGATAATAGTTTTCTGATTTCTAAAAGACTAACTCAAACCATCTTTTAAAAGTATAAACCCTATGCACGAGTATTACACACCACAAGTAGTTATTTTAATGTTATGGTGAAATTGAGCCACTATTCATTTATATTTTAAAACAAGAGGTACCTAAATCCATTTATAACTCTATTTGATGGTATCAAATTAGGTACTCATCTCTTGATAATGAAGACCCATGATAAGTTCTAAATATGCATCTACCATTAAGTGCCATGTTAGGACCCTAGGACATAATTCTCATTTTTTAAAACCCAAACCTTATATTTTATATATTCTTAATACCTATGATTCCTCATGTATCAATATTACCATAAAAAAAGAGTTAAATAGTGTCAAACATGACATAATCTCTATTATACATTAAATGGGTATGATCTTATTAACCATTCAGGTCAAACATAAGATTGAGGTCCTCTAAGATAATGCTTGTATGCACATAAAATGTATATCTTTAATCATATTTTTATAACTCTTTACCATCTAAGTAACTATAATTAGAGGAGTACATTCCCTCTTTCTAGCATAAGCTAGTAAGCTAAGGTATCCTGTGTTCTTTTCCCAACATCACTGATATGTAGTTCAATAATAGTTTTACATTTTGCAATGGGATTTGGTAGTCCTAGTTATATAATAAGCACATCAATGCTAACAACAAAAGATCATATTTTGTAATTCACAATATACAAAAGTAAACCATTATATGTAAAGTTATGCCATTTACATAACAAACATTAAGGTGCAAATATATTCTTTATTAATATTTCTAGACTATGCCATGACATTAGATTCCATAAGCTTATCATTTATACCTATTTATTTTAAGGTGAAAAGAGTCCATAGTAAGTGTCCTTAATTAAATAGTGGAGCAATTATGTACATATAGTCTATAATATCATTATATGGCACCCTTTAGTAAATATGTGAAAGTTAATACATCAAACACGTAGAAATTATCATGTCTAAACACACCTTACACACACAAGTGTTTGGTATGATATCCATACACTTTGTCATGAGCAAATAAATCATTTTATATAATTATAATAGTTTGATGTATTTGATATATTATATGATGGTTATAACTAGTGAATAACAATATTCCACCACTTCTTGAGGTAGGTGTGCATCCCAATGCCCCAATATACAAATTTAAATTATACTACCAATTAAATACAAGTAACCCTCTACCCTTCCCATCAATTCATAATAATATAAAATCAAATATACACTGGCCAAAGTATAACGAAACTAGTGATGGAAAATAAGAGAGTTAGTTTCATGATATAATTATTAAACGTAGGAAACATACATGAAGTGACTCACACTCTTAGAATGACCATGACCATAGTACATATACAATATATATGTCATCTCTAGACATGGACATAAACACATATTTTTAGTCTGTTGAAAGCGCATAGGAGATTTTTGAGTCCATTGAAATCCTTTACTGAAATGGATTGTGGTTTGCTTGAGTTGAAATAACTGAGATAAAAATAATGGTGGCAGTGTTTCTCTTGGGTTGAGTTAAACAAAAGAAGATAATAAAACTTGACATAGAAACAATGTTAATGTTGTTGGATGAAAAAGCCTATTTTGGGAGGTTTGAACCCTAGACGTGGTGATAACAAGAACTACATGAAGGAAATTAAGAAGATGAATATTAGCAGTGTGGTGTAGAAGAGGCAGTTGTAGAGAGGGATTAGCATTTGAGGTTACAAAAATAAGTTGATGCCCCATAGCATAAACCACTCCATTAATTGAAATAGCATCACATATGGTGAAAAAATGACCTCAAAGAAAATAGAAATTCTTTTAACACGTAGAAAATTTTAATTTATTTACTAGGATCTGAGATTGCCATAGCAAGGTCAAAACTAAAATTTATATATGTATCATCTTAAATCTAAAAATTATGGAAAGCAATGGTTTTGGTAGTATGTAAGTGGTTAAAAACATCTGACTAATATTATCATTCCATAATCACAATTAAATCACCTGCAAACACCTATGGCTGAAGATAAACTTGTTTTACTTTTAATGGAAATTCGATGTAGCTATGCCTTATATAAAACTACCATTACACAACTATGCCATTATTTTGTTTTTTAATTATGTACTTAGAATCTTTATGCACTCATTGATTTAATAAACTAGATGATATCTATTCATACCATATCAATCCAACATAGAAAGGTATGACAGATTCTATAAAAAGTATAATTATAAAGGATAATTTAATATGTCTTTACTTATGAGATATCATAAAGCTTTGTATAATATTATATTTCTATATCAATTTTTTTATATGTTCAAATATATGTTACCATGTGTAACAGATGCTAAGATAGAAGGCATCTAATCACCAATTATACTCACACAAATATATGTTTACATTTTCATAAATTAATAATATTATATAAAAGGAATTTGAAAAACATTGCCTACCTACAATTCTCATAGATTTATTATGTCATCTTCTTTCTCTTTCCTCATTTTCCTTGCCAATGCCTCCTCAAACTCCCTAGCTCTCTCCCCTTAAGTAAAAGGGTGTGGCTTTTTCCCATTATTTTTATTTTTAAGACTCTTTTTCTAAATTATGATTTTTTATTCTTTTTATTTTATTGTTTTTTTTTAATTTAAGGCTATTTTAATTCTTTTCCTAATTTTTTTAGTTTTTAATTTGTTTTTAAATTTTTAATGTTTTTCAATCAAAATAATTCCATTTTATTTTAATTATGAAATTCTATGTTCATATTTAGGTATTTTCAATCATATTTTGGCAATTTAAAGGTAAAATAGCAAATAATAATATACATTTAAATTTTACTTTGCCTCTAAAATAATAATTAATTATAGGATAACCACACAAGGGAATTTTATTCCTATTGCATACTTAAGCAATCATAGAAATTAACAATTTACATGACTAATTATCGTGGTGTGTGTAGGGTTTCAGTATCTCTCTATCAACCTATGATGTCTCCATCTACTATATCCTATCTGATGATGCTCTCCCTTCGGTATGCTCAAAGGAATAATTCCCCTACGTTTACCTCACAACACATCGGTAGTTAGATCTTTCACATGATAATAATAAGAAATAATACATATAACTAAATCATTACACTAATATTATTTAAGTAGTAAACACATACATAAACTAGCTCATAATAAGCAATCATGAATTATACTCTAATTAAGCATCATTTTATTATCCTGAAATAGCATAAATCTCAAGCTTAATAAAAAATATAACCAATATCATGTGTATCTACTATAATGATATCTAAATAGTCAAATAGTTAGCTTAGCAAGGAATCAAGATGTAACATTACACAACCTTTTTCATGCTAAGATTGAATTCAAACAACATCTAGATACCTCCATTGAACTCTACAAGCCATCATGTTTCTAGTTCTTCCCAAACTACTTCTTGGCAACACAAAGTCATATATGATTATGAGAAAAACCATAAAAAACATATTATCAGTCCTATTGTCATCTTCATGATATAAAACTAAGTCTAATCAACCTATATACTTGATCATTCTTGACCTAAAGATCATCTTTAAGATTATACACTACTCAATTTTTTATGGAACACTTCAAAGATCACCCAATGCATCAACTTCTTCACATACTTAGATTACCATTATAATAGTCCTAAGCACCTCTCAAGTGAATTTTAAAATCTTAAGTAACACTAATTTTATATTTAATCCCTTTAATTAAACCTTTTAGATCTTATATAGACCTATTTGCATTAGGTCTATCCCACACACTCGAACTTTGAGATCCATGAGCTCAAATGGCCTTAACCAGCACTTGTAAACCATTTATCCACTTATAACTATGCCCATAATACCTCTCATAGGATTGGTAAGATTCATTTCATTCCTTCACACAATAACTATTCCATTAGGCTTCATTAACCTAATTAGGCCTAAATAAACTAAAAGCACAACCTTAAAGAATGAACCAAGAAAAAACTTGGTCACCTTAGCTATGACAAACCAAAACACCCAAATTAATGATAAAACATCTTGAAATTATCATCATATGCTTTAGAATCCTTCATATTGGCCAAATAGGCTCACACACTCCTCTTCTCAAGGACTATCAGGGCCTCCAAAGATTGCCAAGAAACAATCATCAAGACAAGGACATAAAACAATTTATAAATCACTTAAAACACTCTAAGAGAATTCATAAGCCAAAAATATGTCTCTATATCAATATCAAGGAGTTAAACAATATGATATATTGTAAAACATATGTCTTTTAGACCAATCTTCCACCTTTATCACTTACAGGCTTAACATACCTTAACAAGCCATCTTTCAAGCATCACATCTTCCCAACAATATATCTTTAAAACTTATTATGAGCATGGACATGACTCATAAGTCATGAAAAATAACATCATGAACTTGGATCAATCAGTCTAACCTAATAAAACACTCAAAAGAAACTTTCCATCTTTGCCTGATTCTTGCATTATTTTCCTTCATTATACATCTAGCTACTAGTCAACTTAGGTCAATAAATTTTCTCACTCATAAGCACTAATAAATCTATAAATTTACATTGACTCAAATTGTGAGTCTAAAACCACTTCACACATGAATTTGATCAATTAATCCTTTGGAACATTTTTAAGCTATACCTTCTTTCTTTGAAACAAGCTTGTACCTTATTACTTTCTCTCTCATAGAACACACCAATGCCACATGGGAAAGCTTAAGATAGTCTTTTAAAACTTCCAATTAATTATCTAGTTAAACTAATTTATTATAGGCAAATTTGAGAAAGATCTTCTCCATTGGGTCACTTTTAGGGTTTTAGGCCAGTTAAAACCTACTTTTAGTCTAAATAATTATTTGTAAACCCTAAATACTCAAACCAAGCACTAATGCATAGATATTTCCATTAGGAATCCTCCCTAACTACCATAAATAGCTTGGGTTCTCATGAAAACCCTTCATGTGCCCATGATCACATGAAACCTCTTCTCATGATTGTAAACCTCCATTCTAAGACTCAAGAGAACTAAAAAAAAACATTTCTTACTTTTTATTCTAAACCAAAGTCTCAAAATTCATACACACATTTGAAACAACATATCAAACATCTAACAATACTCACTTTTTATCTCTCACCTTAGGAGCTAGCCTTCATCCTTTATCACATAGAGCTAAAAAGTTCCCCCTGAGATCTTATCCACAACCCTCTACACACATGAGGCTCATTGATCACATTCACCTTTTCTTGAATGGGATCTAACTAGAAAAAAGATATATCTCTTTATCTTGACTATCCTACTATATGATTTTGATAAGAACATCCAAGCTATCATTCCTTAGAATTATACACATTCTTATCACTCTATACATCAATTCATAGTTCAAACTTTCCATCTTGAATTAACACCAAAGTCTTCAAGCTTTTGAACAACCTTACATTCATTTTCAATGAACTCCTATACAACCTCACTTTATTCTTACTAAAATAATAATGTCTCTATGAACCAAATAGAGACACCCCATTCCAATGGGCTCTTAGAAAAATAAATACTTAGGATATGCCCACATATCCTCACTTCCTTTCTTGATAATCTTGGATTCAGTAGACTCAATTTTCTTCTTCTTCTTCTTCTTCTTCTTCTTTTGATTTACTAAAACAACTCTATCATGTATCTTAGCATCCTTATCTTATTTGAATTCCTTAACAATGCAGGGTGATAACAAAGTTTATTGGCATATCTATTCAACTAAAACCTTCTCAACTCATTTGAAATCAAGAGACTAAGAATCTCCCATCATAACCTCCTTAGACTTGAATGTCACCTCAGGCATGATGTATGCATCATATTTCTTCAACTCCAACTAGGTTGATGTCAACCATTCAATTCACTATTGAGGCACTTCCAAAATTGACTCCTTCACTACTATAGCAAGATATTCTCCTTGATCATTAGGTTTACCAAGATTGGCTTTTACTAATTTTTTTCTTCACACCTTTACTTGACTCTTAGTAACATATTTCTCCTTGTTCATACTTGAGTACTTCTTCAAGTTATCCTTACAAAACATAGCAATATGACCAATCTTATTATAACTATATAAAATAATATTCTCCATACCTTTTGACTGATGAGATTTTATCTCTCCTTGACCAAATACTCCTTCTACCATAGCTCCATTAAAGTTCTTCATTGTATCTCAATCTTCTACAATTATTAGCACTATGAACAAACTTGTCCTTCATTTTTGCATTCTTCTTGGCTTGGTTTGAATCCTCATGTCTTCTCTCAACTTTTATCATCTTGTCTACAACCTACTCATGTTCACTCTTCAAAGAAATTATTTCAAACTATAGCTAATTACACTCATCTTCTCTTGCTTTCATATTTACACTTGTAATCCTTAACTAGTCCTCGAGAATACTAATCTTTTATTCATCCTCTTTGGATTTATTGTCCATGTCTCTCTTTATGTAAATTATCTACTCCTCAAGAACTTAATCACTAATTTCAACTATTGATTCTCTTTCCTTGATTGTTTCATGTTGACTAAATTATCCTCATTCTTCTTGACTTGAACCACCTTTTCATCTTCTCTTGATCTTAACCATACCTTCAAGGATTATATCTCATTATTGAGCTTGATGCACTCACCTTTAATATACTTAAAGATTGAGGCCATGATCTTATTCTAAGCTTCTTCTTGATCATACTCTCTCATCTTACATCTATACTTCTCAAAAACTACCTTGTACTGATTGTGATTTTCTTCACTTAATCTTAGACATGAATAAACAACCTCTAATTGATCTTTGAGATCCTTGATGATATCCTTATCTTTTTTAGCACTATAAATGTAGATTTATTCATTAAGATATTAACTAACCATAGTTGTGCTTCTTAGGATCACCTTTATTATGTTAGGCCTACTCCAAAGGACTTGGCTTTGATACCAATTATTATAGGTACAATCACCAAGAGGTGGGGTGAATCAGTGATGCAATGAATTCAAACTTCAATTCTAATTCTTTCAAACTCTTAATTAGTCTTCATAAGCATTCATAAATCATACATTTCATTCATAATAATGAACTAGATAATAATTTAATATTACATACATAACACATAAAGTTATGTAGGAAAACCTCATGGGGGATAAAACCCACTATCAAGCATAAAAAACCATCGACTACTTGTCTTATAAGATGATTAGAAACCTAAGACTTTAGTTAGGCACCTAATTCATAAGGAACACAAACCTATAAGGATGGACAAGAACCAACTTACCCTATATGTTGAGCACTAAAAAACACCTAATAATGAGAAAAACTCAGTAAATCTAACTACAATCCAATTTAATGTAAAAACAATTATTATCAACCTTATTCAAACCATAGACTCACTCAATCCTTCACTCATAATCAAATCATCCAAAACAACCTTTTGGATCAACCTATACTTCTTCATTCATCCTCAGCCAACAAACCTAGAAATTTGTTAACAAATAAAAAACATGACCATTAGGTCATACATAAACATCGTATACTGATGTTCTCATTAATTCACTCACCAAGCACATTCATACCTCACCTATCCTTCACTCACCTTACACAAGTCTAGAACCCTTCATAATTGATTTAGGTCCTTTTATAATCTTCATTCTTACCACCTTCCTTATCAGCCATAAGACATGACTTAGCTCTTCAGGCATATAACACACTAATAAAATATCAATCACCAACCTACATAGGTCACCCTTAAGTAATACCTTCTTTCAAATAGGCCTAAGTGCCTTTTTAGGTCCCATGGAGACCTATTTACCTCTTAGACACTTCATCAAGTACACTTGGAACACAAGACAACTTTTATATGCCTAGAACCATTCCAAATTATCTATAGGTACTCATTAAGTGATAACATCCATAAAACCACCCCTCTGCATAATCAAATTATATCAATCAATGGCCTTATACTTAAAAACATTATGAATGAATACAAAGTCAACTTTGAAGTACTTGGTCAACATGAAGATGGATTGGTAAAACCTCAAAAATCCACACAAATCACCCTTAGGGATTTTAAATCACTATACAAAATCTAATTCACTAAGAACAATATAAATACAATCAAAACAAACTCAAACATCCTTCTCAGGTTCTTAACAGAAGAAAGTCAAACCCTTTGTCAACTTTAGAGCTCAATAACTATATTTATACAAATAATCAAACCTTATAATCAATTTTGATGGATACCCCTTGGATTACTTTAAAAAATTTATTTTTAATCCATCAAAAAATTCCTCAATATACTCAATATATGAATCAAACAATGTAGACTGATTTCTTTCACAATTTTGAAAATTCAAATTGCAACAATCACTAAAAAATGCAAATTTGGCTATGGAAAATTGTGAAATAGGTATGGGAAGAAAAATTTGAACCACCATAACTTTTGATAGGATTCATGTTAATACATTAAATTTTAAACACATGAACTAGGCACATACCTCAACAAACCCACATGCCCACTCTTTTTGACACCTTCACATGTGAGAATTTTAACATCATCAATCTGCTTACTCAGGAAGATCTGTCAAGGTGACTAGGATAACCTAGACATTCACAAGGCTATTATAATAAATTTATTTGACTTACACAAGCTCCCTAAGTACTCTTAACACCCAATATTACCTATTTAACATGATCACACCATCAACACCATCCATCAACCTACCTATCCAATTAAACACTGAAGATCTATGCATGACTATTGAAGCACAATTTGTCATTGAATAGTTAGTAACCTTAACACTTCATGAAAACTCTTGAACACCTTGGAGACATCATTTAGAAAAACCTCAAACATTATATGATTAGTATTTTTGATGTGTTCATTTCTTGATGAAATTATTTTAGCCATTAGGTGAGTAATTTATGATGAAACAAAAAATTTATACTCCTTAGTCATCAAGAACAAGTTTACATCATGGTGGATTTATCTAAGGAGTTGAATGATTTCATATAAATCTAAGTTGGTGATTCCCACTAGGAATAAATAATTTTTTATTTCAATATAGACAATATTTGTTTCTGATGTTAGGATCTTAATCTTTGCATCAAAGATTATCCCCTTATGGGTAGTTCAAAACCCTCCTCGACCCCATCATAAATTAATAATCCCAAAATGGTGGATAAAGGTGGAATTTGGATTAAAATTAAATCAAGAAAACCATATTCAAGGATAAAACCCTCCCCTAATGTAGCTTATTCTCTAGTACATAAGCCTTCCTAGGGGGTTCCCACCTTTCCTCCCCTTCTTATCGATTCCCCATAGGCCTTACATATCCTTATTTCTCACATCTCTCACATTCCAAAATATTTTTCCAATGTTAGGATATCCTTGAAAAGTGGATCCTTGTCTTGGTGGTTACGACTCTCCCTAGGAATAACATGTGGATAAACTACTCTCTATTGAACATGAAAGATTTTTTCTTCTAAACCACTGTAATAGTTTTTTATTTTTAAATAATTTTGAGGATGGATAGGGGGACGTCCAAATAGATGAATTTTCCCAATGAATAATATATATTATAATGCTTGAGGTCTCACAACATCCTCCCAAAAAATATTTGTGTGTTTTCTACCAACATATTAGTCCTATAGATTTTATCTATCTATAATAAGTTAAAGTATCTAGTTTAATTATGTAGACCACTTTGAAGTGTGTTTTTATGGATGAAACCTAATTCTCCACTTTTCATGAAGAGGTACATTGTTGATGGCACCAAAATATTGGTATCACCAACATTTTCCCTATTAATTATTGTCATAGGGGAGGACCCATCACATTGATCAAATCAAATACTTTTGGATATTAGTGGGCATGGTTTAGGTGTTCTAAACATTTACACCCATAAGGATGGTCCTAAAATATTTGTTGGCCTAGTTAAGAACATAAATGATAAACAAATTACATCTTGAAGAAATATGTTCACACAAAGATATTAAAATGTATTCATTTTCTATGCATTTACAAAGGATGTGAAAGCTTAAAAGGCTTCACAGGGTGGTTACATGAGTGAAAATAACTTTTCTCATAAACCAACTTATTTAATAATAAAGCAAACTAAATAAAAATAAACAAATACTTTAGATCATTAAAATAATCTAACAAAATCCCCTTGATCCAAAGGGGTAAAGTATATGAATGAACTAGAGAAATGACTCTAAAGTCATCAAATAAACTCTATTGCAATTGCAAGTGGTGCACTATACCTCTAGAACTGACCAAAAACTATGTTGATCCAAAAAAAAAGCCCACCCCTATGAGTTGTGGCAAAAAATGGCTAATGAACATGATCAAGTCCTACTCATCCTCAATGATTATCATACCTTACTATAGTATAACATGATTTGGCATGTTTAACTACATCAAACCACATAAGGTCCCATACATGAACCCATTCAAATGACAAACCCATACTTTGTATTACATATACTCAAAATGATTGGTGCTAACAACCCCCATCAACTTGTATTGTCATTGATGACTGATCAAAGTCTAATAAATGTCTAAATATTATACCCCTATTAGGTGAGAGGTGAGAAGTTGTGCATCGAGAGAAACAAATATAATTAAATCTATTTGTTCCATGTGATGATTATTAGATATAGAAAGCCAAAAATATAATTGAAAGCAAGAACACAAGACAAAATTTCTATTCAAGCATGAACTCAAACTTTGAGTGAATAACTAATTAGAGAGGGTAGTTATCCTCTAACCTCCATCAGATCCTCTAAAATTTAGTTTGAAATTTACACTTTCTCAATTATTAGGATCCTAATCTACCTATAAAGGATGAGATTTTCACCAATAACACAAGCATAAGGTGGCATTGTGAAATTGTCATTTAGAAGGTGTTGGTTTCCATCGATAATGTACCTTTATACATCCATGAATATATTTATCATAAAAATCATATATGGAAAATTAAAAACATAAAATAAACCATGTTGTTCTATCCAGAATACCTAAAAACCTATAAATCCATTGGTCACATAACCTCCTTTACACAAATAAATGATTGGTCATAAATGTTACAATGAGTGTCGCAAGTGTTTATGCAACTTACACCCTAATGTTGCCTCTTCTCTTTACAAAGAATTTTTAAATTAGAATATTCTCTTATAATCCCTTTGTATAAAAAATAGGATCAAAATAATCTGTTTGAAAAAAAAGATATACCATTGGGTTTTGAACCTTGTATCTCCACTTGTATAAAGAACTAACAAAATAAATCTAGCCAAATTATTTTTTTAACAATCTAAGTGTAAAAATGGTAATAAACTCTAGATTGATTTAGTTTCCAAGTGAAAGATAAAAAAAAATATGGTAAAACTTGTACCAATTTTTTTTATTACATTGTATAAAATGTTCTCAAAATGTACTTTGATTTTTATTCTCATTAGCGCCTTTTTTTGGTGGAGCCCATGATGAATTTTAGGGATTTGAAAACTTTAATATCTTATTCTAGCATCCCTCAACATATCATCATATGATGGTTAATACTTCCATATCTCTTCCTTGTTAATGAAAAAGGAAATAGTAGTAGGTATGAGGGCTCACATAAGCAATTAGTTTAATCATTGTCCATAGTTTGATCTACTTTTTGTTCTCAATAAAAATGATAAAGTAGGAGGGTTGGCTTATTTCCAGTATTATTCAACACTTCAATCAAACTAGTAAATGTGAGCTTCTATTTTATATGTCCTTTGTGTTTTATAAATGCCATGATGCTTAGTATTTCTTTGATTGAATTTGATTCTCAAAACAACATTCTGAATAAAGATCAAATTGATATTTCTTCAAACAATCAATGCATACAAGTTTAAGAGAAATGAGAATACACTCATAAATAGATAAAACATGGATCCACTTGAGAAGTCATTATCCCACTAAATAGGAGGCATTCACAATACATTGTGTTTTAGCCTTCCTGGCATCAAGAGTGACATTATTGCATCACACTCACTTCAAATCCTTCATAAAAATTTCCAAAAGTAGCAGATAGAAATGAATCACAATATACTATCAAATACTCATGGGTCTACTTTTCCCTTGAAGATGGACATTGAATGCCAAATACTTTCAAAATTTTAAAGGCCTTATTCTATGCTAGGTTTAGATTCATTAACTAAAACCTTGTATGAATTTTATATTGAAGATTATTTGAATGAAATAAAAGATTTGAGATTTTGAGTTTGGGATGCTATAGTTGTATTTAACATACCAAAGTAACTTGCATGTTATACACTAAATGTTGTATGCATATCTTTTTTTCTCCTCTTCTTCAAATTTATAGGCTCTGATAGCATTTTTGGCCTAGTTAAAAGTAGGAATGATAAAAAAATTACATCTTAAACAAAGCTTTGCAGATAAAAATATTAAAATATATTCATTCGCTATGCATTTACAAAGTATGTGAAATCTTAAAAGGCTTCACGACATGGTTACATAGGTGAAATTAAATTTTCTCGTAAACCAACTTATTTACTAACAAATAAAACTAATTTAAAATAAACAAAATACTTTGGATCATTAACATAATCCATCAAGATCTATGTTTTAGTGATATTTATCTAATAACATACCCCTTATAATGTGGTTCATGTGTGACAATTTTTATATGCTTGAAAGTCCTAATGATAAAGTAGGTTTCCTTTTATGAGAGTTGTTTTATGGGATAATGTGAATCATTGTATTAATTCAAGAATAGGTGGGGTCTTGTCAACCATCTCCTTTGGAAGAACTAATTCAATAACATACCCTAGTTTATGTGGTCTAACTATCATATTGGTACTAATTGGATTCTCAAAATGATCAATTGTTATATGTTTTCACAAAAAAATATTTATATTTATCCAACATTAATGACCAACATGTCTATGTCCATTATAAATACATTGTCTTCGATAATGATCCCATCACTTGTAAACTATAGTGTGTCTTAGGTTGATTCAAAGTGTCACATAATCATTTAATTCTCAACACTTTTGTTTTATGTTGTACTAACACCTTCCATTTGATTTATTAGGTTTATAGTATAGAACCCAACTCACCTTATGCTTACAGTTGTATTGAGTGGTGGAATAAGGCTATCCTATGCACCACCACCTTTTTATGCCACTATGGGAATACAATTTCTCATGTTATAAAATTAGACGATGAATCCATGCTCAAGGAATTTTAGAGAGTTCCTTCCCTTCTTGAGTAAAATATTTTCTTATCTTCATTTTAAGATTCTTGCTTCCTCACTCAAACACCATACCAAGGTGGTGGATAACCATGTCTCCATAGGTTTCACAACCTCATGTTCGGTTGCATTGGCTCAAAATTATGGATAAGGCTTCCAAATATTTTTTCAAATTTGTGAGGGTAAAATAGGCCCAAGACAAAATCACGGATATCAAGTTAGCTCAAACTAGGGTTACTTCTCTTCTGTACATCTCCTCAGATGTTATGAATCAATATAAGTTAGTGTTTTGAGCTTGGGAGGAAACAAAAAAGAGATATCAAGCTCATAAGGAATGCCTTAATGTGGTTACGTATAAGTTAAAGCCAACATATTAATGACTTTGTGATGCAATTTCTAGTCTCCATGAACTCACAAAGGCTATCCACTACATGAGAAATGATAAATCTCTTCGTTGTGATGGATTTCCATGTGAATTCTAAAAATCCACATGGGAATTTGGTGGGCCTAATTTACTCCAATTTTTATAAATAATCCATACAAAACCAATATTTAGGTACTTTAATCAATTAGTGTAACATCAAATTCATACCTAAAATTTAGGATCTAGATCTTATTACTATCTAAAAACCTAGATCACCTTGTTAAATGTTTGTTATAAAATACTTGCTAAATCTCTTGCCAACCATCTTGATTTTATTCTTCCTATAATGCTTAGACCAAAGAAAATAGGATTTATTAGATGTTGGTATATTCTTTATAATCTTATTTTTGTTTGTAAAGGAATGGAATGGGCTAGGGATTCATGCCAAATAACAATTTTCTCAAGCTAGACATTGAAAAATCCTATGACAGAATAGAATTGTATTTTATATTAGCCATGTTAAAGGATCTTGGTTTTGTCCAATTATTTATTTTGGTAGTCCAAACATTATTAGTAGGTGACTTTGAGTAACACACTATTAATATACCAAATCTAAAAATGTTTTCCTCTAGCATTCCATCCAACAAGGTTTCCCTCTTACTCTTGTTTTTTATGTCCTTTGTGTAAAAGTTTTAAGATAACTTATTGCCTCTAGAGATTAGTAGGGCCTTGTTAAGAGTATGTTTTGACTTGAATGATCTTATCATCTCATTAATAAGCACTTTATTTATTATACCTTCCTCACAATTGAATAACAAGGAAAATATATCTTAGAAGCCATGAAATGTCTTCATAAATTTTGTTTATCCTCTGGGTCTGTTTCATAATTAAGTAAGACTCAATGTTCTAGACAAAACATGATGTCCAACCTGACTTGCTTCTCTAATATCAATGCAAATGGATTAGTAGAGGAGAAAAATTATAATTTAATGGCATTCCATTTGCCTTTAATAGTTATCATTTATAAATTTGGTAGAATCTCATCAAACATGTCAAGAATAATGTTGAAGATTGGGTTAACAAGCTACTCTCCTTAGTAGATAAATTTCATGATTCCACAAAAATATTGGTAGCTACTCATGTCTATTACTCCTCCTAATGTGCCCACTCCAAGGCTTCCTATGACAAGTTTGCTAAAAATTTTAGGGGTTTCTTTTGGTCTAATGCCCAAAAAATGAGTGGATTCTATCAAGTTTCTTGGGACATCTATTTCCTCCCTCGAGATAAAGGAGGTAGGGAAATTGTTGATATTCATAGTCAAACCACAACTTTATGTGATTTAAATGGGTTGTTAGAACCAATTAAGGTAATAAATCATAGTAAATTATTCTAAGGCATTGCATATCCTTTATATCACCCTATGGCAATCCTACATGGAAAAATATTTGCTTTCACACCCTTCTCATCATGACAAATTCTATCAAAATTAAATTTTATTTCATGGCTAAAAGTATATGAAAGTACTTTGAGGTGGATAAACCTCATTTGAGGTGGATTGGTGATGGTTTTTGCATTGGGTCATAATATATGGTGGTCCCTAAGCATAACTAATATTAATGTTCTATTAGATGAATTACTTGGAATCAAATCCCTTAGGTTCTTTAGTAAAGCAATTCATAGTATTTAAGATTTGGTCTCTACCAAGGATTGAATCCTTTGGCTAGATTTGAAACTAAAATATAACTTGAATAGTTCAAATATACCTACTATTGTTCACATTTAAGATCTTCTTGATGATATATTGCACATGTTTTGCTTGAAATCACCCAATTATGGTGGAAGGAATAGAGGTGGAATTTTGACACCCATTTCAAATAATACACCCCAGGAGTTCTCCCTAAAGTCATGACCCCCTTTTCTCATGCTCTCTATAGGAGATGGGGTTTTGATTCCTCCCACAAGATGTGGCTCCCCAGGTTTAAATGAATTTGGAAATATTTTTTAGATCCCAAGTTATCCCACTTCTTTTAGTGCTTGGTCTACAAAGGCCTTCCATTTGAGGAACAAGTCTCCGATATGGGAATTTCTCAACCCAACTGCCCTACATGCAAGTGCCCAGAATATTTTAAGATTATCTTGTAGTTTTTCCCAATAGCTTAGTTTGCATGGAAACGTATCCATAGCCTCTTTTATCCTTATCACCCTCAACCTTTTTCTTGGCATCTTGCACTACTTGGGGATTCAACCAATTGGGCTACTACTATTGCTTCTTTCTAGAATGCTTTCAGCACTACGATTATTTTCAAATTAGGGAAAGCCAAAAATAATGATATATTCAACAATGATGAATGTTCATATTTTTTCATTAATGATAAGGTTGATATTATATCACAACCTACATGCACATTCAACCCTAAACATATACAGTTGATATGGAGGTTCATTATCTACTGGACTACTAGATCACTGAGGGAGTGCCCCATACATAGTGAGTTTCATGCGGCCTAATGGATCACCCAAAGGTCAACCTCTACCACATCGTAGGAGGCATATAAGATGGTCATTTAGTCATAACCACTTCTCCCATGACTTTCACTAGGGGATGGAGGTCACCACCACTGCATGGTAAATCTAATACAACTCCCTCTAAGAAGGTTCTATTGTTTTCACTACTACTCAGACTTAGCCCACTAATGGATTGGTGATTGATATGACTTTGGACCCCTCAGATGGCTAGATGGTGTCAGTTCCTCCTACTAAAAATCTTTTTTCTTAGACTAATCTACCATCAAAGGATGATCCCTTGCCTCCTCCCTCATGGGTTTTGGTCTATGCTTAAATCTATTCCGTTGTCTTGCTGATTTAGTGTGGTTTTGAGTGTCGTGTTTTCTTTGGCATGATTTTTATTCCTATTTTTTAATGTCATGCTTTGAGCTAGTATTTTGTCCTCTAATGAAGAGTGTGAGATATGTATACGAACTCACTACTTTGCTATGTAACCTTTTGTATTTTATTATTTTGTATAATAAAAATATGATGAAACAATCCAATAATAAATTATACCCATTTTTAATATTTAAAAAGATATTATAAAAAAATTAAGAGTCCATTTGTACACAATTAAATTAAAACTTAATAATAATAATAATAATAATAATAATAATAATAATAATAATAATAATAATAATAATAATAATAATAATAATAATAATAATAATAACATCTAAATGATGTGAGAAAATCAAAGAAGTATTATGAAATTCCAATAGTTTAAAATGTCATTGTGTAAATATACTATGAGACAATAGAATGAAATGGTGTAAAATAAGTTGATTATGAAAATATAAGTTTTATATAAACAACTAATCATTACAAATTAGTTAATAATATTGCTCATATGTAAATATAATAATATTGCTCATATGTAAATATGACTTTGTGAGGAGGATAATAATAGAAAAATAAAATAAAATCTTAATGTCATCCAATAGAATAAATTTATGATCGTTTAAAAGTTAAGACAAAAATAAAGATTAAAGAACATATAGGTCTCCATATAAATATGCCTTCTATTGATTACAAGTAGTGTCCACCATTTATAAGTTTTGATTATAACATGGAAGATCTTACTCGTTTAAATATTTACATATTTAAATTTTTTTTAGTGTTTATTTATTTAATTTATAAAGATAAATAAAAAAGTATGATTTTATCCTTTAA
>JARHVA010006621.1:35000-122500 GCA_037957365.1 Torreya grandis | reverse complement strand
TAGATTTACTATTCAATGCTCTGTGATTATGAAACTTGTCACTAAATTATGGGAAATTTGGGTTTAAAAAGGGCAATTATAAGAACTATAAAAAAATATTTATTATTTTATCAAATATATTAACTGAAATAAAAAATAATTCTCTTAACCATATGAGTTAAGTGGGTCCATTTTCCTATTCAAAATGTCTAAAAACACTTTAGTTAATTTTTTTTTGTTTTTTTCTTGTCTTAATAATTTTTAAAAACACTCCAATTAATTATTATTTTTTGTCCTTTTTCTTGTCTTATTTATTTTTATATTACCTTAGATTTATTTTTTTAATTTTTCTTATATTATCTTAACTTTTTTTTCATATGGTTCTCACATCCATTAATTTCTTTCTCACTCTCATTTCTTCTTCTGCAAGTAATCATGGAAGAATATTAACTTCTTGGAAATGTTGGTTTGTAATAGTTGATATATTTATAGCTCCTCCTTCCATTGATCCACTATAAAGATGATTTTTATGAAATATTTGATGTATATTAATGTAGGTGTACATAAAATTTTGGTATATTTATGAAGGGGCACAAAAAATTCTTGCATCTTGTCCTTTCTATAAAATTTAATTATTTTCGCTAGGGATAATTACTAATACAAACAACAAAAGTTTTACTTGAAAAAAAGGAAATACGTTTTTCTAATTCATAATAAGATTATTTTAGATTTGATTCCTAGTTTATACTTAGCTTAAAAACCATTTGGTCAATGGTTTCTCAATGCTAAAATTAGAAATCACTTAGATCATAGTTATGGTTGGTCTTGCACATGTCATAACAAGATTTTACTTTCCTACATGTAAATGTTTTCCTCAAATTGAATTTCCTTTTCATAAGAAAAGCCTACATTTTAATAGAAAATATAGTGGGAAAATGAGAAAAGAGTTACATTTTACATTTACTAACCTGATGCATCATACAATCAAAAATAAGAAATACAACTAGGTAGATTTTTGACACCACCAAAGCTATACTTCATCTATGGAAAGAATGCAATCAAGAAGGAGGTAGGGATAATGATATATGGTGTAACATGGTAATAGGACATGGAGATAACTCAATAAATTAAATTATTAAATTAAATAATTAAATGCTGACTCACTATAATACTCAACATAATTATGTGAGAATAGAAGTCCTCTTGGAAGGGTGCATTTTCAGCATGCTTAGGTGATGAAATTGTGGTGACTATTGAAAATCCAACTCTACTTCATGTTATATCTGAACTAAATCCGAATGTAAGGATTCCAATTTGAGTAAAATTAATAATTTTTTTGATAAGGAGAAGGGATAGAATACTTCTCATGATATAAAGGAGAATGATCCTCCTTTTTGTTAGCAACGTTCTCCATATTTATGTCATAGAATTGTCTTACAAAATGAGTAATGTTGGTACTTTTTAAGGACTTAACCTCTCTCTTATTAATCCTCAGTATGAAATATATTTTTTAATTTCCCATTTAATTATTCATTTTCAAACAAGATCATTTTAAGGTAAGATACATTTAACAAATTGTCTCCAAACTATATCTATTTATCTAACTAGTAATTTTCTTGGTTGTTGAACCATTTCACATTATAAAGTTAGTGTTATCATTGAAGAGAACACCCTATTTGAATATGTGAAAAGCACACCCTCACCTTAACTAATACAATTGGAACTTCTTAGAGCGTGGGTGACTCTAAATTGAAAAGAACCTCTAGAGAGGGCTGGTTCCCTTAAGATCTAATACTAAAACTAATCTACTTTAATTTTTTGGGGTGAAAAGGGAAGAAGGAAATTGAAAAGGGAAATCCTATCTAATCGGGTGGTGCACTTGAATGGATTTTATTCTTTGATTTTTTTTTTGAAACTGAGTAAGGCACACATATGAACCAAAGCAAAGGTATTAAGTAAATCCTAAACATACGTGTTTCAAAATAAGGTTTGATAGAAGTTGCAATGCAATTTCTATTCCTAGCTCTTCAATTGACCTAAAAGGATGAGATTTTCATAGTAGGTGTGGAAAGGAATTGAAATAGGGGTATATATATGCCACTTGTATGATAGTACATAGTCAAAAATACACTCTATTATACTATCAACTCATATGGAAAGTATTTCCTTTAGTGATAAATGATGCCAATGACAATTTTTGTTCTGCTTTAGGAATTATCAAAAAATGGATTAAAAATCCAATATATATGTATAAAATAAGGTTCAAGCCAAAGTGGCATTGAAAGGAGATAAGGATTAGTCTTGGTTGGTTAACTCAAGACCTAATCCTTTTACAATGTTAAAACAAGACTTCAAATTTATTTAAACTCCCCTAAAACATCCATGATCTTTCATGTTGGTATATAAAAGAAGATGGTGGGCCCATATTAAAAAGTCAAAATTCCTTTTCAGAAATGCCATGTAAATATTTAAAAGGAAAATACAGTTGGAATATTTTATTAACATGATTATAAAGGAATATGCATGTATGTTTTGCTTACTCATGACTAGTCAACTTAGAATCATGGCTCCTTAAGAATGGTAACTACCTCTTTGGCCTCTTCTTGTATGAAATTACATCTTTAAGGATGAAATGTGCATTATATATCCATGTAATAGTAGATATGAAGCATTGAAACTCATTTTGAGCTCCTTGATAAAAAATCAATGCCAAACTAAAACTTTGACAATTTGAATAATTAGGTCATTTAGACCAATTAGGATTAAAGGCTAATCTATGCACCTTGACACCATGAAACATAAAATAAGAATCCTTGAAACCTAAAAAATAATTAATTAGACCTGGAACAACTTTTCACATCACAAGATATTTGATATTGATGAGAAAACAATTACCACTCAGTCAATAGGGTTAACTAGGCCTATTGTGCTCTATTTTCTTGTAGACTGGCCTTTTGATCAAGTTGATAGGAGAAATTTTTGGATGATTTAAGATCAAATGAATATTTTAGGATGAATATAAAGTCTTATGATTCACACTCTATTGATTATATTTTATTGAACTGCTTTATACTTTGTTTTACATACTTTTATCCACAAAAGACATGATTTTTACCCTCATCTATATAGATAAATTCATAAAATTGACATTTAAAGAATTATCTCTAAGTTTAATTGACATTTGAAATGGTTTTAGGTTGATCTTTGATGATTTGATGGCAAGAAAATCAACTTTTTTCAAAACTAGGTTTTTGAGGGTTTAGGAAGGTTTTAAAGTTGAATCTTCAAAATGATGATTCGTGAACTTAAGAAATTAAAATAATAAAATATTTTTATCACAAAAAACCCCCTAATATCCCTAAAAATATTGGGATCCCATGCAAAATCTATTAAAATTTACCACATCGAGGAAATTTTCCTATAGGGTTTGGCTTGCATTTTGGGCTACCTATTCTCTTAACTATTGTTCATAAATTGTCCTTTAATTATAATTTAATAGGTTTCTTCAAAACATACTAAGATCATTCATCCAAACTCCTCATGTGGTGAAAGATACGAGCATCTAAACATGATGCTTGGGAGGATGTCTAGAACTGTAAAAAGTGAAAAACTTCACCAAGATGAAAATGAGTATCACCTTGCATCTAAACGACTTTAAAAAATCATCATATTACCTGTACCATTATATTAAAACACTCTAAAATCACATATTGCTTGAAAAGTCAAAAAAAACTTTTTGGCCTATATGCATGCTTACTTACAAAACCCTGTATGAGCATGGTTTGGATAAAATTTGGAGTTGTGATGCTCCTTAAAGGTCTGATTATTATGTAAAAAACTCAGCCCATGATTTTGAAACTTTTACTTGGACTTTGAAACCACTGTGGCACTCCAAAATAATGCCTGCTCTAATGATGACCTCAAATAGACTGTTGAGGTCTAAGACAAAAAATTGATTATCTCCACTCATTAAATAACCATAAATTTTTTTAAAATGATTATAAAAATAATGATGACCCTGTGTAAAAAATTTCAACTCATAACTCCTCTTGTAGTTCCCAAAAACCTTAATTTTCTCCTAAAAATGATCCATGTGCATGGATTGTCTGCATATTTGACTAATTTTTGGATGTTTGAAAGTATTTTAATGGTGTTTATATGTTTTAAAGGTCAAAATAATCTCAAAATATCACAATACTCCCTTAAAAATCTCGAAAATAACCTCTTCCCCTATTTCAAGCATACTTTGACTCTCAAACAAGGCAATCAGGCCCAAATGACTGAGTATACATTACTGTAGGTGGGAATTTGTTAGATTTGAAAAGGTTTTAGGGGTTAATACATATTAAATATGTGTTTTAAGGTAATTTATATAAAATTATATTTTATATCCATCTCTTTCAAAGTAATTTGACAAGTTTTTCTAGCTTTTGAGGACTCTATCTGCATTTAGTTTGTACAATGACTTGTTGAGTACCTCCAACGAATGATGGTACTATGTATGAACTTGGTATAATTTTTAAGCTACCAATTTATCACTTTTACTTTATAAAGTAGAATCATAGACCTTACTTGACTTAAATGGATGGTCTCTGACTCCTTTACCTCATGGTTTAAGACACTGTTTTAGGCCTAGTTATAAGTTACCTGCTTGAAGATGAATCTAACTAAAGTTTTCCTGGTGACCCCATTTATATTATTCTATATCTTTCTTGAATTTTTTTTTGTGAATTCTCAAAAATTTTGAATACAAGTCCATTTCTAATGGCACACCCCTATAGGTCCTACTTCATTGCTTGACCAAAAGAAGACCTACAGGCCAAGGCTTGTAGGTCACCTCTTTTCATTATGATAATATTGTCCCCTATAGTCACATCATCACACTTTCTCCTACTAAGAATATTCCTTAAAAACCTATGATCCTCCTTTAACACATACTTATAAGGTCTCAAACTAATAAGAATAATTCATTGTTACTGTATTCTTTGAACCAACTCATCCTTTTACCATTGTCGAAGGTCACTATCTATATAGGCATGTTGTAGGTATTAGCCACCTAGATTTTGGATATGTAAAATATAAGGATTTCCTAGAAACCTTACTATTATTCCACCACTTTAATACACTTATTTATTAAACAATACTTCACTAAACCATACCCCTCCCTTTAGATCATAGACCTTGAGTTAGTCTTGATTGTGCTTTTCATGCTTATTATCCCATTGTATGGATTGTGGCCATGATTGAGACCTTGGAGAGTTTTTTTATAGGTATAAATGGGTTTAGAAGGATATTTATGCTATTATTCTTATTTGGAAGCTTTAACAAACCCTAAGGAGGTCAAAATCCTTCTAGAAACCTCTTAGACTAACTCATTATCTAAATGACCATGGCATTTGACTATAGGTACTTTCTCTAGCACTATAGGTCTCCTTTATTGATTTAGGCTTGTTTTAAAATTTAAAATCCTTATTATTCCATGTTTAAATTTATAATTTACTCACAAAATTAGGCCTATCTTTGCTAATCCAATTTTACTTTTTGAAACCCTTATAAGTCTAACTTATAAGCAATTAAGCCTCACAAGCCTGTATGTTTTGTTCAAGGTTATAGGTGCATATTGTGAAAAGGGTGATTAACTTTATTTCACATTGCTTACTTGACTATGTCATCTTCATAATATCCAGGACAATGTCCTAGGGTTTAGATTATGATGTTTTCTTAAGATTTATGGATGATCTCTGCCTTCACTATGGGTGAATACACCTACAAGCCTGTAGGTGCATCCTAAGCTGGCTATAGGATGGTGTTCTACCCCTCCACACTATGAACCCTTCATTACACAAACCCTTGAATAGATATGTAAACACCATAACAATCCTCTTTCAAAAACCCTTCATAGACCATTGAACTTGAAATCTTCCTAAAAAAAGACCTTTTTTCCAAACTTGACTGTACAAGGAGTGTATGGATCAGAGCAAAGTCTTTTTTTGTTTAAAATACATAAACCACAAACAAAGTGTTGGTGTCTTTTGAGATTATAATAATACTTCCTATCAACCTTAACTCACCATTGAATACTTTTGTCTTCTATTCTCCTCAGCCTTCATGAATTAACCTTTGGTTGTAGGTTTTACATAGGGCTAGCTATAGCCTAGAGTTGTGGTGGCTATAGGGTTTGTCTATTGGTAAGACTATATACTATCTTGAAATCCCCTTATGTTTCAACATTAATGTTATAGTATGTTTATGGTTAATCATTATCTATCTTGAGACTAGAAAGACTTCCCCTTTGCCAAGCCACTATAGGTCACTCCAAAGCAAGCTTGTAGGGTTTCATAGTGGCGTATAGGTGTACTTTGTATCTTTTAAGCCCTTTATTTAAGCATTAATAAGTTTCCCCTTTTTAATCAAGGTGTATTTATTCATGTAAGTATCCAAACCTTGGAATTCCATGATAATAAACCTTAAAATTTCTAAAACCTCTTTGATGCACATGATTGTATATGTCATATTTGTATGGATTAGGATGGTTTATTGCTCTTAAGGAAGGTTCAAACCTAACTTAACCTTGATTTTACTTGATAAAGGTCATTTTCATAGTTAATATTATAGATATCCCCTTAGTGATTGTATCTTGAAGATTTTTAACTTCATGGAATTCCTTAACTATATGAGCTTGTTGTAAGTAGCCATTTCTATGAAATGATGTGACCTTTATTCACTTACCATCTCTTTTTCATGCTTTGATGGTTCTCTTTAAAACCTTTGGCTATTTGATAATGGAACTATGGAATGGAGGTGGGTTGAGGGTGATAGGAGTGAAAAGATGAATGATGTGATGAAAAAACATGAATGGAGATGGAGAAGACACAAACATGGTGAAAAAACACTAAGTTTGATAGTGGAATGAGGTGAAAGAGATGGAGGTGGGAAAGGAGAATGAAGGAGTATGACAAGTCCAAGATAAGGATTGAAATGAAAACATGGAAACTAAATAATAATAACTCATGAACTTATAATCTATTATAGGAGTGCAAGGAGGTGAAATTGAAAGATGGTTTTCTTTAAAAAACTTTAAAATTTGCAAAAATTCCTTAAAGAATGTTAAACTAGCCCATTTGAGACACATGGAAGCATGGATATCGATTTAAGAAAATTATTTATTTTAGTATTTGCTTGAGTAATTTATTAAAAATATGAAAATCATGATGGAAACCTTGAAAAAATTAATTTATTGAAAACTTGAAGCTGTCTACTTCTCCCATGACCGTACAACCTTCATTTCCAAGCATGTTATATTACATATTGACTAGCTAATTTTGTGACCTTTGTTTGACATTGAAATACATGAATAACACCTAAATGATACCATTGAAATGTATAAAAAGTCCTTAATATTTTTGAACAAGTTGATTTTCCTTGAAAATCTACCGAGGTGCAAAGAAAATGGAGAAAACTGGTTGCCTTTTGGGTAACAAGGTAGAAAAATTTGACCTAAATTCAAAGAAATAGTTCATGAGCTTATATATTCTAGTTAAGGATCAATTTAGACCATTATTAATCCATTTTAGTTTATTTTCTTCACCCCAAATTTGAGAGTTGTACCCTTCCTCAATAGTTCATACCATTAGGAAACCTACAAATAGGTCTCCTTGTGCCAACAAGCAAAGTATCAAGATAAGGTTATTTTAGGGCATGTATGGCCATTAATTATGATTAAAATCTTATGTAATCTTTCATATACCCTAAAAATGATAACCCCTACCTTGGATTTATGGTTTCCATATGAATTTCATACCATTACTTGAAAATAAAGGGAAAGGAGCCATATCTTGCCTTTTAATAGATAACTAAAGTTCTCCACCACTTGAAAAGAAGGTTTGAGAAGAATTATGTTCTACATCAAGAAAAAATACAAATATTTAACTCTTTTTGTTGTTTTAAACATAGAGATTGGCATATATGGGTTAATTTAGGGGCTTTTAGGCTTATAAGATATGAAAACACATTTTCATGACTTAAAACTTTTGACGTAGGATATTTTCATACCTTTGAACATGAATAAAGGCCAAATGGGATAATTAAATAACTTTTTAAACCATTTTTTTGACATTTTAAACTAAAATTAGTGTTTTTAGGCCACAAATGACTAACTACAAAGGTCTATTTACCAGATTTAAGAAATTTTCATGTGATAGGAGTAATAATTTGACCTTGATAGGTCAGATTACTAAAAATTTTGGTGACTTTTAGGGGTTGACCAGTCTTCTAGTCAAAGAACTAAAAAAATTGGCTAAAACTAACTTGGATAAATAGTAATTTTTGAAGATCTTTTATAGATAAAGACACAACCAAGAAAACTACCAACAACAAAAAACATGTACACATGTACACTTAGAGGCATGAATAATAACTAGAAAGGGAGAAAACAAATACTGAAAGCATCTGCAGATGTGCACTTTGAGGAAACAACATAAGAAAGTCTATTATGTACAAACTAACCTCCACCTTGCTAGTCTTCCTGGATCGAAAAGAAAGTGTGACAATTATCCGATATCATGAGATGAGGTACTGAATAAGGCATACAAATTTTTGACCCTTGGTCTTGATGCTTCCTTCCTCTTTGTTATATTTACCAATTTCATTGGCATGATGATCAGTGAGAACTAGGTAGCTCCAAATAGGTCAGCAACATGTATCCAAAAAGTCCTAATTTCTTCAAATGGTTCCTTGAATACAACTTCCACTGGTGGTCCCATAAGATAAATATTTTTGATTCCATGGTGTTCTCAATAAAAATGGGCTTCTTATTCATTTTAATTTCTTCAAGCTCATCAAGAACCTATACATATTCTACCCAATCTTGGTCTTTGTCTTCCATGGGAAACTCTTTGTCTACCTTCTCAAGCACTTGATCTTTTTGAACAAAATATATTTCAATCTCATTCATGTCCTCCATTTTAACCAATTTCTCATCAAAACCAACATTCTCATTTCTATTAGGCATCTATAGAGTAGCACTATTGTGTTAAAGTTCTAAAACATTAATGAAAACCTCAGATGAAGATTTAACTTTCTACACTATCTCACCATCCAATTCTTCCTTATTAAGTTCACCACTTTCACTCATGAAATCATGGTACATCTATTTCTAATGGTATTATTCTTATTGGATCTCACCTCCAACTTACACTGGTTTTTATAATGCATCATCTTTGGCATCATGGAAAATTGAATCATGCTTGCCCTTACCAAGTGGTGTCTCAATAATTATTTCTTCTTCTTGATCACTAAAGTCACCTTTATTTTCTATTTCTTTGGCTACATCTTCTACACTTACCTCATAAAGGAGAGGTTCTTTCTCCAAAATTGACATGGTAGATCCCTAAAAGTATTCAATAAGATGTGATAGGTCCACACAAGTAACCATAGATATCTGATTTTGCTCATGAGGTTGCTCTTCTTGGATCACCTTCACCTCATCTCTCTTCACTTTTTCTTGGATGTATTTCTATGAATGAAAGGACTTTGGATTCTAAGGAGAAATGAGTGGAGGATGAATTATCTCTTACTTGAATTCAACATCCTGAATGATATATAATTTTTACAACCATAGGTGTGAAAGAAGAAATATGCTTTGGTGTTTAATTTATAGCTACTATTGAATATTGGAGATGTTGATTTCAAGATCAATTTGCTTGGATAAATTAGCCTCAAAATCATTGATTAAATCACTGGAGATTTCTTGCTGCAAACTCAAAAATGTAGGCTCCTGTATGATCTCCACAATCTAAAAATTAGACTTCTCATAACAAACCTTTTCAACATTCTGAGACCTCTTTTGGATAGACTTCTAGCTAGGAAAGCTATGCAAGAGTTGGTTTGACTCTTGAGGGATTTAGTAAAAATTGATTTTTTGATCATAAAGGGAAAAGGGTAGTACTATGGGAACATACTATTGAATATGATAACCTTGGGATTTCTCATAAACAACTAGCCTCTCTTCAATGTTTACTATTAGACCTCTAATGTCTAAAATATCAAAACTAGATTTTGAGTGGCCCTACCTAATAAAACTTACTCATACCTCTTTATCCCACAACAAATTTACTCTCATACTCTAAATATTGTACTTATAAATCTCCTCTTTGTAGCTTTTTCTAGTGTCTATACATATCATCTATTTGTCATAGCTAAACAAAGTTTTCTCAAAACGTGAGATGGATGGGTAGATGTAAAATGGACATGATTAAGTTGGCTAGATGGGTAGGATGGCTCATGATAGGGCTGATAAGGATAAATATTATGATGGATTGGCTATTGATATAGAGGATTAGGGTAGTATTCATGCATATATGACTGATATAGATCCTCATACTGCTAGTGAGGATAATAGTTTGGTTGCTTATGCTAATTATAGTGAGAATAATATGGATCCATACTAAAACAAGCCATTTGAGACCATTAGTAAGTTAAATTTTGAATGTAATCGATATTCAAATGATACCTGATGTTCATAACTAACTTTAAATGTTTGAAAGTTGTATGGATATTTTTAATGCCTATAAAGGCTAGTATGTAGAATAAGGTCCCATTGAGCATGCCAGAAATGGTTATCACTTTGGAGATTACCTTGTTTGAAGATGTGAAAATTACACCCTCACTCTAGATGATACAATTATAAATTATTAGAGTGTGGGTGAATTTGAATTGATAAGAACCTCTACAGAGGGTTGGTTCCCTTAAGATATAATACTAAAACTAATCTACTTTGATTTTTAGGGTGAAAAGGGAAGAAGGAAACTGAAAAGGGAAATCTTATCTCATGGGGTGATTCACCTGAATGGTTGTTATTATTTGAAATATTTTTTTAAATTAAGGCACACATATGACCCAAAAATAAAGTCTTCAATAAATCTTAAACATAAGTGTTCCAAAAGAAGGCTTAATAGAAGTTGCAATGCAATTTATGTTCCTAGCTCTTTAGTTGACCTATAGAGGATGAGATTTTCATAGTAGGCATGGAAAGTACCTAAAATAAGGGTATATAAATTCCACTTGTATTTTATTACACAATCAAAAATACACTCTATTTTGCTATCAAATCATATGCAAAATATTTCCTTTATTGATAAATGATGCCATTTACAATTTCTATTCTACTTCAAGAATTATCAAAAAATGGATTGAAAAAGACAATATATGTGTCTAAAACAAGGTTCAAGCCAAATTGGCATTGAAATGAGATAATTATTAGTCATAGTTAACTCAAGACCTAATCCTTTTACAATGTTAAAACAAGACTTCATATTTCTTCAAACTCCACTAAAACATGCATGATTTTTCAATTTGGCATAGAAAAGAAGATGGTGGGCCCATTTTGACAAGTCAAAAGTAATTTTAATGATATTCCATGCCAATATTCAAAATTAAACTTCAATTGGAAGCCTTGATTAACATGATAACAAAGGAAGATGCATGTATGTTTGGTTCACTCATGACTCGTCAACTTAGAATCATGGCTCCTTAACAATACTTAACTACCTCTCTAGCCTCTTCTTACATGAAATGGAATCTTGAAAGATGAAACATGCATGACATATCCATGGAACAATAGATATGAATTGTTGAAAATCGTTTTGAACTCCTTGATAACCAATCAATGCCAAACTCAAACTTTGACAATTTGACCAATTAGGCCTTTTAGACTAATTAGGATTAAAAGATCATATGTTCTCCTTGACAACATGAAACCATAAATAAGAATACATGAAACCTAAAAAATAATTAATTATACCTGGAATAACTTTTCACATCACAAGATATTTTATGTTGATGAGAAAACAATCACCACTTAGTCAACAGGGTTGACTAGGCCTATTTTGCTCCATTTTCTCATGGACTAGCCATTTTGATCAAGTTGGTAGGATAAATTTTGAGATTATTTATGATTAATTAAATATTTTAGGATTAATATCAAGTATTATTATTTGATCTCCATTGTTTAGATTTCATTGAAATGCTATGTACTTCATTTTACATGATTTATTCCCTCATATGTATAGATAAATGCTTAAAATCAACATTTTTGTAATCCTCTCTAAGTTTAATTTATTTTTTAAAAAATTACAAGTTGATCCATGATGATTTTATGGAAATAAAATCAACTTTTTGCCAAACTATTTTTTAGGGTTTAAGAGGGTCTTAAAGCTGAATCTTCAAAATGATGATTCATGAAGTACAGACCTCCAAATAAAAAAATAATTACATATATGTGTATAACACTAACCCCCATAATATCTCTAAAAATATTGGGCTCCCATGAAAAAGATATGAAAAGTTACCACGTGGAGGAAATTTGCCTGTAGGGTTTAGCTTGCATTTTGGGCTACCTACACTCTTAGCAATTGTTCATAAATGAAATCCCCTTAAATGATATAAAATTTTCATGAATTATAATTTAATATGGGTAATCAAAACATAATAATATCATTCATCCAAAATCCTCACGTAGTGAAAGATAAGAGCATCTCAATAAGAGGCCTGGAAAGGTATCTAGAACTATAAAAAGTGAAATACTTCACCAAGATGAAAATGAGTCTTTGATTTCTTATAAATGATTTAAAACATCATCATATGACTTATAACATTCTATTAAAACACTATGAAACCACTTTTTTATTGAAAAGTAAAAAAACCCCTTTTTGGCCTATATTCTTGTTTGCCTGCAAAAGCATGTATGAGCATGGTTTGCATAAAATTTTGAGTTGTGGAACTCTTTAAAGGTCTGATTATGATGTAAAAAAATCATCCCATTCTTGTGAAAATTTTACCTAGACTTTTAAACCTCTGTGTCAGTCCATAATAATGCTTACTCCAATGATGACCTCCAACATACATGCTAAGGTCTAAGACATACATGCTAAGGTCTAAGACAAAAAAAAGGTATCTCGACTCATCCAATGGCCATGAAATTTTTTAAAATGATTCTCCAACTCATGATTACTCTGTGTACAAAATCTAGTCCTAGCTCTACCTATATCTCACAAAAACCTTAATTTTCTCTCAAAAATGATCCCTATGAATGGATTATCTACATATTTAACTGAGTTTTATATGTTTGAAAGTGTTTTCATGAATGCTCCAAACTTTTGAAGATAAGTACATTTCTAATGATACACCCCTATAGGTCTTACTTCATGGCTTGACCAAAAGAAGACCTACAGGCCAAGGCTTGTAAGTCACCCCTTTTCATTACGATAATACAATCCCCTATAGTCACATCATCACCCTTTCTCCTGATATGAATATTCCTTCAAAACCTATCATCCTCCTTTAACACATACATATAAGGTCTCAAACCAATAAAAACCCTTCATTATTATTGTATCCTTGGAACTAACTCATCCTTTCACCATAGCTAAGGATCATTAGCTGTATAGGGTTGTTGTAGGTATTAACCACCTAGATTCTGGAGATTAAAAATATAAGGCTTTCCTTGAAACCTTACTATTATTCTACTACATTAATACACTTTCTTAGTAAAAAATAGTTGACTAAACCATACTACTCCCTTTAGATCATAGACATTGAATTAGCCTTGACTGTGTTTTTCATGCTTAATAGCCCATTGTACGGATTATATCCATGCTTGAGACCTTTGAGAGTTTGGTGATAGGTAGCAAGGGTTTTATAAAGCTATTTATTCTTTTATTATTATTTGGAATCTTCAAAAAACCCTAAGGAGGTCAAAAACCCTCTAGAAACCTCTTATACTAGCTCACTATCCTAATGACCATGGCACTTGATTGTAGGTACTTTCTCCAGAACTATAGGTCTCCTTTCTTGATTTAGGATTGTTTGAAACTTTAAAATACATGTTATTCCATGTTTACATGTATAATTTCCTCAAAAAAATAAACCTATCTTTGCCAATCTAATTTTACTTCTTGAAATCCCTATAAGTCTAACTTATAAGCAATTAAGCCTCATAGGCCTATAGGTACATATTGTGAAAAGGGTGATTACCTTTATTGCACATTGCTTACTTAACTATGTCATCTTCACAATATCCATGACAATGTCTTAGGGTTTAGGTTATGATGCTTTCTTAATATTTATGGATGATCTTTTCCTTCACTATGGGTGAATACACCTACATGCCTATAGGTACATACTAAGCTGGTTGTAGTATGGTGTTCTACCCCTCCACACTATTAACCCTTCATTACACAAATCATTGAATGCATATGTAAACACCGTAACACTCCTCTTTCAGAAACCTTTCATAGACCATTGAACTTGAAACCTTCCTAAGAAAATGACCTTTTTTCCAAACTTGATTGTATGAGGAGTGTACAGATCAAAGCAAAGTATTTTTGTGTTTAGAAGCCATAATCCACAAGCAAAGTGTTGGTGTCATTTATGATTATAGAAATAGTTATTAGTAGCCGTCAATCACCATTGAATACATTTGTCTTCTGTGCTCCTCAACCTTCATGAATTAACCTTTAGTTGTAGGTTTTATATAGGGATAGCTATAGCTTAGAATTGTCGTGGTTGTAGGGTTTGTCTATTGGTAAGACTGTATACTAGCTTGAAATCTACTTATGTTGTAACCTTAGTGTTTTAGAATTAAGCCTCATAGGCCTATAGGTACATATTTTGAAAAGGGTGATTACCTTTATTGCACATTGCTTACTTAACTATGTCATCTTCACAATATCCATGACAATGTCTTAGGGTTTAGGTTATGATGCTTTCTTAATATTTATGGATGATATTTTCCTTCACTATGGGTGAATACACCTACATTCCTATAGGTACATACTAAGCTGGTTGTAGTATGGTGTTCTACCCCTCCACACTATTAACCCTTCATTACACAAATTATTTAATGCATATGTAAACACCATAACACTTCTCTTTCAGAAACCTTTCATAGACCATTGAACTTGAAACCTTCCTAAGAAAATGACCTTTTTTCCAAACTTGATTGTATGAGGAGTGTACAGATCAAAGCAAAGTATTTTTGTGTTTAGAAGCCATAAACCATAAGCAAAGTGTTGGTGTCATTTATGATTATAGAAATAGTTCTTAGTAGCCTTCAATCACCATTGAATACATTTGTCTTCTGTGCTCCTCAGCCTTCATGAATTAACCTTTAGTTGTAGGTTTTATATAGGGATAGCTATAGCTTAGAATTGTCATGGTTTTAGGGTTTGTCTATTGGTAAGACTGTATACTAGCTTGAAATCTACTTATGTTGTAACCTTAGTGTTTTAGTATATTTGTGCTTGATCATTAGCTTTGTTGAGACTATAAAGGCTTCACCTTTGCTAATACAGTATAGGTTACTCCAAAGCAATCTCATAGGCTTTAATAGTGGGCTATAGGTGTACTTTAGATCTTTTAATCCCTTTCTTTCAAGCATCAAGAAGTTTCCCCTTTTTAATCAAGGTGTATTAATGCATGTAAGTAGCCAAAACTTGGAATTCAATGATAAGAAACCTTAAAATGTCTAAAACCTCTTCTATTCACATGACTATATATGTCATATTTGTATTGATTAGGACTATTTATTACTCTTAAGGAAGGTTCAAACCTGGCTTGACCTTGATTGTCTCCTTGATTGTACTTGATAAAGGTTATCTATATAGAGACTATTATATAGAGCCCATTAGTGATTATATCTTGAATATTTTTAAGTTCATGGACTTTGTTTACTTTATAAGCCTATTGTAAATGGCCATTTTCATGAAATGATGTGACCTTCATTGGCTTACCATCTCTTTTTCATGCTTTGATGGTTATGTATCAAACCTTTGGCTCTTTGATAATGGAAATATGGAATGGAGGTGGGTTGGGGGTGATAGGAGTGTAAATATGAAGGATGTGATGAAAACAAATTAATGGAGATGAAAAAGACATAAACACAATGAAAAAACACAAAGTATGATAGTGGAATGAGGTGAAAGAGATGGAGGTGGGAAAGGAGGATGGAGGAGTATGCAAGGTCAAAATAAGGAGTCAAATGCAAACATGGGCACTAAATCATAAAAACTCATGAATTTTGAGGCTATTATAGGAGTGGGAAGAGGTGAATTTTAATCATGGTTCTCTCTAAAAAACCTTAAAATTTACAAAAATTCCTTAAAGAATGCTAAACTAGCCCATTTGACACACATAAAAGCATGGAGATGGGCCTAAGAAGTGGATTTCCTAGAGGATTTCCTTGATAAATTTATTAAAAACATTAAAACCATGATTAAAAATTGATTAACATGAATTTATTGAAAACTTGAAGCTGTGTCCTTCTGTAATGACCATACAACCTTCCTTTGCAAGCATGTTATACTACAGATTGACTGGCTAAGTTTGTGACCTTTATTTGACCTTTAATTATATTAATTTAAATTTGAGGAGACCATGTAAAGTTATAGCAAGTCCTTAAGATTCTTGAACAAGTTGATTTTCCTTGAAACTCTGCCCAAGTTAGGAAAAAATGGAAAAAACCAGTTGGCTTTCTGGTTGCAAGACAACATAATTTGACCTAACTTTAATTGAATAATTCATGAGTCTAGAGAGTCCAATTGAGGATAAAATTAGACCATAAATAATCCTTATTATTCTAATTTATTTACCCCAAATTTGAGAGTTGTACCCTTCCTCAACAGTCCATACCATTAGGAAACATACATGTTTATCTCCTTGTGCCAACAAGAAAATTATCAAGATAAGGATTGTTTAAGGCCTATATGGCCATGAATTTTCATTAAAATATTTTTGAATATTGGATATTTCCTAAAATTTATAACCCTTGACTTGGATTTATAGATTTTGTACCATTACTTAATAATGAAGGGAAATGAGCCATATCTTGCCTTTTAATAGATAACTAAAGTTCTCCACTACTTGAAAAGAAGGCTTGAGAAGAATTACATGATACTTCATGTAAAAATATAATTTTATAACCCTTTTTTATTTTTTAAACATAGATATTGGCATGTGTGGGTTAATTTAGGGTGTTTTAGGCTTATAAGACATATGAAACCACCTTTTCATGACTTAAAACATTAGACTTAAAATAATTTCATGCCTTTTAACATTAATAAATGCCAAATGGGACAATTCAATGACTTTTGGAACCATTTTTTACATTTTTTAAATCAAAATTAGTGGTTTTTAGGCCATAAATGACTAGTTTAACCAGCTGCAAAGGTCTATTTACCAGATTTAGGAAAGTTTTGTGTGATAGGGGTAGTAATTTGACCTTTATAGGTCAAATTAGTAATATCTAGTTTCTTTTATTTATTTATTATTGTTCATATTTTCCTATTAGGTTATCATGTAGTGGCTTTGACAATCATCAAGATTTAGTTATTTTTGCCAACACACACATGGGCCCATCTTGCTTACATGTCATCCAAAATAAGTTATCTTTTACATAACTATTTGAATATTTCATTTTAACTTTGTTTTTTCCACTCTTTTTTTACGTGTGGGATAATTATTATGTGAATATATATTATATATTTTTGTTTTTTTAACATGGGATTGGTTAAGATCATTAAACAATACTATTTTTTTTAAACTTTGAGGAAAGCATTATTGTAGATACTATTAAAAAACTAAAATTTTCACATATGCTCTACTTATCCATTTTAATTTTATATAATTTTTTACATCTCTGTATTGGTATTTGTATTATTTCCATTACTACCTTTGTCAGTGACACATTTCTATACTTTGTCTTTTGTACTTTAGCTTTTTGGTTCGAAGGTTTGAATGTTTATCCAAGGTAGGCATTTTCCCCTATATCTTTGGGATAAGGTTTTTAGTAATAAAAGGAAATTTTTTTAATCCATTTTAAGTTTCTATTGGGGAGTTGTAATGTTTATTTGAGTTTTAAATGATTTCTTGGATGGGCTAATCTATTTGAAGGTGAGATTTCATAGCAATTTGTGTTTAGCTCCTCTTTGAGTGTTTAGTTCAAAATAGTTTGTGAATTTGGATAGAACTTTGTATATTTTCAATATTCTATGGAGGACCTATTTTTTATTTTGTATATTGGTAAGGTAAAATAATTGAGGGGTAAATGATTTTTTTTTTTTTTTAAAATATTTTCTTTTATTATCTATTCCTTCCTTTCTGTGCTACTTTTTATTTACTAGTGTTTCGACATCCCCCTTTACCATGTTATTTTCTCATCTCTTCATATTATATTCAACCATTTATTCTCTTACAGAGAATGTATTCCTCTCAAATGGATTGACATGAATCCTCAAGTGTACTAAGGAACACATGCCTACCTAGATTAAAAGATGTAGCTGAAAGGATAATTATGGTAAACACTACAAATTTGATGAATTACTACACCTTTGATGATGTTAATAGAGCTGATTTCATTTAATGAATACATAATTTCACATTATCCCTATAATAGAGAACTATTGGTTCATATTTGATCTATTTGGCCATGTTGGGCATCTAGATAAATCATAAGATTTTATTAGGAAAATGCCAATAAAACCTTATTCTTCTATTTGAGGAAATTTTATAGGTGCTAGTATAAATCATAATAACATAGATTTGGGATTACTTATTGTAGATCACCTTGGTTAGTTAGACCTAACAAATGTTGTTCATTATGTGCTTTTATCAAATATGTATGTATTGGATGGTAGGTTTTCATTGTCAATTTGACCTAACATTTAATTGTATTCTTATAATTAATTTTCAAGGATAAATGTCACTTAGAAGACCTAAAAGTGAGACAAAATCTATTTTCATTTACAACATAAAATATGGTGATGGGGATTAGATTCCAATGAATTTATTTATTGGTTCATTGGTTACAATAAGACCTTCTATAAATGGCAAACAAAAAGTGAGAAGAATACATTCCTTAGATGTTAAACCCGATTGGAAAGGGATGATCAAATATTTTAAGATGATCTATGAAGCTAAAAAAATATCATAAATTAAAATTACACATGTCTATGATAAGAAATATGTGTTAAAGTAATCACTTGAAGAAATTAAGGACTTCCCAAAATTGGGTTCTCATTGTGAGTAAGGAATAATATTTTTTTTTCAAAATCACTAGTTTTCATTTATTGGATATATTATTCTCTTATCAATTTTTTTATCCATGTTTTTAAAAAAGATTCATTTTTTTTCTTATAGGCTTTTGCATTTCAAATTGGAAGGAGTGGGATCCAATTGAATGCATTACTGGAACCTTATATGATGTTCATTATAAAATTGGAGAAATTATGTATGATGAAAATGACCTTGCATGGTTGATGAAACAAGGGATATGGTTTTATAAATATACATATGTCCTTCTAAAAATAGGTGCATCACATGAAAAAATAAAAGAGATTGATTTGCCAATGAATAATTTAGTTACATGACCAACTATAAATTTTTCAACCATAACTTCTTATTGCTAAAATAATTTGAAGAGATGCAGGCAAGTATGAAGTTGAGAGGAGGAAATCATGTACACATCAGTTTATTCATGACCATGGGAATTTTTTTTCATATGTTTAAGGATGATATGTCAATTTGATAAACCAACAAAACATATGTTACTTCATCACCATCTGATAGATTGCTAGAATCCTTATTTAACTTTTATTAGGATAAAAGAGTACACTTTAAAAATGGAGAAGAAATAAAATGTAGATTGTCTCATGATACGATTTCCTAGAGGTAAAAATTTCTACACTCATTTTTCAAAAAGTTTATAATCATATTTTATGATATTTTATAATTTATCTATGAATGTTGTTTATCAATGTTTCAAGTATCGGATTTCAAGGTAAATTTTATACATTTCATTCTAATTTTTAAGGTGGAGATCTGTTCATCAATCATGTCAATGGACATGGATCCAAAATGACCAAGATGATAATGATGGAACACATTCTCCAAAAATATCATTTTCTATTATGTTAAATGGTGTGACTTTAAAAACATTATAAATGGAAGAAAATTGGACATTATTTGAAGTAATACAACATCTTGAAATACATGAATAACTAAATGACTTCATATTTTTACATAATATTAAAAAGGTAAGTTACATTATTTTTTTTACATTTATTAATTTTGAATATGAATTCAAATGTTTGTTATAGGGCCAATGTGAAAATAACTATTTTCATTATTTTTTTATAAATGTTCAGGTTGGCAAGTGGTGGGAAAGTATCATGATTTACAAGGATTGTGTTCACTCTGCAACATTGGAAATCAAGAAATCTTAGGACTAATTTTATGAAAGATTACTCTACATCAGTAGACTTGAAGAATTATACTATTCATACAGTCTATGTTGATGGGATTATTGAATAATTATAATAAATGAGGATGTACTATTTGAGACTTTATTTTAAAGAAATTAATGATCATCATTCCAATTTATATATGCATATAGTTAGACTTCTAAGGTTAAAAATCCAATGCTTAGAGTAGCCAATGTAACCATACTTTCTCTATTAATATATTATATTGGTTTCTTATTAGACTTTATAACTTTGAATTATTAATTAAGAACTTTTAAGTTATTTTGATGTTGAAATGTATTTTGGTGTTAATATAATATATTGGGTTTTTTATGCTAAAAATATGAAACTGTGATACTATGTTTTATTAACATCAAAAATATATTTATCATAACATGTTTAATATTTCCATAAACATACCGTGCTATAGGTCAACTACAAGTCAAGCATTTAATTTTTCTATAAGATTTATTGGATTGTACCTTTCCTAATGTGTTTACAACTAGAATTTGGTCACTTGATTATCTACCAAATGATGTATGGATATTTTGTTAAGTTTATTATCAAAATATTGTTTTGAGGTTGAGTAAATGAGGAAATATTTTACAGTGAGGCTAAGAATTATATTATATATATATATATATATATATATATATATATATATATATATTGGCAGGGCCTATAAACCATTTTGGTTTTAAGGAGTTTAAAATTACTTTTCATAATCATACAACAAACTCAAATATTTACAAAAAATATAATTGTATAGAACATGCAAATGAGAGATAAGGAAATTGGAATGTTTAGATTGAGCATTTTTAAGCAATGGAAAAGACAAATTGTTTTTTAGGGAACATGTTTTTTTAACCTTATATATTGTTTTTTGATGCATATCTAATCTAAAATTGTATTTTTTTGAAGAGGTCGGATACAATATTCAAAGCATTTTTATGTTTTCTATTCATATATATTATATGTTAAAATTATTTGTTTTGTGTGCCATATTTATACTAAGATCCATTAATTTATAATTTCATAAAGATTCTTGTTTTCAATAGGATTGCCAACTAAAATTTATTAATCAATCTTTGGTTTCAATCTTTATAGATGTTTTTCTCCATACAAAAGATGGATCTAGTCTATGCATTATTTTAATTTCATAAGGATATAGTAAAAATGAATCTTTAGTGATATAATAGAAGTCAAATATTATTTTATAGAACTATTTACCAACAAGCAATAAATATGTGTATCATCAAGCATATTTTTGGTGTATGCATGGATCCCTTTATATTTCTAGATAGTTTGATGTTGGGAATTCTCATGTAAAATAGGTTTCATCCATGGAATAAATATAATTTGGGATTATCCTAATTTACATATGTTATATTACAAAATAGATTTTAAGGGATATGGCTGGAGATGGATGGTATTATACTACACTTTGGTTTTGTTTTAATCCAACACATGATGCCTTTTTCATAATTGTATGATGTATTTTTGTTCATTTTTGAATTCCTACTTGATACTTAAATTGAAATGTTAATGTTATAATGTAAATCATTAAGTACATCCATACAATTTGGATTACATGTGAAGTTCTATTGCAGTCCTACAAATTATCAAGGGGACCTTGATGAGTCATGTGGAATGCATGGAATCTAAATGAGGGGAACTCAAGATGTTAATAGTGAAATGTTTAGAAAAATGAAATGGAAAATGCCTCTTGAAATTTTTATGATGTAGAGGTATATCTCACCCTCTGCCTAATGCAAGCTCTAGCACCTATTAACACAATCTCATGAATTCAATCTACACCATCTTTCTCCAATATCAACTCTCTAGACTTGGTTTCATGTCATTCTCTCTCATGATATATTGGATAGGATTTTTTATGTTCTTTACTCTCCCTTAGAACTCATTTCAATCATTCACACTATGCCATTTACCTCATTCAACTCACTCACCTATCACCCTTGCATATTATGCCACACACTAGTCTATAATAAACTTTAAGCTTCTTTAGGCCAAATTACCTTCAATTATTTAATAAGGTCTAATATGCATAATAATGATATTAAATATTTCCTATTAGACTTGGAATTAATTTTTCAACCTTAAACTTCTCCTCTTATTACCATAATAACCTTATTTGCATCTCCAACCTTCATGTGCTTATCAACCCTAGTAACCTATTTTTGTGGCTTTTCACTTAATATGGACTTGTTACTCCTCACTTAAGAAAAATAAAAGGTTTTTTCACTACCATATATGGTATTATTCCTATCCATAGTTTCATTCTCTAGTTAACCTTTTAGACCATGTTTTCAACAAGAATTTGGCCCTTGTTTAGGCTTATTAGGCCTCCCATTGCCTAGATTAAACACAAGATAAAAAATCCATACAAAAAAGTATAAAAAAACCTCAAAACATACAAAATTAATTTAAAAACATTTTCTCATTTACTTCTACAAATTTTCATAGGTTTTCACTTGTTAAATATCATTTTATTTTAATGTTAATCTCTTAACCCTAATCTAGGGTTTTCTGCAACTGTACAGGGTTAAGAGGGATCAAAGTGGATTTGTTGACTCCTTAAGCCCTTTAAAAAATCTTAATTACCTATTTAAGTTCTATCCAAATAATCAAAAACTTATTCAAATTCTCACTTTGCTTGATTTCCTTTTAAACATGTTCTAATAATGGGTTTCTACAGTTTTTTGTCATATTGTCTGCTTGCACAAAGTTATAACAAGGTTTGAAAACATAATCACCTTACCAAATTATTTAATACATACCTTAAAATATATACCTCATTCATGGTGTTCATAAAATCTATTCTATCTCAATATCATAGAAACTCCAACTCAAGTTTTTGTTCATCTATTCATTAAAAATTATTAATTGTATCTTACAAACATGGACACATAGTCTACCAACATATGAACAAACACAAGGTTTAAGATATGAATTCAATTCCAGGTGTCCTTAATAACTCTTCCATGGTTCTCCTTCATATTTATATCAAAACTAATTCTATATACTCCTTTCTCAATCACCTAGCAATATTTTGTTGACTTTTTGGCTCTAAATAGAGATCTTATAGGTTACTAGAATAAATACTTGGTTTTGTTGGAAATAAAAAGACTTTATGATTAAGAATGGATAACTCACACTCATATCTTTAAAATCCCCTTTCTGAAGCCATTTTATGATTCTTAATAATTTGCTTGGGAAGGTACTTTCTCCTCTAGACTATAGATTTGAATAAATGTAGACAAGGTTACTATCACAGTCATAATTCACACTATTTATTACAATTTACATTCTTGAAAAATGTATCTAAACTTCCTAAAGAATTAAAAACCTCCATCACATTTACATACTAAGATTTAATACTAAATACAATAGTATAAGTACATTCAAAACATGTTAAATGTATTGGTTCTTTCACTTTACATAGTCAATACTGCCACCTTGATAGGGCACATAATTTATTGATAAGCACTCACATGATTTTTTTGTTCCCTATTGAAAACTAACACAATACATAATGCTAATTACCATTACCAATAATTTTACTCAATTCAATTCCTATTGTTTGTGTATGCCTGAAATATTCTTGAATATTAACCTTTCAAGTTTAACTATATATATTGATATAGTATTGCAAGTAATTCTCTTTCAACATTCAAAACACTATTCTAAAAATGAGAAGAAGAGTTATTTTTGGAAATATGTTGATAGGTTATATGGTTTGAGGAGAGGAGAGAGATCTCCAAGAATGGAGAGGAGAGAAAATCTGAGAATGTGAATGAAAAGAAGGATCCTCAAGAAGGCTATCAAATCCATGATAAGACTATGTTGTAATAAGAGAATGATGTTTTTGAATATAGTAATGTATATTTATATATGTGTTCTCATTTCAAATTATATGTTATAAATAGGTTATTTTTTCTTTGCACAATCCCTAGAGGCCATGATTCTATTCATAGTGGTATATAATTGCAAGTTTGAGTAGACTGTACAATATAGTCATGGAGGACAGATTGAGTGTACATGCTCTAAGGTGATGAGTCAAGTATACTAATTTTTTATTATTGTATGACTGATTAAATAACCTTGTAGTTCCTATAGGAGTTGAGTAAAGATTAAAAGTGCTTGGAACTTAGTCAAATATGTTCTTTCTCTAGATAGTGTACATAGGGTGACAATCCAAGTTTCCAAGACTACAAGGCTATGAAATGCATTTTGTGGTAAATGTATCTTATTATAATGATGATTATTTTTATACCAAGACATAATTTAAGGAAATAATAATCCATTAAAAGTTAATGTAAATGAATGACACTGAGTAAACTTATAGTACCCTATTCACTAGACAATCAAAATTTTACACAAATAATGAAATACCTATTTTATAGGATTGGAAGGTAGATACACATGATTGAATAAGAAATGGACATAATATTAATTTATTTTTATCATAAATATATGGCATATCAATATATGGTAATGAAACTATTCAAGGGACCTTTGGTTTGAAGGTGCTCAACTGATGTAGGAGCATCAAGCTAAGAAAGCTCATTTTTGTGTTTTGGTCATTAATGAACTAAATTTGATCAATGTTAGGTGATAATGTGTGTTAAGAGACACTTTTAAGGTATATTAATGTATATTAATTCATATGGGGTCCTTATAAGTCATAGGTTGAGTTTTGAATATGTTTAGAGTTTTCCCTCCAAAAATAAGGATTTAAAAATTCAAACAATGTATTAGAGTCTAAGAGGGAGATTTAGTGTGTTTTAAGTGTTTGGGTAATCAAAATTAGTTTATGAGGTTTATTTAATTAATAATTAATATGTTTTGATGTATTTCATATAGAGGACCTAAACCAATTTATATGGACAGAAATAAGTCACCCTTGTACGTAGAGGGTTAGTTATGAAAAAGGATGTTATGGTAACTACTAAAAATCCTATGTTGAAAATGGAAAACAAGAGTCATTCCAAAGGGATATAAGGCATATAGTATTAATTTTGTGGTCTTTAAGAAGAGATAAGAGATTTTGAGAGTGACCATTTGTATGAAACTCCTCAATGACAATGGTAGAATTCTATATTAGATCTATGATGCAATGATTTTGATATTCCCATGAATGACAAAGGAAATATTTTTGGTGTGTTTTATATTATTTAAAAATAAATAATAATATTTTTAATTTTATGATACCATATTAAGGTCCTTGAGATTGTATGCAATTCTTGTGTTTGTGTGTATTGGCAGGTTATTGTGAGGTTGCTTAGCCCAGCCAAATGAATGAAGAAGGGAGTAATTTTTGCATGGTCAAAGAATTTGGTTACTATAAAATAATTTATGGAATATATTTATATCATTAATATACCATCATATTCTGGAACAAGTAAAATACAAGGACTACATAGAGTAGAATAACTCAGCCACACCCTATTTTTGATCAAGAATCCTTGTGATATGGTAAGATGAAGTATTTGAATCAAGTATGGTAAGATGGATTTTATATTTTGGCTATTAAGTGATGTTACCCTAAGATACATATATTTTATAATCTATTTCTTAGGTTTTAATTTCAAACATTTCACAAAATGACAATATACAGTCCAAAAAAAGTAACCTTAAGTACATAGTTCATACCCTGATTATAGAGTATTAATGCATAAAGACAAGATATGAAAGTACAAATAAATGTTATATGAATGAATATTTTTATGAAAATAGGAATTATAATTATTTTTAATATATTTTTGAGTTTTAATGACCTTTGGAGGATAAATCAAGTGTTAAACAAGACTCAGCCTACTTGTTTATACCCTCTATTTGCATAAACAATGAATCAAGAGAAAGACATTGAACCCATAATAAGGAAATGATATTAACTAGTATTAAAAGAATAATATTAAATATCTAAATGATTTTATGTAAATTTTTTAACATTATAATATCAATGGTCAAATTCACAGACCCTGCTTATACACAGGTGATACCCTTATTTGCTAGTCAATAGTCCAAGCAAATGAATTTGGTTGAATGAAAATGAATTACTTGGATATAAATTGAGTTAGAATTGGTAATAGGATGTATTATATATTAAAAATATCATAATTTAATCTTATAATGAATGAGATAGAGATTGGAAATAGAAAGTGAACTGAGCCTTTTAACCTTGTTACAGTTATGTAACTATGCATAGTTTCCTACAAATAAAATAATATAAGGTCATATAAAGTTGAAGTAACTATATAAATAAATTATTAAGGTAATTTAAATGTGTGTATACTTTAATATTTTCACTATGAATTTTTAAATAGTTCAAAATGTAAGAAATGGAAAGTTATAGGGTCTCAGGTCTATGTGCAGGCTAGTAAACCCTAGACAAGCATTTAGCAAATAATGAGAGTTTCCACCATTGGAAATTCATGGAGATTTTTAATAAGACTAATTTCATTATGATATAAAATATTAATATTTTTTTATATTTATTCATACCTAAATGGTATGGTATCAAGGAGTTATGTTACAACAGGACCTAATTAGGTCTAATGAGGGGTAAATGGAAGGCAAATAAGGATAGTAAGTGATGAAATCTAAGGAGATAAGTATTTAAAATTTATAAATAGTTGAAAATATATATAGGGTGATTAAAATTGGTTTTATATATATAATAAAGTTTAATTTTTGGTCCAACTAAAGAGAAAGGCTTGAAAAAAGGGCTTCTAGCCTAGTATAAAGAGGTGTATATAGGTGAGATATGATCCTTTAACAAAAAATAATCATTAAGGTTGGTTCTTTGACACCTAGTTCTTTTTTTGGTCCTTGAGACCTAAAAAGTGGAAACTTAGTGCAAGTATAAAAATAAGAACCAAAGGAGGAGTGCACAGTATATAATAGTTGTTAAATATGGATGTCACCAAGGAGGAATAATACTTATAGATATGTTTAAATATTTTAATGAAGCATGTACTTATATTATAAAGGATTCCTAAGCCTATATATAATCCATTTAAGGATTGAGATAGATATGGCATGTTTAATGGTCAACCATCATCGCCAAAGAGTCCAGTTGGATAAAGAAACAGACATTGCTGCTATTAATAACTTCTACCTAATGCCTCTACATCATCAACAAAAAAACCCTATTTTTAATAAATGCTATTTTATAGGCATAATTAATTCATTAATGAGAATTATATTTTTTAGAAAGGGAATGCATGTATACTTTTCAAAGAGTAGTGTTTATGTTGTGTGATTGAAATGCTTCTTAACCTATAGGTTAGTCTCAAAGTTTCTCATTTCAATGAATTAAAAGGAACAAGGAAATGGAAACACCGATAGAATTACTTAAGTACTTTTCAACACATTCATAAACATTGTATTCATGTACATACACAAAATTTTTACAAACTGAGAGGTTTTCCTCTAAACCTTGATCTTGGAAACTAATTTTACTTGAGGTTCTCCACCTCTCATTTGAGACTCTATCTACCTACCAACCTACTAATTGCATACTAATTCTTATACAAGATTCAAATAGACAAGTGATGGTTCAAAGGAGTGAGTGATAGTATTGATTGATAATCTATGGACATCTTAGAAGGTGTACAAACATCAAACAAACCTTTGGCATAATCTTGAAACTATCTAGTTACACATAGTCATTTTGAAAGATGACATAGTATTATATGAGACCTTAGAATCATGAGGTTTATGATGAAATATGATGCAGGGGAATCTAAGGAATGCCCAAGAGTTGGTCTAAGAGTCACAAATGTGATTCAAATTTTAATTCATTTGAATCTTAAACCAACTCTTGGGCATTCCTAATTTGGTCTAATTTGAATTTTCAAATGTGTAATGAGGAGCTGAGAGTGTTATAGTGGGTATGTATAAGTATTAGTGATATTTAAATGTTTAATAATGTTTTGAGAGGCATTTATGGTCCCTTAAAAAGTTATAGAGTGGTTATGAGTCATATCTCAAGTTAAAAGTGTGAGGTGGTAGTCATAATGGCCATCATCCTATGTGGGTCTTGAGGAGTGTTGAGGAGTTTCTTGATTAAATAAACCATTATGGGTCTTTTTTAAGAGTCATGATCATGTAGAAAGGAGATATAGGGTGTTTTTAGTCTGTAGAAGGAGAGGACATGAGAAAATAAGGTAGACAAGGTGTGTTAAAGAATGAAAGTCTACCAAGATGCATGTAGGACTATGTAAGTCCATATTTGTGTAATGAACTAAAGATTTTCAACAAGTAAAAAATAAGAGTTTATATATATGATTTCTTTTTGAGTATCATGTCTAGGTTACAGACTATAATTTTTAGTCAAGGTGATTAAGAGGATTTGATATTGGTTTTAACACTCTTGAGGGAGTCTTGAATGTGTTTTTGATTTTAAAATTTTCATTATATAATAATCATTCATATGTTGATCAAGCTATATATAGGCAAACCCTTATTTGGAAAAGTTATTCTATATGTGTAGACTATGCATGATTGTCAATGATCTAGAGTTCAATTTAGAAAAAGTTTCCAATTTGTGACTAAACCAATTTCACAGTGTAGAGCTCATTAAAATATTTTTGACGCTTTTTGTGGTTTGTAAAATGGACACCATATGCAAAAGATATGGTCTATTGAAGTTTTTTTGCAACAGGGAAAAATGTGGTGTCGCAAGATGACGTGGCCCAATGTGGACATGCCAAGTGGACCAATCAGGTGGAGACACATGGCAATCAATGGGAGTCCATAGATTTGAAATCATTAAGTCCGTAGATTTGAAATTTCAAAGTCCATAGAAACTATTTGATTGCAATGTATTTACAAGGCTATAGATTCAAAAATTTCAAGTCCGTAGAAATCCCACAAAAAGAGGGATAATTGTTTTCAAAAAAAAATTGGTTCGATGACATGCCACATCATCAACATGCCACATAACTATTTATTCCAAGTGGATTTAAGTGTCTAAGCATGAGATAAGCTCATTGAGTGAGCCATATGGCAAGTTTAAAGGATAATTCATTGCCACGAAGCCTCAGAAGGAGGCGAGCCCAAGGGAGATTGATTCAAACTCCTTGTTGAGTCACATGAGAACCAAATCTACCAAGCCACCCAAGGAAATCTCCAATGGGAGCCTTAAGTCTTGCACCCAAGTCTCCCACAAAAGGGGCCATTGACAGATTCAAGGAGGCCACTTAACTGTAAAAAGAATGAAACCACTTTCCACGTAGTCCATGTGGGATAAAGGATAAGCTTATGCACACCCTATAAGGAAGGGATAAGTCTTAAACCTCAAACCTCCCATGTAAAAGTGATAATCTTTGACCACTTATGCCATGGACTTCTAGGTGACTTAACAGGAGTGAACTTGTATTTAAAGGGAAGCTTATGGCTGACTGTGTATTGAAAAATAGACCAGTTTGTTGTATTTCATCATTTTGGAGCCCTTAGAGGCTGAATCTGAGCTTGGAGTAAACTACAAAGTTGTTTAGAATTCTGATACTCTTTGTGTAGTATATTCATTTTCCCATTTTGGAGAATTGCTGATGCCATTTTGAGCTATATAATTTGCCATTTTTGATTTGGAGAAACCTCTGCATGTTATTCAAGAAGGTGAAGGATGTGTTGAGTCAGCCAAGGTCTTTCAAAGAGAGAGATATGATTTTTTGTTGTTTGTAAGTATTATTTCAGCTTTAAAATTTAAGCAACATTAATATATCGGTTTGATAAGAACCTAGGGATGTAGGAATTCTGAACCCCATAAACAATTTTTGTGTTTTGATCTTTGGATTCATTTTTGCATTTTAGTTTCAGTTATTATTCAGATTATACATTTAGATTTATAATTAAAATGCAAAATTTAATGAATTGATCATTTATGGGAAATTGGATAAAATCAAGAATTTGGAAAATATGATAGTTTCAATGGATATTTGATGTGATCTATCAAATCACTTTATTTTAGTTTAGAAACATGATATTTAGATCATATTTTAATCAGATTTAATCATTTCAACATATTATAAGTTGAGAAATTTTCGCTTCCCATTCAGTGTAGATTTTGGAATTGAGAATTTAAAACATCCATTTAAACATTTTTATAAAATTAGTGAAGTTCTTACTAGTGTTTACGGATCAGTCAAACAAGAAAAGATTATGTGTTTCATTGTAATGCAATAATTAATGTTTAACATTGACTCCAATGTTTGAATAAAGAGTGTTTAAATCATATGATGCTAAGATAATTTCAATAATAAACCCTTATTCCTATAACAGATAGTGTCTATTAAAACATTGTGCATTGGATGTTTCGTGGACGAAAGTGGTATTTACATTGGTGATCAAAGAATTGAAGATATTATGGTAGGATATTATAAGGTTTTTAAATATCTTTTATAACATTTTGTTACGTTTATATATACTTTATTTATATATACAAGGTATTTAGACTTGTAGTTAGTCCTTTGCTTGGCATAATCAAATCAATCTTGAGTTGAAAATCAGAGATATTGGATTGAAAAATACCTTATGAGGATTGATAAAGATGTATAGGGTATATACATACCTAAAAAAGAAAATTTTTATCTTTGAAACCACACATAGTAAAATATATGCAATTTTATAGGCTCTCAACCTATACAGTGGTCTAAAAACCCTGGATTTAGGGTTAGATGCATACAATGAGTTTTAACCATAAATTATTTCTAAAATATTGTAGTCTAGTCCTAATAATCTTAATTGAATTGAATCACCTAGTTATAGATATGCATAGATCCATTTGTATGGATTTTTAAAGACTAAGTTAGATTAGGCCTAGAAGAGACCTAGTTCTTTAGGCTTAAGGAGAGAGTGAACTTAGATGAAGGATTAAACCTACACATTTCATATGAATACATGTTTGATTAGGGAAAACAAGAAATTAGGTTTGAATTTCCTTAAGTTATTGTATTTTTTTTGTACTAACAATTAATACCTATAATAGGGTTATAAGGCCTAATGTGAAGTGTATGTAAAGTTAAGATAGGGTAATATTTGAGACTTGGAAATGCTATGAAAATAATTGTTAAAGGAATGAGATGATTGATATAAGGTGTGTGAATAATTTTATGTGTGTTTTGAAACCTTATATAAAAAAATAAATTGAGTTTTGTTTAATTTGAATAAGATAAGCCTAGTGTTGGCTAAGAATATTAGAAAAAGTTACAAGTAAAGTGTGAGGGAAGTGAGAGTTGATATGAGATCTACATAAAAATATCACTAAAATGTGAGAGAATTTGAGTTTTAAGATATTTTAGATTGATAGGGTGATCATACAACCCTACTCAAGGTCTCATAACTTTATAAGGATAAGTAGGAATTCAATCTTTACAATCCTACCTGTAAATGTTCACCTACAAGTGACACTAACAAAGGTATGAAAGTGTGCCTAGAAGTGTATGGGCATGAGAATACTTTTATTAAGGTATAAAAGGATTTGGATCTCCATGAAAATCATGTTTAATGTCAAAAATTTTAGGTAGGTTGAAAGAAGCTATGTTCAATATGATGGACTATTTTGTGGAAATAGTTTTCATAAAGCTCCAAAATAAAACACCAAAAACTTTTTATGTTGTCATTTGATGAGGTGAAAAATATATTAGGTGAGATAAAATTATTTTATCTTTCATACTGCATGAAAGAGAAGTGCCTTTATGAAAATGATGGATGTGTAACTATAGGAAAAGAGTGATTAAAATCCTTCAAGATGGATAGTTGTTCACTAAAAACATTTAGTAATGTCTACAAGATTTCAAGTTTAAAGTGGCATCTCCCCTCAAGGGACAATATAAGGTATATATCCATTTTTGAGTGGTATTAAAAATTTGAGGAAGATACTAATGATCCAAAAATCATCAAACAAGGTTGAGATGTAGGTTTTTGTCCTGATAAGCATCTACAGGTGCCTTATAATTATCGATGCTCCTAAAACCCTTAAAGTAATCCTTAAAGACACCAAGCTTTTACACATGAGAAACTTGACATATGAATTTTATTTAATATTTACAATGGTTTGAAAGGTATATGGCATAGTTTTCAAGGTGGAGATGGACTTATAGTACCTATACTACTCCAATAGTAGGCAACTATAACCACTTATAGTTAATAGTGACCTAAAGGATAGTGTTCTTGGTGATTGGAATAATATTAACATGATGTAAATATATTAAAAAAATTTAAAATGACTATGATAACTCCAAGAAAGCCTTTAGGTACTATGTCAAGATCCAAGCATGCAAATATGTAACTATAGGTGCCTCCTTTAAGCAAAATATAGTCAATACCTCTGTCAAGATAAATGTAAGGTCTAAAATGAAGGTTGGCACGTTTTAGAGCTCAATGATTGTGTTTAACATCATATTATATTCTCAAAACAATATAATATAGAAATAAAGGTCCCAAATATAACTCCAAAGTCCATATATGTGTATGAAGTTTGCAAAATCAATTTTTGCACAAGTCTTCCTTTAAGGTTTTTGAGAATTGGAAGAGCTAAGGATATCATCAAGAACTATAATTTTTCATATAAGGTTCCAAGGACCTATAAAATATCGCATGTCACCTCTTTTCATGAGATAGTAAGGTATATGCCCTTTATTCTATCTCAAATAGAGGGCACTCCTAAGAGATCATTTTCTATAGGGTTATCGAGTAAATGAAAAGAGGATGATTTGAGGATGGTGTTAACTTTGTAGAAGTTTATAAGAGGTTGGGTTGGATATACACAATCTTGAATAAACATCCTCAGTTATCATAAATTGAGCAAAATGTCCTAGACTCACAAAGGCACAATCAACTTTTATTAGGCTTAGTCTAGGCTTATTGCCTAAGAAAGGGTCAATTCCACATCTAGCATTGAATGAACATTCCAAAGCTATGGAATAGGTTTTCATGAAGTCACTATACATGTCCAAGCTTTTGGAATATAGGGGAGATCATAAATAAACCATTTTTGGATCCAAACCAACTCAAGCCTATGTAAAATGAAGGGAACAGCTTGAGTGGACAGTTTTGGATGCTCGCGCCTGATTAGAAACTTTGAATGGGTGCCTAGGAAGTTGAGAGATATTAGAGAGGGTATCAAAGAATGTTCTAGTGTAATATGTATAAGGATTTAAAATCAAACCTATAGGAAACATCATTTAAGTTCAAAACATTTACAAACCCTCTCGAACCTTGGTTCAGAACCTGATGAAGGAAATGAAGGAGAAGAGATATCCTAATGGATGAGAATCATCATGACAGTGAATGGATGATACATATAACTCTCTTAAATTGAAACTTATATAAATTGTTGATATCATGGAATGGTAAAGAGTATTATTAAAGAGAGGTAATTTTTAATCAAGTAAAGAGAGGTAGTTTTTAATTAGTTCAAGAAGGTATTGGTGTAAACTTGAGAGTGAGAGTAAGTGGACCACTTACCATGACATCATAATATTGTGAATATAGATTTAAAAAAAATCAATATATTTACTTACACACTCAAAAAATATTTGAGATTAGATCAATGTCATAATCAAAGCTTATTTATTCATGAATTATCTAACCATACATACCCTACAGACTAACAACTTGTAAATTTAGAGACATACAATCCAACTTCCTCATCCTACTTTTAAAAAGACCTACAAATTATGATTTTTATACAACTATCTATATTTATATAAAAATAACATAATTCTATCCATAAATCATTATATACAATATGATTAAGATCTAATCATAACTTCATGAGTTATTTTTTTCTTTGTATAATGCATATTGGGATTGAATTATTTTCTTTAATTGAGAGTTAGCTTCTCTTACTGCAACATCAATATTATTAATATTTTCAATTTTGTTTTTTTGTGTGAGTCTATAAAGCATATGTCTATATAACAACTTACTCATTTGAATCAATGGGTTAGATGGTACATATCTTCCACCATGTTGAGTAAAGCTATGATGAGTAGTACATGCTAACATATGAGACTTTTCCATACCTTAAGTATTCTAGATGCTCAAGCTACCATAATCTTTAGTGAACCATGGACAATATGCATATAGAATGATCTAAAATCATATAAATAGAAACAAACAAGGTATAACATAGTATATTAGAAAATAATTGTGTAGAAATAATAAATAACTAAATAAAAAATCAAATTATTAATTCTTACCCTGGAATGAGTGACCTCATTCTCTCCCTAAGTTAGAATAAAATCCTTTATGAATTTTGTTACAAATTTAGTAAATTTGTTGCAATCTCCTTTAAAAAATATTTCATTGTTCATCAAGGGGAGAAAATATGAGAGTGAAATCCATACCTATTTCTTCCTCAATGTAGAATTTCCATTGTCATTTTGATCATCCTCTGCATTAATGAGATCCTTATATATTTCCCATTGACCCCTACTAATTTGAGTGACATTTTTAATAAAATACCTATTCTTATATCCTCCCATGGAATGCTTTGATGGAACATTACCATGAGTCATAGATGTCTTTTCATCTTTTCCAATAATAACATTTCCTCCATGTAATCCTACATTTGATAATACCTTCTCAATTTTCTTAATATATTTTTGTGCCTCCTCTTGTGGTTTCTTATTTCAAGAAAATAAAATTGATAAATAAACCAATTTATCAATTATCCTAATCAAATAATGAAGATTACATATATGAAATCTTGTTAATGGAATTTATAGCACTAGATTCATATTTGGATCAACTTTATCTCTATCAATAAATACTCCTTGTTCACAACCCAATATTCCCTTTGAACTTATTCTATTTAATAATTTTGACTTATCTATATAATTCATGCAATAAATGTAACTATGATTTGCATTTTCTCTATGGTTGATGTTATACATACATTTCAAAGTTTTTAAGTTAGTAGCTATGTGCCATTCTACTTGATATGAGCCATAACCATAAACATAAATTTTTCCTGCATTGCATGAGAGGAAATCATGGTTGGAAGCTTTGTTTGCTAAAAAATCCATTTTACATCTTCATAAAATTCCTTTTCTACTTTGAAAAAGCCAAGCCACCATACATGGTTTTCTTATTGTATAGAAAAATACCTGTTATAAGAAGTAAGAATATTTGTATTTAGAGCTTTGTTCATCAAGGTAACTGATACTCTTTCATACTTACCACCATTGACCAATTTTATCTCATCTAATTTTAGGAAAATAACAAGTTTCCCATTTGCCTCTTTGATTGAAATGCCTTAATATCATACCATGGCCATTGAAATTTTATCAACTTCAAACCTAACATTATTCAAAGAGTGATTGACACATTTTTTCAATATAATTCCTTCATTTATTTATGTTATTCTCCTTAGAATCTTGGATGTGAAACATATATCCAAAAAAGTTTTAAATTTCTTTATTCCTATTATCTTGTTCTACTCTAACATGAGATGGATGAGGCACCAAGACCTTAGTGATCCCAACATTTAATATTCTAGCCTACAATGCCTTAAATAGTTATTTATAGCGTCTTTTACTAATCCCTTCATTATCATAAGTGCCTTGGACATCACTAGCATTGATTGAACATGACATTTGGTTTATTATTTCATATACCAAATATTTTATTATCGAGGCACATTATGGCTGGAAAAGCATGGCTAATATTTCATATTTCTTAAATAGGCTCTTCATAGCCAATTCTCATATATGGCTTGTGTTTTCAGCTGCATCTGATATAGAACGATCAATAAAAAAAATTAACTTTAATTCTCTTTTTAAAACCACCCCTTGAAGGTACCAGAGACACAATACTATTTAACTTTTTGACCCTTGTCCTACCTCCTAGAGGAGTGTTCTTCATTCTTTTTATTATGTTGGTAAGGTCTTCAACTTTAGAATTTAGTTCCTTACTTTCATTCTTCAAAGATGTGACTTCAACACATTTTTTACTTTAGAATGTTCAATAGATTCAACTTCCAACCTCTTATTCACTTATAATAAACTAGAGGATATCTTCTCCATTTCAAGCATCTTATTTTTCATTACATTGATGTATTTCTCAAGACTTTCTCTACTTCCTTGTAGCCTCCTATAATATCCTAACAAATGATTATCTCTATTACATATAAATTTGATCATCCTAGTGATGATTTCAAATAAGGGAAGAACATTGGTTAAAGGATCAAGAGGATATAAATTTCCCTTAGCCCATATATCTATATTAGTTGGGCCTAATTTTCTTAAATATTTTTCATCCAAATTGAATTTGTTTTCTATATGTCATTTTTGAAATGGTGCCATTTCTTCATCCAACTTCACACACAAAACATATGGTTTTGTCCTCATGTTTCCCCTATTAAAATTTGGGTCCATCTAGCAATAAAAAATGAAACAATATATAATAAGAAAAACTTATACTCACAAGATTTTGCCACATTCCTAGAATTATAGATGAAAAGGAAAATTAAAATGTAGATTTAAAAAAACAAATATATGTATTAAAAATTATAATTTTTGTAATATAAAGAAGAATAAATCATACCAAAAATTGATAGCAAATGAGTTTTCCTTCTACTGAATTTGACCTGCTTGTCTCTTGTCACTCGTTGAAAATTTTGAGAACTTAAAAATAACATCCATGATATGGATCATATCAATGATACTTAATTTTAAAAATATCCTTCCCTCTAAATTTTCCCTCCACCCTCCAATTTTACATCTCGCAATTTTTATATTTTGAATTCAATCATTAATTTTAGTTCCTAATATGTTTATGTAAAATAAATTTAAATTAATAAAATTTATCTAATTCAAAAGAATCCCTTCCCACCATATATTTAAAGTTCACATTTTAAAAAATTGATATAATTATACATGATAATGATTTGATTACCATATTTTATTATAAATTGTTCACAATTCATAAAATCTAAGTGTGTACAATCAATGAAGACCTATGTATTCAATAAAGAATCCTTACATGTAATATCCCCTTAAAATAGGGAATATAGAAAGACAAGAGCTCTGATACCACTATAATATCCCCAACCAATAGGGACTATTGAAAGACAAAAGCTCTGAATTGCTTATTTGTATTTCTACAAAATATCTTGAAATAGATAAATAAATCATAGTATAATCTCTTATTTATTTTCTCATATGCTTACAATAGAGGTCCTCTATCAAGTATACAAAGAATATTAAAAGTATGGCCTTAATAGCCTGAGTATTCCACAAACTGGGAAATAAATTTGGATCTAGTATGTCTCAGCCTACTGTGTCAAAAACATAGTCACCAACGTCGGTTATATTGCCGTCATCGATCGACTGGGGTCGTTAACCTGCTGACATCAGTGAGACGTTAGCTGATGTCAGTCTATGTAGGTCTCTGCTTGCCGATGTCAGTGTCTAATCTTTCCACTGATGCGTACAAATTTTTATGGATCTATACGGACTTCATACGGTTGCCAATATAGTACAACATGTATGCTTGATCCTAATCTAAAGAACTATGTGCTAATACAAAATATCTATATCTAGATAATTCTTGAATCAAAACCAAAAATAAAGTAATACCTGTGAACCCTTATGACAACTTCTGTATGAAGTTATCTCTCAAACTTGTAAACACCTGTGATAACTTCTATATAAAGTTATCTCTCAATTTGGAAATAGATCGACTGATCTCTCACAACGTCTGAATCACACACAATGAAGAGTTAATGTTCTTCAATGTAAATGGAATCCTAGAACCCTTGGCTTAGTCTTCACAGAAGAATTCTTAACAAGAATCAATAATCAATAATCATTGAATAATCAATAATGGCCTCCATGAGAAACCCTTATACCCTCAAAAGTTGTGCTTGCCCTAATTAGGGTTTTCTTAAATTAAAATTAGGGTTTATTAATTAAAAATAGGCCAAATAATTAATATTTGATTAAATCAATCAAATATTAATATCTCCCTTAATACATGTCAGATCCTCGAACCGTTTGAAGCTAGTGAATCAGGGAGTGATTCTGCACATGACCATACCAAAATAAGGGCTCTCTGCTACATGTCAAATATCCCTAAATAATAGGAGCTTAGGCAAATGTGTTTAAAAGAGCCTGAATTAAATCCAACTGTAGGAATTTTGCTAATTGAAGCCAAGCCAATCTCCATCATGACCCCCTATCCATCCTCTCAACCTAGGAGGGTCACATAATAGGCAAATCATCAAGTCTGTCGATGTCCACTAAAAAAGGGGACATGACAATCTGCCCCTCTTGAAATTGCTTGTCCCCAAGCAATCTCAAAACAATAAACCAATCAATCCACCTAGATCCCAAATGTAGTCATGATCTATACTGATGACAATCAACACAAGCTCTTGTAATATCCTCTAAAGTATGACCAAGAGGAATCCATAATCAAACTGATGAATGCAACTCAAGCAATCACTAAAATCACAACTACCCTGGATGTGTCGATACTTCAAGTGGTGTAACTTGCAACTACCAATTCCATCAACAAAATATGGTGCCAAGCCATCCCATAATTTATCCCTCTATAAAGGTGGCACGACCAACTATACCACACTGTCATCGGTGTGAGAAGAATCAATCTGGAAACTCAACTCTACTGGTATGCCAAACTCATCAGGACTAGGTACTCCCAAATCCTGAACATGCGTGTCAGCTCCAACATGTTCCTCAGCAACTACTACATGAATGTACTCACCACTAACCATCTCATTATACAAATGGACTAGGTCTAGTGCTGGTGAAGACTACAAATGCTCTAACTCTGTAGTCACCTCAGCCAAATGAAACTGTGACTCCTCGAAAGCCAACTATGTACTCTCAAGAATCTCAAAAGTCACCTCAAGATGTTGAGTAAGCTCACTCACCTTATATTCCTTGACCAATAATGCATCATATGTTGTGCTGCCCCACTCCATAAGATAATCTCTATTGGCTACCAACTGCATATAATCCTATCTCAAAATCTGAATAGCCTCCCATAAAGAGTGGATCTCTGTCAAGGACAAATAACTACCTCCCCGCTCAATGCTAGTAGGAGAACCCCATCCATAAACTGCTAACAATTGACGAGCATCATCAAAATGCTTGGAAGTAGTAGCAATGTCTCGCTCACTAACTCTCAACTAACTAGACACATGGTGGCACTAGCTAGATTATCTCCTACAATCCTCCTTTAATGCATGGTCCAAAAGAGTAAACTCAAAATCATTGATCTCTGGAGTACTACCATCCATACTCTACGAATCAACTCCATAGCTCATATCAACATACAGAGTATCAACAACTATAGCATCACTATCCAACTCCTCCATATCGAGAGAAACTACCAGTGAAACTAAGTCCTCAAAACTGTCCACTGTGTTCTCCTAGGTGTCATTGACAATAATCAAATCCTGGGACTCTTTTGCAATCTCTACCATATCTGAGAGATCATCAACACTCAGTGTACTAACATCTGAGCACACCTCCACACTCTGAATGCAAGCATCAGACTCATCCTCATCTAACTCTGAAGAGGCTACTGCTGAAACTATCTCATCATCACCATCTCCTATCTCATAAGAATCATGGGACATGTTGTTGCCCTATCTAAGTGATCTAAAGTGTTCCCTCCTCAGTATACAAAGTGATCAAAAGACACCCTCTCCCAAACCTGAGGTGATAATAACTCCCACTCCTCATTCACTGTCATATACCGTGTGAATTTATCTTTGAATGTAGGGTATGAAAGAAATTCATTTAACCTCTTCAAACTTTGTTTCAGCTATTTCATATCATTGTCCCACTATTTTTGAGTACTTGAAATGCCCATGATTACTTTTCTAATTCAATGACCAAGCTACCCAACAGGATGGTAGGACTTAGATCGAATCTACCCAACAAGATGGTAGGAATTTGGCTCTGATCTACCCAACCTACCCAATAGGATGGTAGGATTTAGCTCTGATACCACTGTAATATCCCCTTCAAATAGGGAATATAGAAAGACAAGAGCTATGATACCACAGTAATATCCCTTTCTTAGGGTCTCCTTTTTTTAACAAAAGCTATGATACCACTGTAACGTCCCTTACTTAGGGTCTCCTTTTTTTAACAAAAGCTCTGATACCACTATAATATCCCCTACCAATAGGGAATATAAAAAATACAAAAGCTCTGAACAAAGATACAATTTTGTAGAATAAATTCAAATAAACAAATAAACCATAGTAAATCTCTTAACTGCCCAATCACTAATCTTTTATTCATCTAGATGATTACAATAGATATCCTCTATCATGCATATAAAATAATATTCAAATACGGTCTTAAAACCCTAATCTTTTATAAAACTAAAAATAAAACCTAAATTTTAGAATGGCTTGGGTTTTCTGTGTCGACACACAGTCATCGACGTCGGTTATTATGCCATCATTGGTTAATATACTACCGACGTCAGTTGCTGTCGATCGGCTAATATGCCAACGTCAGTCTTCAGTAGGCCGATGTCGGTCACTAGACTATCGATGTCAGTCTGTGAGTTACCTACGGCTCTGTATGACCTGATGCAAAACTGTATGAACTTGCATGGATCGGTATGGATTCTGTACAGAAATAAGATAATATGTGGCCTCTATGCTGAATACCAGATCTCAAGAAATATGGAACTAATACAAAAAATATCTATATGTATAATTTATTGAATCAAAACTTATGAAATAAATACCTGGAATACTGTGATAACTTCTGTATGAAGTTATCTCTCAAACCTGTAAACCTCTGTGATAACTTTTGTATGAAGCTATCTCTCAATTTGGTAATAAATTGGCTGATCTCTCACAACCTCTGAATCGCACACACTAAAGAGTTGACATTCTCCAATGCAAATGGAATCCTAGAACCCTTGGCTTAGTCTTCACAGAAGAATTCTTAGCAATCAATAATCAATAATCATTTAGTAATCAATAATGGCCTCCATGAGAAACCCTTATACCCTCAAAAGATGTGCTTTCCCTAATTAGGGTTTTCTTAAATTAGAATTAGGGTTTCTTAATTAAAAATAGGCCAAATAATTAATATTTGATTAAATCAATCAAATATTAATATCTCCCTCAATACATGTCAGATCCTCAAACCATTCAAAGCTGGTGAATCAGGGAGTGATTCTGCACATGACCATACCAAAATAAGGGCTCTCTACTGCATGTCAAATATCCCTAAATAATAAGAGCTTAGTCAAACATGTTTGAAAGAGCCCGATGAAAGCCAACTATAGGAATTCTGCTAATCGAAGCCAAACCAATCTCCATCATGACCCCCTATCCATCCTCTCAGCCTACGAGGGTCACATAATAGGCTAATCATCAAATCTGTCGATGTCCACTAAAAAAGGGGACATGACATTACATGTACATACACCTAGTAAAGACAATATATATAATTAATGGAAAGACAATCCTTATGTCAGATTAAATAAGGGAAGTCTTGATATACCAAATTAGTGTCTCACTTGGTAGAGGGCCCGAAAATAATCTTTATCTTGTCTTTTATAAAGTCAGTCATCATAGCTCCCAACATTTGTAACACAATGTTTTCATGAAGGAAAACATTTAAATTTTAATGGCATTTGATTACTAAATAATTCCATAACCTATACACCTTTTAAACAACTTAGTACACTTTGAGTGGCCCTAATGGTGAATCCTTACATATTTCACTTATTATGTTAGAATATTTAGTTTTGTACTATTTAACAATTTGAAGGCCATCATCCTACAAAAATAATATTTGTTTCCATCATAATTCATCTAGATTTTGGAATGTGGGTCTTCTACTTATCAAACATCCATGCCAAAGAATTGATGTAGTATTATCAATACAGGTGACATGTTAGGTGTTTATATTGTTAGCAGCAAACTTGGAAAGCTTAGTTAGAACATGCTAATTGTTTTAGTCTATCATAGTTACTTCAATATTCACAAGGTACCAAACATAAAATTGACACCTTCTCAATATACATTAATTTTTTTATTATAGCCTATGATTTATACAAATTAGTTTATTATCAAAGAATATAAACAAATCAAAGACACTCAAAGTGTTGTCTATTGAATTAGTGTATGAATGCACCATGCATTTGTATTTGTCATTTAGTTCTCTTTCAAAATAGACTTGTTATTTTTTTTAATTAAATAAATTACTAGTTTTGTTATTCTCTTGTTATACTAACTTTTCAGAATATCTATCCAATATTATGACCCTTCATTAGACCTTTTTTTGGATCCATGAGAACATACATATTATAAAATCCATAGTATGTCTTCCAAATAATGTAAAACACAAATCATATAAAATTATAAGTAGTTTCAATGATGTTAGATTGTGTAAATATAGGTCTCAAGTATACAAAATCAAGGAAACCTAGATTTCAAACTTGAGTTCCCCTATTTTACAGTTCATTTTCAAGGTTTTTTGACACAACTTGAATATTGATTGTGAAATATTCAATTTTAATGAAAAAAATTCTATGGGACAATGGACTAAGTAGCTTGCCTAAAAATCTATATGATGTATAAATAACATGAAACTTTCCAACATACTTATATAATAACTTGACCTTTTGAAATGTATTTTTTTTAATGCCTAACTACGTGTTCTATTTCATCATTATATGATTCTTTTTTATTTCAAGTGCCCTGGTAGACATGCATGTAGTTATAATAATTTTTATTAGATGTTGTACTTACAAGTGCCCTTTTAGACACATAAGCAAATGTAAATTTAATTGTTACAAATAGTATTTCATATTGAAATTAAATTTTACAAAAATTCTCCTAACTACATATTCTAAAGATATGAATGACTTTGTTTACAATCCTTTAGTTATAATTTGATTATTTGGGATTTTAAGATATCTATGATTGTGATAAGGACTATAAGACTTTTATCCATGTTCTAGACTCCCTAATAAACCTATTAAAACATAGCATGATCTATTACAATTACCAATTATGCATATATTTACAAAAATACTTTTAAACTATCATATAGACTGGCTTATGAGACTTCTGACAAAGCATTTATTGTTTAACAAGACTTCCTAAGACTAATGACTCTTAACACAACCAAATTAATTATATTGATGCACCTACATCAATATACCTTGAACACTGACTTTTGTTGCAATGCATTAAGCTATGCCTCAGAGTCAAGACTATACTCACTATCAGATAGTGTAAAAATACAATCATGTATATCAAGTTTGCATATACAGAGCGAGAAAAATAGAGGTTAATATGCCTTTCAAGGATTACAAGTATTCAACATGTATATGAGGATCAAATACAATAAATTATTATATCAGCAATTCCATGCATTCAATAATGGCAATCATATCCTAATTAAATAAGCCTCTCACTTTATTGTACAAAATCAAACGTGTAGTAATACAAAGCATAGGCTACAACCCATGATGAGTATTACCCAATAGAGTATCCAATTGCATCTAGGGTATCGACATCCAAAAAATCCTAATTTAATAGGGATTTTCATCAGATATCATAATTTTGATTACACTCTTGATTATGAAAAATGTAGTATCACAAATAAGGCACATGAACTATTTTTAAAAATGGCTCAAAGAGATATAGTATCTATAAAAAATGATTATTGTAGTTTATGCATAAAATGGATTTTGTAAGGATGATCTAAAATTATTTGAATCAATGAACCACTATGGAGCATTCCCTAACCATATAATCTTTGCTTGTGTTTTATTAGCATGTAATTATGCAGGTTTAGTGGATAAGGGTTGTAAATACTTCAATGGCATGTGTAACTCTAATTTTATTATACATAAAATCATCATTATTTGTGCATGACTAACCATCTTAGTTGTGTTGGATATCTTGAGGAAACTCTAAACTATATGATCAAAATACATTTTATTAAGGCCACAAGAGTTGACAGTCTACAATGATAGAATAGGGGTCTATGTAGTAGAAAAGATTCATTTTCTTATGAATAAAATGTGTGTTGTTGATATATTTATTATTTTCAAAAAGGTTTTGTATGTGTAAATGAGAATAAATTCTATTTTAAGTGATTTTTTTGCCAAATCCACATTCTTTTTATTGAAACTTCATCAAACCCTATTTTTGTATGTACATAGTCCTTCACAATCAATTATTGCATGTGAGAAAATGATGTTGGATTTGGTTAAATTATTTGAAAGGTTATATGATTTGTTTATGTCTTGTATGATATTTTATATAAGTCAAAAAATCAATATTATTAATGAATAGTCAAAATGAAGCTCTTAGTTCCCTGTAGCACAGACAAACCCTAAAACAGGGTTGTTGAAAATAAAAGACATATAGCTTGAAATTTAACCAATGAAATACATAATTTTTTTGGATATAGTAGATAAAAATTTCTTGGAAGATTTCTCAAAATTCAAATTTTTATAAGAGCCTAGGAGAGCATAAAACTAGCTTAAGAAGGTTAGATGAAAACATGATGGTGTAAGAGAGTCAAGAAGCCTTATAAGAAGTGTTTCAAACATTTGTGTTGTGATCATGAGATAAAATTCATGTTTTGTGATGCAGAGATATGGGGTAAAAGTCTTCATCTATCATCATTATCTATTCCCCATTCTAACTCATCATAATTCCTTACTATGGAATGACTTGATTCTACTTTACACAATCTAGTTTCCCATTCTCATACTCACTATGCTTATTGGTTTATTATTTAGTTACTAAAATTTCACTCTTATAGGAGATTATATATTGACTCAATCCTTTATTTTTATTATTTTTACATTCCTCATGTGTCTCAGGACATCCACTCTTTCATCAACTACCTCTATCTCTTCCTCATAGCATTTCACTAGACAAACTCTTTATACTTCAAAGACCATAGCTTGGATTATGTTTCAAGGAGTCACGTAATTTTATTTAGGATCATAAATGATCACAATATATCTATTTAATCCTTTTAAAAGTTCCCAAACATACCTCACCTTTCACTTCCTCACCCAAGACTCTCCTAAGGCTCGTAGCCTTTCCTTAACTAAAATTTCTTTTTTTAAGCAATATTTTACCTTTAATGAAGATAAAAAAACAATTTATATATCCTTTTATCATCATTAAACTATTTATTAAGTTTAACACTCAATTCATTTACACCATCTACTAGACTCCTATGTTCCCCAATTAGCCTCTTTTAGGCCTTATTAGCCCTTATTTGCCTCTTCACTGCTCAAATCCATACTTGTATAATCCATAAAATTGTTAAACCAATTTAATAATTTATAAAATTTTGAATTTTACTTGACAAAAAAAAATTAGGACATTTGGATGGTTGATACTCATTCTACAAGCCAAACCATAATCCTAGGGTTTCTAGGTCACTATACAGGCTAATACCATACAAAAATCCATAACTTGAGTTGTACTTAGATTCAAGAATTAAAATAAACTTTATTTGGTTTTTTTCTCCTTATATCATCTTTCAAACTAGTTTTTGGACTTAACTCAAGGCTTTAAGGATTCAAATATCACTAAAATCAATCAACTGTATAATTTTTTATGGCATGTGCAAGGTATATTTAAATTACGTCATTTCAAAGACATTATAATGACTCAAAATGGAATCATCAAACATTAATTCATATTAAAAATATACTAAAAATCATATAATGCCATAATGTGTTACCCCCCTTGATCCTTCATAGTGCATTAAGCTCACCAATCAACTACAAACAATGATTACTCTTGTAGATAGGGGTTACTATAGTGTTCAATTGTCTAAGTATATTTGCCTCATATTATCATTGGGTTTAAAATATGAAAATACTATAAACTAAACCCTTTTTAAAACATTCTTACTCCATTTATATACACCCTAAAATGGTCAAGCAATGACACATATCATATCTTTTCACAATCCTTTCGCAGGAGACTCTGATTGGAGAATATGAGCCTAGTTCACATTAGCCATGTCCTTATTTTACTTATCATGGTCTTGTATATTAATTTTATCACCTCTCTATTGTCTCAATAAACTAAATTATACATCCAAGAACCCCTAGACTTGGTCTCTGTCATTCCCAACCTCTTTTTTTAAGTCTCAAATAATAGAATTTTGTAGGACTACAACACCTAACACTCTTGTTATTTTTGGCAATATTATCTAATGATTACCTTTATTTACTTAATAGGTCCTAAACCCTTTTTATCCCCTCCCTTAATTTTTATGTAGATATTTGATGCCGACTAATGTGAATAAAGCTCCCAAATTCAAAATGAAGAGTCTCCTATATAAAAGACTTCATAAGGCATTTTATATCTAGTTGATCTAGAGGTTAATATAAAAAGGTCCTACAGTAGATCAAAACCTACACCATTGCATAGGGCCTATTGAAACCTTTCCAATAACATGTAAAGCATAGAAAATGGAACTCATATGTTCCTTACATAGCCAATCAAAGTTGTAGTCAAACTAGACAAAGTAGGTCAAAATTGGTCAAACTTTAGAAATGACCATTATGGAACAATTTGAAAATAGTTCCACTATGAATATCTCATTGTAAGCTTTTTGGCACAATTTATGGTTCATGAATTAGAGTTTGTATGTGAAAGTTATGACCAGTCAAAGTTTTAGTCAAACTTGGTCAAAATGATGATTTGATAGAAAAATGGAACAATGAGGATGCAACATGTGGCAACAAGATAGTGTGACATGTGACATAATATTTTTACATTTGGTGAAGAATTTAAAAAAAATATATCCTATTAATTGGATTAAAACCTTTAAATATTAAAATGTGGAATATTTTCCACATAAAATGCATCCTTCCACATAAAATGGGCTAAAGCTAAAGTTTGTAATTCCCACGATGGGAATAAAAAATTAAAAATCTAAAATAAAAGCATATATACCCATTTATATGGGATAAACATGAGGATAATTTAAATCCCATATAAAATTTAATGGGATAATTATCTCTCCATTTAAAAGTGCAAGGGGATAATATTAAATCCCTCTTAAAGTGGGAATGGATAATTATTTAAGCCCACTATTTGTGCATCCCAACAAGTATATAAAGGGGTGACGGTTCATTTTTAATTCATTAAAAAATAAGCTAAATATCCATATCCAAGAGCTGAAGAGCCAAAGATCCAAGAGTTGAAGAGCCAAGAGTTGAAAGCTAAAGAGGCAAGAGCTAAGAGCTAGAGTTGAGAGCCAAGAGATAAGAGCCAAAGCTGAGAGCTAAGAGTTGAGAGCTGAGAGATAGAGCCAATTTCTATAAAGATAGAGCAATATGTCATCATATTATTATATTGTCAATCAAGATCCCTACTATAGATAACTGATGTACAAAGTGATCTTTGCATCAATAATAGATTGATTCAACCTTTGAGGAAGATCTGAAGATGTAGCTCGAGTAACAGGTGAACTCTGTCATCATTCTAGTTGTTGTGAGTTAACTTTTATGCTTTATTTTCCACATTTTATTAATTAATTAATAATTTTGAATGTAAAATTTAATCACAATGGCAATTAACAAAGATTTTTAAATAATTCAGGTTTTGAGATAAACACATTTTTAAAGGTCAAATTCTGATTCATTTCCTTTGAGTATTTTTGGGAAATTAAATATTGAACAAAAGTATCTAAGGTAAAATTTTTGCATGAAAATAAGTGCCAATTTATGGATCAGGTTGGTATTAGAGTGGTTAGTGTGTTGGGCTAACCTCTATGTAAACATTGTTCTAAAATGTCGAGTTTGATATTAGAACTACATTAGTGAGTGAATTTGTGATTTTGTTATTTTAACAAAAATCAGTTATTATAAAATGATGGATCTAATGTTATCTTAGATTTAGTTTTTATTGAATTCAATTATCACTATGATAATGCAATTCTTACAAGCCTAAGAGCAAAGTCAACAAGTGACAAAGCAATGGCAGGAGTAGCAAATCAAGAGACTCTAATAGAGCATTGATGCATTATGGGTAGAATTAAAATAGGAACATCGATCGAAGAAGAGGATACATGAAGATGTAGAGACTTCTAGACATTGTACGCATTGAGGTCATAGTGCTAAACAATTTTGTATACTACATCCCAGTCAGGCTCCATTATGGTTCAAGAAGCAAAATGAGCAAAGATGTAAAGGATAGGGGAAGGCACTTATCAGAGAAGCTACAAAGCTCAGTTATCCTAGGCACCAAGTAGTAGACGAAGGATTCCTTTGAAAGATGTTGCCAAGTTAGGTACCAAATATTATGTTACATTCTAAAGATAAAAGTAATAATATCAATTATTCTGACTATATTAAGAATGTTAGGGATATTTTATGTTCTAACTCTATAGATTCATCAAATAATTGTGCTAATTCATTTGAAAATCACATGAAGGGAATAGGTTATAAGATATTAGTAAAAATGAGATTTGAAGGAAAAGTCCTTGGCATTAATGGTCAAGGAATTGTCCAGCTTATCTAAGTGGCAAAGAGACAACATCATGTGGGATTAGGATATGGAGGTAAAGGACAATCTTGCTAAGAAGTTTAATTAAAGGATTACTCAAGTAGCAAGTTAAAACATCTCAAAGAGCTGGAAGAAGTACTCTCCAAAGATGTGATAGTGACATTAGATGAAGAATATTCAAATGATTCATTAAGGTATGAAAATAAGAAATACTTGAATGTATTTTTTGATTATGCACAAGAAAGTCCTAAAAGGAAGTTGAAGAAAATTGATGAAAATAAGTTGCCTACAGAAGAAATGAAGTTATGATTTTACTTCAATGATAAGGGGAAAATGTTTAAGGTGTATAAGAAAAATAATTCACAACCCTAGGTAAAGGTTATAACTGTATCTTCAGTCAAGAAAAATACAGAGCCTCCTTAGACATAATCTAGTCAGTAAGAACCTAAGACAACATCAGCAAGGGAGATGGTAGTCAATGAGAAGCTAGAAATTCTGAGTTTGTCACCTTAGAAAAGTAAGAAACACTTTTTTAAAAGAATAATTTTTAAACATTCTAAAATAGATGCTATTTTTGATATAAATTATCAAAAGAATTTGACATCTAAAGATGTTGTAGAAGCCCTAGGTTTGAAAACTAGGCCACATTTCAAAGCATATTCATTAAATGAGATAAATGAGCAGTAATGATGTACATGTTAGTAAAAACTGTAAATTAAGGTTTTTGATTACCTTGTAATTTATAGATGAATTTGAATTAGACATCGTTCCACTACAGTTTAGTGGCATACTCTAGGGTAAACCATATTTGTCTCTGAGAAAAGCATCTTAATCCAACAAGGAAAATAAATATAGCATTGTAAAAATTAGGATATAATATTTCATGCAAACATATCGGTAGTAACCATTGTAGGTAAATGATACATTCAGTGTTATTTTACTCATCTATGTTCTAGATAGGAACACTATAGGGTAACAAAATATGCCATCATGTGAAGCATCAAAAACAACTCAAAAGATAGGTTGTATATTTTAATCTGTATGTTTTACTATGTGAAAACATGCATACATATTTTCTTTATGTTTATAAGACCTGAATATAGACATTTTTTATAAATGCATAAGACCCAAGTATGGGCAATATTTGTAATCATTATGTACAGTTATAATGTTTGCAAAGACCCAAAGAGGGCAATGTTTGTAAATTGTGTTGCTATGTAAGACCCTAAGATGGAAATTGTAAAATGGTGATTTATATAACACCAAGTGAAATGCAATATTTTCACAACCATAAAAATATCCTCACATGAAGTACTAGATCTAGTACCATCTTTTTGAGGACAAAAAGCTTTCTTAGTGGGGAGGATTGATCTAGAAGTCAATATAAAATAGGTCCTAAAGTAGACCAAAACTTTCACTATTTCATAGGACCTACTGAGACCTTTTTAATAGAATGAAAAAGGTAGAAAATAGAGCTCATATGTTCCTTATGCAGCCAGTCAAAGTTCTAGTCAAAGTAAGTCAAAGTTGGTCTAAATATAGAAAATGACCATTATGTACCAATTTGAAAATAGTTCCACTATGAAGAGCTCATCACAATCTTTTCAACATAATTTATGGTTTGTGAGATGAAGTCCACATGCAAAATTTATGACTAGTCAAAATTGTGATCAAACATGGTCAAAATGATGATGTGGTAGAAAAATGGACAAATCAAGATGCAACACATGGAAATAGGACAATGTGACATGTGACACAATATTTTTACATGTGGTAGAGAATTAAAAAAATCTATATCCTATTAATTAGATTAAAACCTTTAAATATTAAAATGTGGAATATTTTCCACATAAAATGCATCCTTCCACATAAAATGGGCTAAGGCTAAAGTTTGTAATTCCCATGATGAGAATAAAAAATGAAAGCATATATACCCATTTATATGGGATAAACATGAGGATAATTTAAATCTCATAAAAAATATAATGGGATAATTATATCCCAATTTAAAATGACAAGGGGATAATATTAAATCCCACCTAAAGTGGGAATTGATATTTATCCAAGCCCACCATTTATGCACCCTAACAAGTATATAAAGGGGTGAGGGTTCATTTTTAATTAACTCAAAAAAAAGGCCAGTAGCCATAGCCAAGAGTCAAATAACTATAGAGCCAAGAGCTGAAGAGATGAAGAGCTAAGAGCCAAGAGCCAAGAGCCAAGAGTTAAAGAGCTAAGAGACCGAGAGCCAGATCTAAGAGCTAAGAGCTGAAGCCAGAGCTAGTTATCATAAAGCCTGAGCTAGAGGTCACCAAAATATTTTTTTGTAGATCAAGATCCCTACTAGGGATAGCTGATGTATAAAGTGATTTTTGCATCAATAATCAATCGAGGATTTGGAGCAACGGGTGAACTCCGTTATCAACCTAGTTGTTATGAGTTGACTTTTGTGCTTTCTTTATGTATTTGATTAATTAATTAATAATTTTAAATGTAAAATTTAATCACAATCAAAATTAATAGATATTTTAAAATACTTTGGGTTTTGAGATAAATACAGTTTTAAAGGTCAACTTTTGATTCATTTGTTATGAGTATTTTTAAGAAATTGAATATTGAAAAAAAGTATATAAGGTAAATTTTTTACATAGAAATAAGTGCCAATTTATGGATTAGGTTGGTATCATAGTGGTTAGTGTGTTGGGCTAGCCTTTGTGTAAACATTATTATAAAACATCATGTTTGATATTAGAACTAAATTAGTGAGTGAATTTGTGATTTTGTTATTTTAATTAAAATCAATTATTATAGAATGATGGATCTAATGGCAGCTTAGATTTAGTTGTTACTAAACTAAATTATCGCTATGATAATGTAATGACAGGATCAAAAAGTCAAGAGACTCTAACAGAGCATTGATGCACTATGAGTAGAATTACAATAGGAACATCGATAGGAGAAGAGGATGCATGATGATGTAGAGACTTGAAGTCATTGTGCCCATCAAGGTCATACTACTAAGAAATATTAGATACTACATCCAAGTCTGGCTTTATTATGGTTTAAGAAGTAGAATGAGAAAAGATGTAAAGCAAAGGGGAAGGCACCTGTGAGAGAAGATGTAAAGCCTAGTTCTCCTAGGCATCAAGCATCAGATGCAAGATTCCTTTAAAAGATGTTGCCAAGTCAAGTACTAAATATTGTGCTACATTATGAAGATGAAATTAATAGAATCAATTCTTATTACTATATTAAGATTGTTAGGGATACTTTTTATTTTAAATCTATACATTCATCAAGTAATTGTGATGATACATTTGAAAAGTTTATGAAGGGAATATGTTTCAAGTTGTTAGTGAAAATGAGATTCAAAGAAAAAGGCCTTTGCATTAATGATAAGGAATTTTCTAGCCTATCCAAGTGGCAATGAGACCACTTCATGTAGGATTAGGATATGGAGGTAAAGGATAATATTCCTAAGAAGTTGAGTTAAAGGATTACTCAATTAGTAAGCTAGAGCATTGTGAAGAGCTGGAAGAAGTACTCTTTGAAGACGTGACAGTGACATTGGATGAAGAATATTCAAATGATTCATCAAGGTATGCAAAGAATAAATAATTGAATGTATTTTTTGATTATGCACAAGAGAGTCCTAAAAGGAAGTTTAAGAAAATTGATGAAAAGAAGTTGCCTAAGGAATAAATTAAGTTAGGATTTTAATTCAATGCTAAGGGGAAAATGTTCAAGGAAGATAAGTATAATAATCCACAACCTCAGGCAAAGGTTATAACTACATCTTCAGTCAAGAAAAATATGGAGCCTCCTCAGACATAATCTACTCATTCAAAACCTAAGACAACATCAGCAAGGGAGATGGTAGTCAATGAGAAGCTATAAATTTAGAGTTTGTCACCATAGAAAGGTAAGCAACACTTACTTAAAATATAAATTTCTAAGAATTCTAAAATAGATGCTATTTTTAATGTAAATTATCAAAATAATTTGATATCTGAAGATGTTGTAGAAGCCCTAGGTTCAATAACTAGATCACATTTCAAACCATATTCATTAAATGAGATAAATGAGGATAATGATGTACATGTAAGTAAAAACTATAAATTAAGGTTTGTGATTACCTCCAACTTTGTAGATGAAGTTTAATTAGATGTGGTTCCAGTACAATTTAGTGGCATTATCTTGGGTAAACATTATTTGTCTATGAGAAAAGTAACTCCAAGAAGGAAAATCAGTATAGCATTGTAAAAAATAGGATATAATATCTCATGCAAGCATATCAATAGTAAACATTAAAAGTAAACAGTACCTTCAGTGTTATTTTACTCATCTATGTTGTATAAAAATAATATTGTAGGGTAACAAAAGATGTCATCATGGCAAACATTAGAAACAGCTCAAAAGACAGGTTGTATAGTTTAATTTGTATGTTTTAGAGTGTGAAAACATACATACATATTTGTTTTATGTTTATAATACCTAAATATAGGATTTTTTTTATAAATGCATAAGACCCAAGTATGACAAATGTTTGTAATCATTATGTATAGTTATAGTGTTTGCAATGACCCAAGAAGGGCAATGTTTGTAAATTGTGTTTCTATGTAAGACCCTAAGAGGGCAATTATAAAATTGTGATTGTTATAACACCAAGTGAAATGCAACATTTTCACAACCATAAAAATATCCTCACATGAAGTACCAAGTCTAGTACCAACTTTTTGAGGACAAAAAGCCTTTTTAGTAGGGAGGAGTGATCCAAAGGTCAATACACAAAAGGTCCTAAATCATATTGAAACTTGCACCATTGTGTAGGGTCTATTGAGACTTTTCCAATGACATTTAAAATATGGAAAATGGAGCTCAAATGTTTGTGTAGCCAATCAAAGTTTTAGTCAAATTAGTCAAAATAGGTCAAAGTTGGTCAAAATGTAGAAAATGACCATTATAGAACAATTTAAAAATAGTTACACTACAAAGAGCTCATCATAAGTTTTTTGACACAATTTATGGTTTGTGAAATGAAGTTTGTATGTGAAAGTTGTGACCATTAAAACTTGGTCAAAATGATGATGTGGTAGAAAAATGGATCAACGAGGATGCGACATGTGGCAACATGATAATTTGACATGTGACATAATATTTTTAAATGTGGAGGAGAATTAAAAATATATATATCGTATTAATTGGACTAAAACCTTTAAATATTAAAATGTGGAATATTTTCCACATAAAATGGGCTAAGGCTAAAGTTTTATAATTCCCATGATGGGAATTAGAAAAAAAAAGCTAAAATAAAAGCATATATACCTATTTATATGGGATAAACATGAGGATAATTCAAATCCCATAAAAAATGTAATGGGATAATTATCTCCCCATTTAAAATGATAAGGGAATAATATTAAATACCACCTAAAGTGGGAATGGATAATTATCTAAGCCCACTATTTGTGCACCCTAACAAGTATATAAAGGGGTGAGGGTTCATTTGTAATTGATTCAAAAACAATCTTATTTTCCATATCCAATAGATGAAGAGCCAAGAGCCTAAGAGCCGAAGAGACAATAGCTGAAGAGCCAAAAGTTAAGAGCTAGAGCTAAGAGCCAAGAGCCAAGAGCCAGAGCTGAGAGAAAGAGCCAGTTGCCATAAAGCTAGAGCTATAGGTCATCAAAATATTCATTTGTAGATCAAGATCCCTACTGGGAATAGCTGATGTAAAAAGTGATTTTTGCATCAATAATTTATTGATTCTACCTTTGAGCAAGATCTAGACATGTAGCTTGAGTAGCGGGTGAACTCCATTATCAACCTAGTTGTCATAAGTTGGATTTTGTGCTTTATTTTATACATTTTATTAATTAATTATTCATTTTGAATTTAAAATTTAATCACAATTGTAGTTAATAGATATTTTTAAATACTTTGGTCTTTGAGATAAACACATTTTTAAAGGTCAAATTCTAATTCATTTCCTTTGAGTCTTTTAAAGAAATTGAATATTGAACAAAAGTATCTAAGGTAAACTTTTTGCATAGAAATAAGTGCAAATTTATGGATCAGGTTGGTATTAGAGTAGTTAGTGTGTTGGGCTAACCTCTGTGTAAACATTATTATAAAAATGTCAAGTTTGATATCAGACCTAAATTAGCAAGTGAATTTGCAATTTCATTGTTTGAACAAAAATTAGTTATTGTAGAATGATGGATCCAGTCCTAGCTTAGATTTAGTTTTTACTAAATTCCATTATCACTATAATAATGCAATTCCTACAAGCCCAAGAGCAAAGTCAACAAGTAAGAGAGAAACGATAGGAACAACAAATCAAGAGACTCCAATAAAGCATTGATGCATTATGAATAGAATTACAATAAAAAAATCAATAAAAGAAGAGGATGTGTTATGATGTAGAGACTTGCATACATTAAACTCATTGAGATCATATTGCTAAGCAATTTTGGATATTACATCCTAGTTAGGATCTATTATGGCTCGAGAAGCAAAACGAGTAGAGATGTAAAGCAAAGGGGAAGGCACTTGTCAGAGAAGCGGCAAAGCCTAATTCTCCAGGCATCAAATAAAAGATGAAATATTCCTTTGAAATATGTCCCCAAGTCAGGTATAAATTATTATGTTATAATCTAAAGATGATAGTAATAAATCAATTCTTCTAAATATATTAAGAATGTTAGGGATACTTTCTATTCTAACTCTATAATTCATCAAGTAATTATGTTGATACATTTGAAAATTAGATGAAGGGAATAGGTTCTAATATGTTATTAAAGATGGTATTTGAAGAAAAATGCCTTGGTATTAATGGTCAAGTAATTTTCTACCCTATCTAAGTGGAAAAGAGACCACTTCATGTAGGATTAGGATATGGAAGTAAAGGACAATATTCCCAAGAAACTGAGTTGAAGGATTACTCAAGTAGCAGGCTATAGCATATCAAAGATCCAAAATAATTACTCTCCAAATATGTGATAGTGACATTGGATGAAGGATCTTCAAATGATTTTTCAAGGTATGCAAAGAAAAAAATACTCGAATGTATTTTTTGATTATGAATAAGAGAGTCCTAAAAGGAAGTTTAAGAAAACTGATGAAAATAAGTTGCCTAAGGAAGAAATGAAGTTAGGATTTTAATTAAATGCTAATGGGAAATTTTTTAAGTAAGATAACCAAAATCATCCATAACCTCAAGCAAAGGTTGTAACTACATCTTTAGTCAAGTAAAATATAGAGCATCCTTAGATAGAATCCAATCAGTCAAAAAATGAGACAACATCAACAAGGGAGTGATAGTCAATGAGAAGCTGACAATTTAGAGTTTGTCACCCCAGAAAGGTAAGTAACACTTCTTTGAAATAATAATTTCTAAGAAGTCTAAAACAGATGTTATTTTTGACGTAAATTATCAAAATAATTTGATATCTGAAGATGTTGTAGAAGTCCTAGGTTTGAAAACTAGGCCACATTTCGAACCATATTAATTAAATGAGATAAATGAGGGTAATGATGTAAATGTAATTAAAACCTATAAATTATGGTTTGCAATTACCTCCCACTTTGTAGATGAAGTTGAATTAGATGTGGTTCCACTATAGTTTAGTGGCATTATCCTAGGTAAACCATATTTGTCTCTAAGAAAAGCAACTTACTCCAACAAGGAAAACAAGTACAACATTGTAAAAATTAGGATATAATATATCATGTGAGCACATCGACAATAACCATTATAAGTAAATGGCACCTTTAGTATTATTTTACTCATTTATGTTGTAAACAAGAACACTCTAGGGTAACAAAAGATGCCATCATGAGAAGCATAAAAAACAACTTAAAAGATAGGTTGTATATTTTTTTATATATGTTTTAAAGTGTGAAAACATGCATACATATTTGATTTATGTTTATAAGACCTGAATATAGGCATTGTTTATAAATGCATAAGACCTAAGTATGGGCAATGTTTATAATTTCTATGTACAGTTATAGTGTTTATAAAGACCCAAGAAGGGCAATGTTTGTAAATTGTGTTGTTATGTAAGACCCTAAAAGGGCAATTATAAAATGATTATTTTTATAACACCAAGTGAAATGCAATATTTTTACAACCATGAAAAGATCCTCACATGAAGTACCAGGTCTAGTAATAGTTTTTTGAGGATAAAAAGCCTTCTTAGTGGGGTGAATTGATTCAGAGGTTAATACAAAAAAGGTCCTGAAGTAAATCAAAACTTAAAACATTATGTAGGGACCATTGAGACCTTTCTAATGGTATGCAAAATGTATAAAATGGAGCCCATATATTCCTTGTGTAGCCAGTAAAAGTTCTAGTCAAACTAGTAAAAGTTGGTCAAGATGCAAAAAATGACCATTATGGAAAAATTTAAAAATAATTTCACTATGAAGAGCTCATTGCAAGCTTTATGGCATAATTTATGGTTCATGAAATGGATTCCATTTTGTGAAAGTTATGACCAATCAAAGTTATGATCAAACTTGGTCAAAATGATGATGTGGTAGAAAAATGGACCAATAAGGATGCGACACATGGCAACAGGACAATGTGACACATGACATAATATTTTTACATGTGGTGGAGAATTATATATATATATATATATATATATATATATATATATATATATTAGATTAAATCCTTTAAATATTAAAATAACAATATTTTGCACATAAAATGTGTCCTTCCACATAAAACGGGCTAAGGCTAAAGTTTTTAATTCCCATAATGGGAATAAAAAATAAAAGGCTTAAATAAAAACATATATACCCATTTATGTGGGATAAACATGAGGATAATTATCTCCCCATTTAAATGGCAAGGGGATAATATTAAATCCCACCTAAAGTGGGAATGGATAATTATCCAATCCCACTATTTATGTAGCCCAAAAAGTATATCAAGGGGTGAGGGTTCACATTTAATTCATTCAAAAACAAGCTTAGTATCCATAGCAAAGAGCCAAAGATCCGAAGATCCAAGATTTGAAGAGCCAAGAGTCAAAGAGCCAAGAACTGAAGAGATGAAGTGCTGAGGCTAAAAAGCCAAGAGCCAAAGAGCTGAGACCCAAAACCAAGAGCTAAGAGTTAGAGCTAAGAGTTGAGAGCTAAGAGTTGAGAACCAGAGCCAGTTTCCATAAAGCCAAAGCTAGAGGTCATCAAAATATTATTTTGTAGATTGAGATCCCTACTGGGGATAACTAATGTACATAGTGATTTTTGCATCAATAATCGATCGATTCCACCTTTGAGTAGGATCCAGAGATGTAGCTTGAGTAGTGGGTGAACTCGATTATTAACCTTGTCATTTTGAGTTGGCTTTTGTGATTTTATTTGCACATTTAATTAATTAATCATTTTGAATGTAAAAGTTAATCATAACAACAATTAATGGATATTTTTAGATACTTTGAGTTTTGAGATAAACACATTTGTAAAGGTCAAATTATGATTCATTTCCTTTGAGTATTTTTGGCAAATTAAATATTAAACAAAAGTATCCAAGGTAATTTTTTTACACAAATATGTGTCAGTTTATGGATCACTAACACTTACTAATTTAGCGTATTGCATAATAAAAATTCATCAATAGTATAGCTCAACATTTTGCATCACACGTAGACTTGCATGTTTGATCAAGGAAGGGCCTAGGCAAAAGTCATTCTTGCATCTACCATGTGTATTGATTATGTACATTACTTAAGGGAGAACTACATTTGATATGAGACCCTATCTTGAGGATTAATGTAGGTAGTGATCAAGACAATAAGGGTTTGATATCATGTGATCCTTCTTCCCCTAACCTACTTTTTCCACCTTTTGCTTTTGATGCATTTGTTATTTATATTTGTGTCAATAGATATAAGGTTTAAAGGTTGAAATAGACTTACAACAAGTTATGTTGATTTCCATCCTCCAATATTTTATACACATGCTCTCACAGACTCGGTGAACAAATCCCAAAAAACTTAGATCTCTTAGACAATAGTAGTAGAGCTAGACTACAGTTCTGGTGCCACTCCTATCCACTTTTTATGCTTTTATCAAATCATAAAATCAAGGCTAGATCTAGATTCATGATAGTGTCCCTATGTTGCACATCAATTTCTAGATCCTGAATCATCCATTTTAGTCTATTTTTAGATAAGTTTATTTCTTCTCATCATGTAAATTATTAGATAAAAATCAATATTTTGCCATATTAAACCATATTTTCCCCCTCACTGTAGACCCCTTATTATTTAGGAACTAAAAACCAGTTCTCTAAAAATAGTAAAATATTTGGTGTACCCAACTTACTTTGAACAAATCCAAAACCCTAGGTACCCTTAGGGTTTTTCCTTCATATTTTATGCAAAAATTTAATTTCAAATATCTTATTTTTGTATTATTTTTTGTACATTTATTCTATTCTATTTTATTTTTAGAATTTAAATTATTGGCATAATTTAACAAATAAAATAAAATTCTTAAACACTAGAATTCCAAACTAGGTACTCAAACCCCAAGCCTTCCTTGCAAACTTTAGAAAAATATTTTAGATTTTTTACAAATTTTTACTTTGTCAAAAATAATTTCAAAATTTTTATATTAGTAGTTTTCTTTTGCAAAAAATTAATTTCAAATATCTAATTTTTGTATTAATTTTTGTGTATTTAATCTATTCAAAACTATATTTATAATTTAAATTATTGGCATAATTTTCAAAAATTCTAAAACTCTAGCTCAAAACCCTAAATTTCCAAATTAGGTCCTCAAATCCCAACTTTTACTCACAATTTTTAGAAATATAGTATAAAAGTTTTGCAAATTATGTATATTGCCAAAAATATTTTCAAAATCTCTATGTTAATAGTTATTTTTGAATTTATTTGCTTAATAGTAATTTTCAATATTCTCTTTAATGAAATAAATAAAATGGCCACTAAGGCACTTCTTCCCTCTCATCCCATAGATCAATTTCTAAATTTTTCTAATAATTATGACAATGAATGGACAAATTTGCAAAATTACACATTAGCTAAAAATGTGGAACAAAATTTTATTTATAATGAAGATAATCACTATTATTGTAATGAAGAATATGATGATATACATGATAGTGAAGTAAAAATAAATGTATATTATTCATTCAAACCTATCTCTTTTATTCCTTCTTCTAAAGAAAATAATTTTGATAAATGGGAAAGATACTTCTCACCTCATTCTCCTATGCATAATACACCAAATGAAAAAATTAGTCATGCACTTCCAAGTGAACCTCTAGTTGGTGATAATTTGCTTTCATGTGAACCCTATCTCTCTCTCTTTTGCTACTTCAATGTTCAAATTACAACAATATAAATGGAATATTGTCAAATCACCACTGTATAGTTCAAATGATGCATCTCATGTTCCAAACTATACTATGTACAAAGAAGATCTAAATGATAAATCTCTTTCTCTTACTTATCATGAAAATAATGCATGTAATCCATCCATGGATAACATAGATGCATATGATATTATAATTTTGAATGATAAATTATTGCATATTAGAAAAGAATTAAATTCTTCTCTTACACTTCTCCCTAGTTACACTAAAAGTGTTAATGAATATGATAGTGAACATGCAATCGAATATGAAAATGAGAGTGATTATGAACATTATTCCAATGATGACAATTCATGGAAAAATGATGATTATTATGCACATAGTGAAGAAGAATATTCATCTCATGTTTTCAACTCTTCTCTCACTCCTCTCAAACATAATGTACTTCCAAATGTTGTTTCTACATCTATGCATGACTCTATTTAAAATAATGCACATGTTCATGCTAATAATACATCCTCTACTTAATTATAATGTGATACTCTAAAACATGAAGATACCTATGAATCTTCCAAGTCACCTCTCACTATAGTAGAACCTAGTTCTCACTCTTCACCTAAAGAGAATGGTAACCCACATCCCTCTAGTAAGGTCCAAGTTACCATTACCCCCAAGGTTCAAGTGAACACACACCATATTTATGATCCAATTGCTAAATTAAGCATTCCCATGGCTAAAATTAAAAAATCAAATTCAATTATTAAATGAACTGCTTCAAGATGTTAATGTACCATCCTAGGAGATTATCTCTTTAATGCATGTAGTTGGTGAATTACAACACCATGTACATATCCTTAACTTAGAAAACAAGGCTTATAAGTCTTGGATGGATGCCAATGATTTACATGGTAACCCTCTTCTAGAGACATTTATAAAATCTTCATTACCTAAGAATTTACATATACCATCATTGCCTCACTTTGATGGAACTAGAGATCCATTCATACACCTTTAGGCCTTTCAAAACAATTTACCTTCTCATGTGAGCCCTTTGATTCTACTCAAGTTATTCTATCAGACATTAGTGGGGGAAGCACATAATTGGCTCTTTCATATACTCCCCATTGGTTCCTTGCACACATATGATGATTTAGAGGAGGCATTTCTTAGACATTACATAACAAACATGGGTCATTATGTTACATATGAGAAACTTGTAACTTTACATCAAAATACTTTATAGCCAATTAGTAATTATATCTTGCTATTCAATAATCACACATTAATATTGATATACAAACTAATAGATTTATATATTTAGAATATCTTTATTAAGGGGCTTCACCAACCTCTCCTCGAGTATATACTATATCAGACATAGTCTTCGTTTAGGAACTTATGATATATAGTTCTATCTTTGGAAAAGAAATTGGGATTGATTGAGGTAGATTTAGTTGATTAGATTGCTCTAGATTTCATAGCAGTATCTATATATCTTAACATCTAACATCATCCATGTCCTAAATAAGATAGGAGACCATAACTAAGAAAGTAACTAGTTAAGAATAAAGAGACATTTTTCATAGCACAACCTATAGTATGCACTAAAAATAACAACATCAATGTACCATTACAATTTGATTCATAGTTAGATAGCTAATGTGTTATATAATCAACACTATTATATAGGAAGCTAATCACATTTCCTTCTAATTATAGATGAGATCTACATCTCCTACAAAAACAACCACATCATATCCATAGATACAAACATAATGATTTTTATGGACTCAAAGATTGCATAAATATATGTGTTGATAATGGAATCATAGTATTCACATAGGGGGCACCAAGATCTCCACCATGGAACCATAAACCTCATCCATCCATGACTAAGTCATCCCAATAAATTCCTCCACAAAAATCATCAATCTCTCATCTTGAGAGAAATACAAGTTCTAGGATAGAGCTTCATAGGAGATCTCTTATTCAACCCATTCAAAAGGTTTAGAAACTAGTATAGAAAAAGCACCCTACATATAGCACTATATTTTAAGGAGTACATAGTGTCATTCCATGTACATATCCAATAGAGTCACAAGCACCACAACAAAGGACTACTCACAAGAAATATTCACTATGGCCATATTTTTTGGGTGTTATCTCACTTAGAAATCTGATACAATTAAGATTAAATGAATCCACATCATAAAGTACTACTCATGAGAAATATTTACTATGGCCAGATTTTCTAGGTCCTATCTCATGTAGTAATCGACTATAATTAAGATTAAATGAGACCCCATTATAGGTTTCAACTCCATCTTGATCTATTACTCTATCATACACATGAAAATAGAGGCCATATGGTATATGATTATAGATAGATGAGTTTTCTTCACAACACAATTCTTGTTTCACATCTAATAAAGTTACATTTTGTAAAATCTCCATGTCCAGCTATAGCTAGTACACAATAGACAATATTAGATACAAAGTACATTCCTACATAGCATGAGCAATATCAGAATTTGTTTAGTTGGACATTAGGGTTCAAATAGTGATACAACATAGAGTAATATGATGCACATTCATATTAATATTAGTTCATAGCTTCACTTAGTAGGGCAATGATGGAGCCAAAGGTCTAGCTATCTTTTGTATTCTTGATCCACTATTGAGGAAGTAATATGCACAATGTGCTATCTTACATCCCCAAATACTAACAACTAACATCCCTTATTACCAATAACTACCCATTGCCAAACTATCTTATCAAAATATAGATCTTACCAAATCCTATTTTATCAACCTCAAACCAAATCAACTTATCTAAACAATTTACCAATCTTAAACTAGCTCAATTTATCACAATAATTTCCCAATTGTAAAACCAACAAATTTTTTGCTCATATATAATTACAAAACCAAATAAAGTTATTTACTTACATATAATTTAGAATCAAAATCTAGCATCACACTTATCAACAACATAATCAAATCACATATCCTAAGTACCATTTTACCAAAACATATACAACCTTGAACATTAATACTAGATCAACTATTTCTAATCAACACATTGTAATACTAATCTATTCCATAATCCATAACAAAACATGCCTAAATTAAAATCAACCTTGTATCTATATATATAACAAAGTTTTGAAAACATACATCATTTCAATATACAACCAATCATGGATGGTGGCATGCCCTCACTCTTAGTCTCACTCTCTCCTTTAGTACTAGTCCTATAGTCTAGCCTAGCACTCGATGACCTTACGCCTCTTCAAGCTCAATAATTCCCCTTACACCGGCTCTCTCACTCTAAAACCATCCATGATCCTCATACAAATCTACATACCACCTCTAAATATTCATGTACTTATCCATAATCCATGTACTCACCAATCCATAATCAGGTGGAGGCATCTTATGCTTATCTAGTTCATCCCTCAGCTCATCTCTCTCTCTCTTGCTCCTCTAACATATGTGACTATCACTATAACATCTCTATTAAACAAATGAGCATAGACACCAACTATAACTATCACTTTCTATATCAAACCCTTCTTTAATACATCATCAAGAACATTTTGCATGAGCTTTTAAAGTGTCAACTCAATGATGGTATCCTAGAACCCATCATCTCCACCTTCTCCCTTAAAAGGTGCTTCATCTTGAGTACCTCCCACTCCACCTGCACACAAAAACTACAAAAACTACATTAGCCATATACTTTCAAGATAAGATAAAATAAGCACAAACTTATACATAATTTAAATTTTAATCAATGCTTACCTCCCATCATCTATATTAGTATAGGATCCTCATACTTAAGAGAATCCCCTCCATCAATAATATATAATGGAACCCATCAATGCCTCATCCACAATGTGGTATATGCTTCTATGCATCCAACATCATCTACATCAATAATATCTATAGCCACATCTCACGTATCTAAAGGTAATGGTGCTAACTCAGCCTTAGTAGGTATCTTATGAGCTCCTACCCTCACTGGTGCCCATGCACTCCTCATCTACACCCATGCTATAGGGGGCACATCTTATTTACCCCAAATTATCTAGTCACTTGCTCATACTGAAAGTGCTTGTACATTTCAACCCATAGGTCATGTAACCAACAACTGACCCTCATATATCATAATTTCACTCCATCTTCGATCCACCTATAGAATCCTTTATAGGGCCTCCATATGATATATTGAGCCACCAATCTATCTAAAAATTGTCTATAGTGATATATCCTAGGAGACCAAATAGCTAACATACTCATATATTACTATCCAAATGGCTATTTAGGTTCCCAACTCTCATTTGGTAATCCTATCAATTGCATAACCATTATGTGCTCATAATCCCAATAATGCAATAAAGTAGCTACACTCACACCACCACTAAATGCCTCTTGAGTAAACCTATAAAGGTCCTTGCATAAGTGGGCAAGCATAGTCCTACCCCATGAGAGCATAGTGCCATACACTTCTATACTACTCATGATCCTATACATCATATACGTAATCAACACCCTACTCCCATCCAAAATAAGAAATAAATCTAACAACATGGCCAACCACTTCTACAGATGCAAAACACTTGACTGCATAATAAATGAGATTAATACATCACTATCCCTACCTTTCCAATGTATGCCTAAGAACACACCAGTAAAATATAATGATACATGATCAATAACATCAACACTGATGTCATCCTAGAAAGTCACATGCCATCCAATAACTATCATATATAAAATATGGTGTACATCCTCTAAAGTAATCATAATATCTTAAATATGAAGCTACAAAGTACATGTTTTTATATTCCACCTCTCACATAAGGTGGTAATTAGAGACCTATTCCACTACATAGTGCCTAGATTATACACATGACCCTAACCTACACTATTCATCACAACTCTCTCATCAACTGACAAAGGTAATAATCTTAGTGTCTCTATCATCTAGCCTCTTTGGAACTCCCTCATCAGTACCTTATCTTATAAAATAGCATATATCCCAGTCAACCATGCGAAGGAAAATAGTTAAGATACAAAATAATAGGTAACAACTCAAAATCCTAGAAAATTAGCCACAGTGGATAATAGTGTTGCAAAAGGACACTAACATTAGATAATAACATTCAAACCTAGAAAACATTGTTGAAAACTAGACAAGAGTGCTAAACACTAGATAGGATCACTAAAACTAGTGGAAATTTCCTAAAACACTTGAAAATAGCTCAAAAACATTGAAAACAAGCTTCTAAATAGGCAAAAATCACATATTTTAGCTACTTACCAGGGTAATCTCCCCACTAGCCTCAACTTGGGTTGTTAATTTCTCAAATTAGGTCATGATAGGTGCTCATTTCATTAGAATATCTCCTACTCCATAATCTCCAAATCTCAACCTAGTCAACACATAAATGAATCAAGAATCAATCCAATTCTCTTATATCAAACAACTTTTTCATCTAAAGTAAAATATTATTTTTCTTATAACTTCAACCTCATAGCTATGTTTTGTAAACCATTTTATTCCACAAAATCATAATAGAAATACTTCAACATCATGTAGGCCTTGTTATCGTACTAAATCATCTTCCTACTATGGCACACACACCTCTATACCTACTTTATATCTATACATATGCCTTGGTCCTAACCAATCAAAGACTCATTCAAATATCAAATAACTCAGCATAATTAATTAATCAAACTTTCAATCTCCTCAAAATAAGCCAACCTTGTTTTTACTTATGCCACTATTCATCACTTTTAGCTCAAGATCCTCTATCAAAAATTTCATCCTTCTCCTTAAAAGGGGGGTATCATTCCTACTATTCCTATTCTTACACTTACCCAACACACCCATCCACTCTCATAAGTGGATACACCATTTTTATTACACCTCTAGCAGTTAGATTATCAAATTAAAATCATATTGATTTAAATATATAGTGATTCAAACTACATGGGTCACTCAACATGGTTTTTACACTTCTAGCAGTCAAATTATTAAATTTAGCTTAGATCAGTCAAAATATATAGTCATTCAGACTACATGGGTCAATCATCATGGTTTTTACACCTCTAATATTCATATTATCATATTCAACTTATATTGATCAAAATATATAGTAATTCAAATTACATAGTTCACTCAGCATTACTCAGGACATTCAAGGGGATAAACCTTTAGTATTTAAATACATAGACTATTCAAATACAATGGTTTAGATCATATGGATCCATAGTGATTTTAGCTTAGAGATACAAAAATTAGTTAGATATAGTGGTTTAGATTATATGAATTCATAGTGAATTTGATATAGATTCAGACTCAGATACTAGATTTGGGGGCATGTACATTACTAGATGTCTCACACATATAGCTTCATACAACATGACATAGTTATAGGATCAAATAGTAGATTAAATACATAGTGTAGAGCATGATGTTTTGATTTCAAATTTTTCACATGGGACATGACATGATATGCAATTTAATATGTGGTTATACAGATTTATAGCCTATACATTGCATCACTCACATACCAAATTTGGGGTCATGGCATAGATGTTCATGTTCTTCATCATATAGGATTATATAGATTAGAATGGCAAGCTATGCCATTCTATTCTTACACATTTACCAAAGTTTCAAATTACACCCAGATATACCTAGGTTGTCACCAAGTTGGACTATATGATTATCTGTAGTGGTTGGTCCATAGCATTACCCAGACCTAGACTACACAAGTTTATGCAATATAGAGGACAAACATTCGTTTTGAGACTTTGAACATTTCTCAATTCCACTTTAGATATTTAGAGTGGGGGCATGATATATTTCTCTCTTCATAGTATACAAATTATTTACATTCTAAATTACATGAGTTTATGTGGGATAGAGGATAGACATTGGTTTTGAGCCTTCGAGCATTTATCATTTCCACCCAGATTTAGCACAAGGGGCAAGCATTGCCCTCCTTCTCCATGTCATATAGATTCTAATTTTACATTTAATATAGGGGACATCTATTTTATGGATTCCTTCTTTATCTAGGCACTATTCAGCTCTCCATCCACTTTCTTAGCTAAGAAGTGAGTTGGAGCCTTTTTCAACACATTTGTCTTCATGCATGTAGGTTCATGTATACATTTTATTTTCTTTCTTTTACTCTAGTAATTCATTTCATTACATCACTAGTAAAAAAGGGGGACAAATTCATACACCCTAAATTGGTTAAGCAACCACATATATCATGTCTTTTCATAGTCCTTTCATAGGAAACTCCAACTAGAGAATATGAGCCTTGTTCACATTATCCATGTCCCTATTTTACCTATCATGGTCTTCTCTATTGATTTTATCACCTCTCTATTATCTCAATCAAATATCCCATACCTTGAAGAACCCCCAGACTTGGTCTATGTCAGTCCTAGCCTATTTTTTTGATTCATAGACAATAGAATTCTATAGGACTATAGAGCCTAGTGCTCTTTTCCTTTCTAACACTATTATCCAATAGTATTTTTTTCTTTCTTAATGAGTCATAAACCCTTCTTATCCCCTCCCTTAAGTTTTATTTGTATTTTTGATGTCAGATAATGTGAATAAAGCTCTCAAATTCAAAATGAAGAGTCTCTTATACATAGGACTTCATAAGGCAATTTATATCTAACACTTACTACTTTGGCACATTACATAATAAAAATTAATTAATTATATAGCTCAACATTTTGCATCCCACATAGACTTAAATACTTGATCAATGAAGGGCCTGAGAAAAAATCATTCTTGCATCTACTATGCACGTTGATTATGCACATTCCTTATGGGATAAATACATTTGATCTGAGACCATAGCTTAAGGGTTAATGTAGGTAGTGATCAAGACAACATGGGTTCTAGATCATCCAATCATTCTTCTCCTAACCCATTTTTTCCCCTTTTTATTTTGATGCATTTATTATTTACATGTGTGTAGATAGATATAGGGTTTGGAGATTGAAATGGACCTACATCAAGCTCTGTTGACTTCTAGCCTTTGAAATTTTGTGCATAGGCTCACACAGACCTGGTGAACAAAACCAAAAATCTTAGAGATCTTATAAAATAGTGTTATAGGTAGATTACAATGCCAGTGCCACTTCTGTCCACTTTTGGTGCTCATGTCTAATCATAAAATGAAGGTTAGATCCAAATTCATGACAATGTCATAATCTTGTACATCAATTACTAGCTCCTGAATCATCTCTTTTAGTCTATTTTTAGATAAGTTTATTTCTTCTCCTCATGTAAATTATTAGATAAAAATCAATATTTTTCCATATTAAACTAGACTTTCCCCTTAATCTAGACCCCTTATTATTTAGGAACTAAACACTAGTTTCCCAAAAATAATAAAACACCATCAATATGGATTCCCTCACACTTATTCATTTATCCTTCCTTTGTAACATTCCAAAATAGGCTACTTTAGTATGCAGGGTTTCTTTGAGCAATAAGGTTTATCCTCCTCATAAGTGAGCAACCTATTCTTGTCATCATAGTAGATTAGCACCAATTACCTAACCAAAATTTCAACATGTAACTTTCACTTTATTTAAAAGATAATAAACCATTCAAACCAAAGGTTGATTGATTGTCTATAATTACAGAAATAGGGTATGACCATATTAAACAAATTACCATTTCAAAGTAATTTATATATTGGATTTTCTCTACTTATTTGGGGTTATAACAACTATATTATAGCCATTACTTTCCTTCATAAATCATATCTTAAGAATGGAAGAATCCATTTCTTAAGAACTGCGTATTCCTTCATTTCTTGACTGGTGCATCATAGAGTAGAAGACAAAGTTACCTTCTTTGTGTTTATTGTACATTGAAGGGATTATCCAACCATTTGAGAGGTTTTTAGTGTGATATCACATTCAAGTAACCATACATAATGAATATTCTTAATACATTCACTTAAAACCATTATTTAATCTTAATTCATTTGGCTGTAAGTCATAATTTTTCCAACTTGCAGGTATATAAAATCTAAGCATGCATATAGCCTAAAAAGGCTTATTTATAAAAAAGTATCTATGTATAGAGAATAATTTATGCATTTTGAAAAGGAGACATTGATATAACTAGTCTATCTTTATTCCCTTAATGTCATTCTTTATAGCTAGTCCATTCATGGACTAGAACAACTTTCAGAAGGGTTTTTGAAGCTCTCTTTCATTCTTTAAACCTTATCCATCTTCTTGGAGAGCCTCCTCTATCCCTCATTCTCTTCTCAAAAAAATTTCTATTGTTATTTCATAGTAAATCAAAAAAAATGTTTGTATTTTGTTTTGAACATCACTTAAATCCCCTTAGGTCCTTATGAGCACCTAGATGGTCCAAACCAATGTTCTCCCAGTTCTTCTTGTCTAGTTTTTTATTCTCATTTATGTGGCATTCTCTCTTGAATTAAAATATGCCAGAATAGTAATCACTATGTTCATCATTATCCCTAAAAGGTTGACTATGATGTTATCTCCAATATTTTTTCCTTATTGTTCACAAACACCTGGATGCTTCATCCTCTCACTTATCTTCACATAGATTTGAAAAAATAACCTACCTTCTTTTTATTTCTAAAGATATTTTATATTCTTGAATATTAACACCATATCCTTTATTTTTTTTCATGATTGAGGCCAATTAATTGGTTATGATGCCACACTAAATGAATCACTAGCCTAAATTTGTTCTCACTTTGCTTGGTGGTTTCACAAATCATATTGATCTTGGTTTGAATAGCCTATTCAAATCCCTCTACTATATGTGTGTGTGTGTGTGTGTGTGTGTGTGTGTGTGTGTGTGTGTGTGTGTGTGTGTGTGTGTGTGTGTGTGTGTGTGTGTGTGTGTGTGTGTGTGTGTGTGTGTGTGTGTGTGTGTGTGTGTGTGTGTGTGTGTGTGTGTGTGTGTGTGTGTGTGTGTGTGTGTGTGTGTGTGTGTGTGTGTGTGTGTGTGTGTGTGTGTGTGTGTGTGTGTGTGTGTGTGTGTGTGTGTGTGTGTGTGTGTGTGTGTCTTGAGCATGATGTCAAGGGTTGATTGAAGTACTGACGTTTATAGCAACAATCAATATTTATATGTTTCTAGCCATAGTGTTATTGGCCATCATTTTCATCCTTACCTTTTATTCAATTTTCAACTCCCATAATAACCTATGTGTAGTAACAATCTTGTAGCTAATCTAATTACATCTTATGTGGGGAGTTGGGACAAGCATAAATAATAAATAGAAACCTAGCCTGAACAATTAGACGTTCAGGATTCTATACACTTCTCCAATCATCCTGACACTACTTTCAATCCCCTTAGGTCCCCATGAGCACCTGGATGGTACACACCAATGTTCTCCAAGTTCTTCTTGTCCAGTTATTCATTCTCATTTATGTTACATTATCTCTTGAATTGAAATATGTTAGAATAGTAATCACTATGTTCTTCATCATTAAACCTCTGCATTAGTCACCAATATTTTGTATTCAATAAATGATTTAATACATCCATTGACATTCTCCATGTATGCTTTCCATATCTGCGATGAGCTAACCTCATCTTCTATTCAATAAGACTCTGATCACAAAAAATATTTCTATAACCTTATTAATGCAATGGCACTCCATCAAAGGACCTTAGGATTCCCTTTGTAAAGAAATTGTATTTTGAGTATATATGTTTACCTAATATATTGGCCAAATAATTATCTTTGAGTTGAGACTTTATATTTGAACAAAATTTGATAAATGCTGACACAGAAGGTCTTTACGGTATGGAATGGTGAAAATTTGTTCAAACAGTCCACAATGAATTGGCACCATTGCTAAAAGTGCTCTTTTTCTCCTTTTTTTTTATCAATCTACAATCATACTTACATGGTTTTCTAGTAAAACATACTAAATCACCTTTAAAATTAATTGAATTTTTTTTTAAAAAAGTATTACCATCTATTTGCATTGAATGTTTAAAAAAAAACGTTACTTTCTATTTTGATTGAAGATGAAAAACAGAAAGTCTTTCTAATTGACTTTAAAAAGAGAAAGATTGGATAAAAAATGAGGTTATGTTAACCAAGGTGAGTTAATTTACATAATTTATTAAGTTTTATATAATTAATAAAAATTATTATATTTTTATTTTAGGTGATGCAACCTTAAGGGATGATGCCATATTTTAAGTGATTTACATTATTTCCATATCTTGTATTTCATATTTTTTAGTTTTTTCTTGGAGGACTATTTTTAATTAAAATTTCCTCTATTGGTGCATTTACTTGGAGGAGCCTTTGATATGTTGACTTTGTTGTGAATCATTGGATCTTCAATGTATGATTAATCACTAACCATTAATATTTGAGATTTGATCAAAATTTACCCTTTTGCGTATTTGACTACGTATGGGGACCATCTCAATACACCTAGAGGCTAAATTTGCACCTTCATATCTTGCTTTGCTCATCCACCTATGCCAAAATTTGCACTATATAAACTAGGCATCAAAATGAACAAACATATATGCACATTTATTCTTGAATCCATAGCATGTGTGAGATATAATTATATAAATTTTCTCACTTAAATTATTCTACCACAGACTTAGCTATGCCTAGAACTTTCTTGGAAGGCCAACTTTGTTCTTGCATAAATCTTGTCACACTTAGTTGCATGACCTATAATTTAATGCATAAAATATTATTACATAGGGGATTCCATAAATATATCCATTTTATCCTTAATCCTTCATACATTCATGATATGACATCATAAAAATGCCTTATTAGCTTCTTCTTACAACCTACAAATTTGACTAAGTGTGGGAAAACACTGTCAAAATACCTAAGAGCCCAAATTAGGTCATGCATATGTTTTGTCACACTACATCATGTGACTTAAAATAAAAACATATAAACTAAGCACAAAAATTAACATACCCATATGATAATTTTATCCTAACACCTCAATGTGTTTAAATTATGACCTCATCAATATGCTTACTTGGCTATGTTTATCCCTTTTGCAAATTTTGTGACATATAAAAAGTTGGTGAATTTTGTCTAAGTAGCCAACTTTGCATCCTCATATATTTTACCACACTTCAACACATGACTTCATATCTAATGCACAATAACTAGGGACTATTGTGATCACATCCAAATCACCATCTTCGCCAAACTCATCCACACATGGGAATGGTGACATCAGCAAATTGGCTATTCAAATATTGTTATTGATGTCAAAGGTCTATCATTGGTGATAAAGGACCCATAACATATAATGGTGTTTTTAATATTTATATATTTGCTAATGTGTGTTAATATTTATTTAATATTAATGAATATATTTTTGGTTGCATAAAAGTCAAAAGAGGGTCCATGGAGAAGTCAAAGAGTCATGGGGTAAAGACAAAAGAGGAATGAGATGCATATTCCCATGATGAGTCATCTTGAGGAATTCTAAGAGTCGCCAAGTGAACACAAAAGAGGGCGTGGCACATTTTTCCATGAAGAGTCACCTTAAGGAATTTGAAAGTTCACCAAGATAAAGATAAAAGAGGAAAGGATGCATTTGCTTATGAAGGGTCACCATGTGACTTTTCAAATGCAATGATATAAAGGGTCATGCAAGTTTGGCACCATTTCCCATGAGTATTGAAGGGTCACAAAGGGTGAATGCCAAAGGTCATTTGGAAAGCTATAAATAAATGCTTGAAAGGCCATTTGTAATATGCAATAGAGTGCATAGTTTTGTAATTATTTATACAAGAAAAGAGAAGAGAAAAGTAGGAGATATTATAGAGTTCTATCATTTGTTGAGTAAACAACATTGAGAAATAGTTATATTTTATACACAAGAGGGGTTGGTGCTCATATGGATTGGTACTCAAAAATAGTTGTTGTGTTGGTGCTCAACAAAAGGCTTGGTACTCCTACAAGTTGGTACTTGTGAACTTTGTAATTTGCATTGGTGATCATTCATATACTTGAGATTGTTCTCCATGGTTTTCCCCACTTTATATTTCTATGTAAAAATCTAGGCTCTCTCTCTCTCTCTCTCTCTCTCTCTCTCTCTCTCGTGGTGCATGTTATTGTTTTAGTTTTATTTGATATCTTGAACGTGTGATTAAGTGGTCAAAGAAAAGAAATCAGATTAAGTAAAAGATATATAATATATTGGTTCACCCCCCTCTCAATATATTTTGTGCTTAACAATTGGTTTCAGAGTAGGTTCCTTTTGAAAAAGTTTTACAGCTTGAAGGTAGATCAGGGAAAGCACGATGGCTGGATCACAAGAAGGTTTTTATAAAAATAAGTCACCTTTGTTTGAAGGGATAAATTATGATTTTTGGAGCATAACGATAAGGAATTATTTTATGGATATTAGATTTGACATTTAGAAAGCAGTGGCGGACGAATATGAAGAGCCACAAACACTTGTAACTACTCTGATAGAAAAGAAGGCAAGTGAAAATAATGCTAAAGCTTTAAATTCTATTTTATGTGGTTTATTTGAATCATAATTTATTAAAGTTATGTAATATAAATCTATTCATGAAACTTGGGAAAAGCTTGAGAATATTTACAAAGGTGATGGAAAGGTTCAACAAGCTAAGCTTCAAACTTTCAGAAGTTAGTTTGAGAGTTGAAGATGGAAGAGGAAGAAAATATAGTAAGTTACCTTTTGTGGGTTGATCAAATAGTTGATCAAATTCAAGGTCTTGGAGAAAAGTTAGAATAATCAATCATGGTATAATTTTTTTTGAGATCTCTACCATTGAGATATGATTCAAAAGTTTTGGAAATTAAAGAGATGAATAATTTTGCCAAGATAAAGATGGATGAGGTACATGGTATTCTTATGGCATATGAGATGCAAATTGAATAAGAGAAACACTCAAAGAGAGAAGTTGCTTTTAAGACATCAAAGAAAAAGAAGAATAAGATTCAACAATCAAGTGATAGTTCTAGTGATGATGAACATGACAATGGAGCTCTATTCATTTTCATGCCAAAAAAGAGCATAGGTAAATATCAAGGAAAAATACCTTTTAAGTGTTTTAATTGTAGAAATATTGGACATTTTGAAGATAAGGGTAATGGTGACAATGAAGAAGAAAAGTATACATACAAGAATAATTTCAAAGGAAAATTCAAGAAGGGATTCAAGAAGAAGAGTTTGTATTATAAAGATCTTAGCTCAGTCAAAGATAGTGGATTCAGTGATTCAAAAGAAGAAGACATTCTATTCATGGCTATACATGAAGATGCCTCTACAAGCAAAAGTATAGATGCTCAAGAAGAACAAGATGAAGCTAAAGTGAATTTAGAGGGATAATTCATTTGTGCCTTAGAAGAGTTAAAAGCTCTTGAGAAGTAGAATTAAAGATTGAAGCTGGAGATTGATAAAAATGAAAAAGTGTCAAAGGAAATAATTGAAGATCTACAAACACACATTGAAGAAGCCAATAAAAATGAATAAAATCTAAATGCATAGTTGAAAAAAATTAAGTGAATAATGTTAAAGGTATGTTATTAAAATTGCTTCTTTAAAAGTAGATCTTGAGAAAACAAATAAAGCAATCAATGATAGAGTAGTTAATGATTCAAAATTTTAAAATAACATTAATATGTTATATAAGATATTATAAGTCAAAGACTAATGTCAGATAAGATAGGTATTAGATTTGAAAAAGAGAAAAGGGAGGCCACTATTTTCATATACAAGGTTAACACAAAAAAAGGAAAGAGTTATGTTGAAGCTCTTACAAAAGATAAAATAAAAAGGGAAGAAGTTAAGAATACATAGGACATCTAAAACAAAGAAGGCTGGAAGGAATAGAGATACAAAAGGTAATTAAGTTATAAATACACAAACAAGTACTATTTTTATGGTTACTATTTTTATTATAATGGAAATGGTCATAAGAAAATAGAATGTCAAAAAAGGGCTAACAATTTCAAAAATAAGGAGAAGGAATCTCATGCAAAGTCAAGTACAAGCCAAAAATATTTTGCTCCTCTATTTGGCTTTAATGAAGAGGCCGTAATATGTTATAAGTGTAATAACTTTAGACACATAGCCTGGTAGTGTAGAAGCATGTTTGAGTCAAACAAGAAGGACTAGAGTTTCAAGGCTCCATCAATTAAGAAGAAAGTTTAGATAGGGTCATGCTAGAAGAAACAACCTAAAAAGTCTATGTTGGTCCAAACAATGTTGCATACAAGAAATGAAGAAAATCCATGGTTCATTAATAGTGGATTTGTGAGACACATGATAGGAGACATGAGCAAGTTCATAAACTTGAAGAAGATAAATGGTGGGATAGTGAAATTTAGAGATAATACTACCAAAATTGCCAGAAAAGGTACACTAAGTTTGGATAATGGTAGAACTACAAATGAAAATGTTATGTACGTAGAAGGTGTTAAGCATAATATTTTGAGTGTAATTCAAATGTGTGATCAGGGGAACACACTAAAGTTTTATGTATAAGGTTGTGAAATTAGGAAAAAGGATTTAGATGTGTTGGTTGTAGATGCTTAGAAAATATGCAATAATTTGTATATGTTATTAGACATCAAAGGCCAAATATGTTGTTTGAGTCAAATTCAACAAAGTTTGATATGACATAGGAGAATGAGACACATAAATTTTGATAATATTTTCAACATTATCAAGAAGCAAGTAGTCAAAAATCTTCCAAAGATTACAAAGTTATCCAACATGCTTTATGAACCTTGTCAGCATGGGAAGCAAGCCAGAAGGTGGTTCAAAATAAAAGAATACTCGACCACTCAAATGTTAGAGCTTGTTCACAATGATTTGTGTGGACCTATTAGAAATTAAAGTACTCAAGGTGAGAAATATTTCATGTTTATTATTGATGATTTTTCACATATGGCTTGGGTAATGTTTTTAAAGAAAAAATTAGAAACTTTCAGACATTTCAAAGAATTCAAAGCATTAGTTGAGAATGAGACTAGTTTGAAGATTAAGTGCCTAAGATCAGATTAAGGAGGAAAATTCACATCAAATCAATTTATTGAGTTTTTTGAAGACCATGGAATAAAGAGACATTATTCAGTAGCTAGAACTCCACATCAAAATGGAGTAATTGAATGGATAAATAGATTAGTTCAGGAGAAGGCAAGGACAATGCTAAATGAATCCAAGATACCAAATAAATATTGGAGAGACATAGTTGGTATAGTAGTGCATATCCAAAATAGAGAATTATTGAGAGGTAATAGTGATAAGACTCCTTATGAGCTATGGAAAGACAAACTAGCTATAGTTGATTATTTTTGAGTTTTTGACAGTAAATGCTTCATAAAGAGAACTGATGAAAAACTAGGTAAGTTTGAATCTCAAGTAGATGAAGGTATATTTATTGGTTATTCTTAAAAATTAAATCTTATAAATGTTATAATAAAAGAACCAAGAAAATATTTGAAAGTGCAAGTGTCAGGATAAAAGGAGATGGAACACAAAGAATAAATGATCCAGTAGACATTCCTAATATCATTGAAGAGGAAGATTTTGAAAAATCAAATGAAGATGAGAAGAAAGAAAAAAAAGGACACCAAAACCCCATCCAAATATGTTCAGAGAAATCAGAATGAAAGTGATATCATTGAAGACATAAATGAAGGAATTCAAACCAGAAGAATGATGGTAGGCGAATTTGAGCAAGTTAATTTCTCTTTGTTATCAAAAATTCAGCCTAGAACTTTTTTAGAAGCTAGACATGATAAACATTGGGTTAAGGAAATGGATGAAGAATTAACTAAGATAGAAAATAATGATACTTGGGAGTTAGTGCCTAGACCAAAAGATCACAATGTGATTGGAACAAAATGGGTTTACATAAATAAGTTGAATGAAAATGGAGGAAGTGACCAGGAATAAAGTAAGATTATTATGTAAAGGATATGCTCAGATTCAGTGAATATATTTTAAAAAAACTTTTGCACCAGTGGCAAGGCTAGAGGCTATTAGAATGTTTCTTGCATACATAGTGTTTAAAAATTTCAAAGTATTTTAGATGGATGTCAAATCTACCTTCCTAAATGAGAATCTAGAAGAAGAGGTCTACATTTAATAGCCTAAGGGATTTCTTCTCTCAAATGATAGTATCCATGTATGTAGATTGAAGAAAGCACTGTATGGATTGAAACAAGATCCTAGATCCTAGTATGAAAGACTTGATAAATTCATATAGGATAAATGTTTCAAGAGAGGATATATTGAAAATAATCTCTACATCAAAATAGAAGGTGATCATTAGTTGATTATTATGGTATATGTTGATGACATAATATTTGGAGGTAACAATGAAAAGATGACAATTTTTTTTTGAGAATATGAAAAAAGAATTTGAGATTTATATGCTTGGAGAATTGTAATTTTTCTTAGGTTTGAAATTTTTTTAGTTAGATAAAATAATTTTCATATCTCAAAGCAAATATTCTAAATAAATGTTGAAAAAGTTTAGTTTTGAGGATTGTGCACTAGTTGGTACACCAATGGGTATAGGGAAAAATTTGAGTAAGGATGAATATTCACTTTTTATAGATCAATATTTGTATATATCTATGATTGGTATTCTTTTATATTTGATAGCATCAAAGATAGACATTATGCATGTAGTAGGCATGGTTGCGAGATTTGGACAGCCCCAAAGGAGAGTCATATTTAGCTGGTGAAGAGAATATTTAAATATATCAAGGGGACATTAAATTATGGATTGTGGTATCCCAAAGGTAGATATTTTACTTTGGTTGATTATAAATATTTAGATTGGGTAGGTTTCATGGATGATATAAAGAGTACAAGTGGAGGAGCTTTCTTCATTGGTGATATCTTAGTATCATGGCTAAGCAAAAAGTAGATTTTAGTATCACTTTCTAAAACTAAAGTAGAATATATTATAGTGGTATTTTTTTGTACTAAAGTGATTTGGATGAAGCAAAGTTTTGAAGATATCAAGGTAAAATATGATGAACCTATTTCTATTTTTTGTGACAACGCAAGTGCTATTAATATTTCTAAGAATCCAGTAATCTATTTAAGAACAAAACATATACCTATTAGAAATCACTTCTTAAGAGAGCAAGTTATAGATCAACAGGTTAAGATAGAATATATTGTAGATATTTTCACAAAGGCACTACCAAAGGATATATTTGAGTATCTGTGAGATAAGTTGGGAGTAATTTCTTTTACTTCTTGCCATCAAGGCTCAACATCATTTGAGGGGGAGCTAATTGTTAGATATAAGATAGGCCTTTTTCCATTGATATCAAAGGGGGAGAAGAAAAAAAATAGGTATAGGTATAAACATAGGTACAAAAACAAGTATAGGTTGCTACAGTAAGGGGGAGTTACTATATGTTTTTCAGATGGTAGTATGTGTAGGTAGGCATGTGTAGTATAGGTTTTAGGATGTGGTAGTTTTAGTTTTAGGTTTCCATTAATGACAAAGGGGGAGATTGTTAGAAATATTTTCATTGATGTCAAAGGTCTAGCATTGGTGATAAAGGCCCAATAGTATTTAATAGTGTTTTTAATATTCATATCTTGGATTGTGTGTTAATATTTATTTAATATTAACAAATATATTTTTTGTTGCATAAAAGTCAAAAGAGGGCCCATGGAGAAGTCAAAGAGTATGGGGTAAAGACAAAAGAGGAATAGGATGAATTTTCCAATGAAGAGTCATCTTGAGGAATTCCATGAGTCACAAAGTGAAGACAAAAGAGGGTATAGCACTTTTTTCCATGAAGAGTCACCTTAAGGAATCTGAAAGGTCATTAAGATAAAGACAAAAGAGGAAAGGATGCATTTGCTTATGAAGGGTAACCATGTGAATTTTTAAATGGAAGGATACGAAGGGTCATGCAAGTTTGGCACCATTTTTTATGAGGATTGAAGGGTCAAAAAGGGTGAATTCCAAAGGTCATTTGGAAAGATATAAATAAAGGCTTGAGAAGCCATTTTTAATATGCAAGAGAGTGCATGGTTATGTAAATATTTTATATAAGAAAAGAGGACATAAAATTATGAGATATTATAGATTTATATCATTTGTTGAGTAAGCAACATTGAGAGATAGTTGTGTTTTATACACAAGAGGGGTTGTTGTTCCTATGGGTTGGTGCTCACAAATAGTTATTGTGTTGGTGCTCAGTAAAGTGGTTGGTGCTCCTATAATTTAGTGCTTAATAATTTTATAATTTGAGTTGGTGCTCATTCATATACTTGAGATTATTCTACATGGTTTTTCCCACTTTGGGTTTCCACATAAAAATTTGGTCTCTCTCTCTCTCTCTCTCTCTCTCTCTCTCTCTCTCTCTCTCTCTCTCTCTCTCTCTCTCTCTCTCTCTCTCTCTCTCTCTCTCTCTCTCTCTCTCTCTCTCTCTCTCATGTGGTGCATGTTATTATTTCAATTTTATTTCATATCTTGAATGTGTGATTAAGTGGTTAAAGAAAAGAAATTAAATTAAGTAAAATATATATAATATATTGATTCACCCCCCACCCTCTTAATATATCTCATGCTTAACAAAATTGATCATTGACTAATTGACTCTAAACCACATTTTAGATTTACTATTCAATTCTCCATGATTGTGATACTTATCACTAATATGTTTACTCAGAGGAGCCTTTGACATGTTGACTTTATTGTGCCTTGTTGGATCTTCAAAATGCAATTAATCAATAACCTTTTATCTTTGAGAGTTGATATAGCTTTACCTTTTTGTAGATTTTAATATGTATGGGAACCATCTCAATATGCTTGGAAGGCTAACTTTCCACCTTCATATATTTTGCTTTGGTCATCCACCTATGCTAAAATTCAGACCATATAGACTAGGCATGAAAATTAACAAACCCATATGCTCATTTATTCCTAAATACATTTCACATGGATGACATAATTCCATAAATTTTATCGCTCAAATTATTATGCCACAGAGCTAGCTATGCTTAGAACTTGCCTAGAAGGCCAACTTTGTTCTTGCATAACTCTCGTCACACTTAGTCACATAACCTAAAATTTAGTGCATAAGATCCTCTTATATAAGGGATTTCATAAATACATATATTTTATCCTAAATCCTTCATACATGAAAGATATGAAATAATCAAAAGGCCTTCTTGGATTTTTCTTGCAACCTATGAATTTGTCTAAGTGTGGGAAAACACTGTCAAAATGCCTAGGAGCCCAAATTTAATCATGCATATCTTTTTTCATGCTACATCATGTGACCTAAGATTTAGTGAATATAAACTAGGGGAAAAAATGAATAAACCCATATGGTCATTTTGTCCTAACACCTCTATGTGTGTAAATGTTGAAGTCATCAATATGCTTACTTGGCTCTATTAGCCCTTTTGCAAATTTGGCTAAGTATAGAAACTTGGTGAATTTTGTCTGAGTAGACAAATTTTCATCCTCATATATTATACCACATTTTAATTCATGCTTCCTATATGGCACATAATAACTAGGTACTAATGTGATCACAACCATATGACCAACTTCCCCAGACTCATCCACATGTGGCAATGTTGACATCAACAAACTACCTATTCAAATTTTCCTATCATAAACCCAAAATATCTAAATGAAAAAAATAAAAAAATAGATGAATTATAATTATGCACATAATCACTTAAATCATCCTTGACCTCTGATAGGATCCCTTCCATATCCTCTAATCACCATATTCAGCCCTGAGCATCAATGACATCCATAATGCCAATGATATCCCTTCGACATCAATGACATGCTCTCAATGTCCCTTTTGACATCAATGATAATAATATTACAAACCAAAAAAACATTAAAATAATTTGATTGGATTTACCTTATATCAAAAATTGAAGATTTGTATTTTGAATTAAAGTTATGCATTAAAACAAACATGACAATATTTTGATTTGGCTTACCTTCAAAAAAAATGAAGATGCATTTTTATTAACTTTATTATAGGTTAAAAATATTATTTTATAATTATTTAAGATGTTTAATATGTTTTTAGCTGAACATAAGGTTAAATTAATAATAATATTATATAGAAATATCTCAACTTTGCATAGACCTATGCAATGGTAATTGTGTGAAATATGGGAACCATAAAAGGCATTTTTCACAACATTAGTTATTTAAAATGTTACATATATTTATTGTAGAAAAAATAATTATTATACAAACTTGCATGGACATTATTATGAAAATGTTTCAAAGTTTTCAGTATGAGGTAATGATGAAAGAGTTACAAAGGATATTATGTGTAGTTTCATTTCACTCTATAAGCTTGCAAAGTGTGGTGTAATGGTTAAGTTACAATAAGTTAATACAACATATTAAGTAATGAAACTTATCTTAAGTAATTTCATATAATTTTTTAACTATACCTTTCATATTATATAAATACTATCAACATCATGGTGACATTCTGATACAGACCTATTGAGGAGTGTTATATGTTTATCAATTTGCTCAATAGTTAGTGAATGTTTATTCACATAATTTAAAAACATTAAAAAGTGAGTGATTAATAAAGGCATGTCATTCAAAATAAATGTAGGTTTAACAAAGGTTTTTAAATGTTAAATACACACAACTAAGTGTGCGCATTTTAATATATAGTAAAGTGTTTTATGAAGGTTATATAATCTTGATACTTGATTTAGCATTGTAAGATGATCTATTTTATATTATAATAAATAAGGTTATTTCACTAGGTTAATTTTACCTCAAAGGGGTTTATTTGGTGAAATTGTGCATATTTGTGTGTTTTTATTTTTCTTTGACTATCTAAGGTTCACATAATAAATATCTCCTTTTTATTAATTTATTATGCACATGTTATTTACCCAACATTTGATATCAGGGGTTGGTTTTAAAATTTTAGAAGTTGGAATAACCTATAAACAAGAGTCTCCTTGAATTGGGAGTTACATAAAAGAATATTGTATAAAGAAAATGCCCTGAAGCACAATAATATAAATTAAGAAATTTAATGGTCATAATTATGAGTTATAGAAACTCAATATGGATGATATGTTAGTAGATATATATTAATATATTATTATAATAGACACAAAACCCATAGGAGTGAAATCATAAGAATGTGAAAATTATTTTTATGGATTATATAATATCTTAGTCTTGTACACATGGAAAACTTAGAGCTTGGTTATTCTTCTCAATTTTAGAAAGTTCCCTCTTTCAAAGGTCTCACATCTACTCTATCTTGTACCCATTGGTATATTTATTGGTTTGACCAGTCTTATATTAATTACCTATACCTTTTATCATTCCCATAGTTTTTCAATTTTACTTATCTTCCAATTTGTGAGTTTCTACCTACTTTCTTATTCCATGGACATTAGCATCTCAAGTAGACACTTACATCGATGCAAGTGTCTAGTGCCCTAAATTCATATAATATAAAAATAAAATTTATCCTAATGTTCAATATAGGTTTTTTACTATAATTATTTTATGAAAAGAACTGATAAAAATAAAATATCAACCCTCATTCATACCTCACCTAATGTACACCTAGAAATACCTAAGATAGATTATCAAAGCATTCAATCAAGAATTTGATAAATAAAAGCTTACCTATTTTATCTTATTTCCATATTAGTCATATGGAAAACACATACACAAGTTTGAATTACTAAAGGAGTAGCCTAAGATCCTGATTTGCAAAGTTAAAATCTAGGTCATTATTGTACTTATTTTATGTAAAGTACATGATTAAAACATAAGACAATACATAAGGGGAACTACATCAATATAAGGCCCTATTTAGAGTATTATATATGTATGAAACACTCTTTGATAAAAAATTCTTTGGGGTCAACTAGACTCTGTGTGCCTAGTAACCCAGTTTTACCCAATGTCACTATAAACATGATGAACTAGGGTTTTGAAATTTCATCAGGAGTGATAGTCCATGACCTAGATCTAAATATATTGAAGAGAAGGCAAAGAAAAAAAATGAATCATCTAGGTGGGTGAATCCTCTTCCATTAGGTATTATATACAAGACATGTGTTAGGTTTAGACAATAGTGTTGATGTAACTGCCCAAGGCTAATACTAGTGTCTGTAACTTTAGAAACACCCAATCTAGAATCTAACAACTATTATAGAATGTTATTCTAGTATAATTTATACCTAATATAGATCCAAAATTGTGTTAGCATCATGACTAGATAAATATGTTTTTTTTCTTTTCCATCTCCATATCTAGCATAGTTGTACTTACTATTTTCAGCCTATCTCAGTTTAATGAATTAATCATATTTTATACCTAAGTTTAACATCTAATTCACCTGCTATAAAGATAGTTTATCACCCTTGTACCTTAGGCTATGAATTATATAATAGGAATCCAAAATGAGTTAGATCATTCATTAGTTAAGTAAAACCCAAATAAGCATAAGAAAACATAACTCACTAAGACAACTCTATCATGGGGTTTTGAAAATTAAATATAAGAACTATAGAAAGAAGGAATACAACTATCACCTTCCCAAGAGCATCCTTCCTCCAAATGTGGCTAAAAAACTTGATCTTACCCTAATTTGGTGCTCCAAGTCTTTGTCAATGATGACTAGCTTACTCCTCTATCATCTCTCAGTGCACCAATGAACTAAGCTCATGAAATTGATCAATGCATGTCAATATTTGAAACTATTCTATTAATAATTTAGCATAATAACCTTACAAAAAAATATCTTAAAGGAATGAATGAGGACCCTTGTATTTATTATTTTTTGGAAATGATCAGAATTAACCATGACCATCCATCTTGAGATCAATATGTGTGTCCATGAATCAATTCAATTTTAGAGGCTCAATCTATAAATATCCCCATTAATATTTGGAAGAAAGAGGAATTAATGAGGCATGGTAGGAGTTAAACCTAATATTTGTTTCATTTATGGCTTATGGATACCACCTCATTGATGATGATAGTAGATGATGTAGATATTATAAATGAATTTACAACTAATATATGTTTAATAACTTCCCTGGATTTTCCATTTAAGACCTTGATTTTGTTTAATTTTATTAAGTGAGCTTAATTAAATTATATATAATTCTTTGGAAATTAGTTTCTTAATTAATCAAATTGGTCAAAATTTCAAGTTACTGAGTTGTAATTTGACTAAAATATAATTAAAAGAAGGTGTCAGTTGAGTATCGAGAAACACCACATTTAGGACATTGTTGACATGAAATGACACATGCACGTGTTGTGTGCTTTTAAATTAGAAAAAATTAGTGGTTTATAGCATCATTTTATGTGGTCATAATTTGACTCAAAATGATTTGAGAAAACATAATAATCACATAAAATGCATTACCCTATTCAAAGATATACTACCCTAAATTGACACTTGTATATGAAAAGCTCAAATCATTTAGCATGTTTTAGTGATTTTGGCCCAGATTATACATTATCATAGAATTTTGTGTAAGATTGATAATTAGGCATAATAATGATAGACATTAGATGTCTACATTTTACCCCTATTTGGGAATGTGTGTTGAGACATTTATTTAAAATAAAATCTTTTCAAATAATGAAAGAGTTTTTAATAAGTTGGAAGTAAATGACCCATGATCCCCCCTCGAGAGGACATAAAAGAATGAAAGAGAGGGATGAACTCTTGAAAAGAGAGAAAGAGTGAGATTAAGAAATGGATGATAATATATCCATATGAGTTAATGATTGCATGTATTGATTCCCAATGATCAAAATATAATATAATATAATATAATGGGCCTTAAATTAGGGGGAAGTGGGAAGAATGTAATCACAAAATATAAGCGACATGTTTGGACACATACAAAAGAGGATGAAAGCTACTAGCTTATGGAATGATTGATCCTGAGACAATTTTCACACTTTGAAATTGCCATAATAAGGGAAAAAGTTGTAGAGCTTAGAATTATATGAAAAATGAGATTATTACTCTAGAGAAAGGAAATAATAATGTGCCCCAATAGAGCAAATTTATCAGTTGATAAACTGATTTTACCCTAGTAGGGTCAATTTTGATCATTGATAAGGAATTTTTCCTCAGTAGGGTGAATTGGATTGGTGATTGGTCCAAATATTGTGCCCTAATATTGAAATTGGTTATCATAGCTCAATGATATAACCTAGTGCATAGATTAAATATGAGAGGGCATAAATACAAATGTGAGGGTCTAATGACTAAAGTAGCCATAAAAAACTAGGCATATAAGGAGGTATAAAGTGATGAAATAGATGATTGGAAGAATGAAGGTGGCCAATATAACCCAAGATATGTCATGTATCCAAGCATTACCTACATAATCTATATGGACCTCAGGCCAATGTAGTTCACCCAAAAGTGGGAGAAAATGGAATGAGGAATGAAGAATAGAAAAAAGAGGGACCACTATTTAATTAGAATCACAATATATGCTAGGAGATGAATGTATTATATAGATTTTAATGTTTTAGATTAAGGTAAAAGCAGGTTTTGAAGGGGCCCCGAAACCCTATTACAGAAGCAATAAAGATAAAACATTTACAAGCACCAGGAGAAGCACTCCTGAATCCTACTAAGAAGTAGCAACAACCTTTGGTTAAACAAGGACGGCCTCAATATTCAATTACATCCAGCCTTCTAATTTCCAAAAAATAGTTTAATAGCTATTTTTTTGGGGTAAAATCTAGAATTGTTGCCTGCCTTCCATCAGCTATATTCTTCTTGCTTTCTAGCTCTCTAATTTTTCTTATGGGTTTTCTTCCAGGTTTGTCTGGACAGCCAACATCCACTTTCACTTTTGAATTCTGCTCTTCTCTTTTTCCAAATTTATCCAAAATATAAGCGCTATTTTTCACCTTCATTTGCTGGTCTTTTTTGCTGCTTCTGGTTTCTATTCCTTTCGTATTTGTCTTCTTTTCAGCCCTTTTCCTTTGGTTTGGAGAATGCTTTAAATTTTCTCCTTTAACATTCGCAGGAAGCTCTTCCAAAGGCAATTCATTATCAACCTGATTCTTTTTTGGCTGAGAAAGAAGAGGAACTCTCTCCTTTAAATTATTTCCTATATCAGCCAAGATTTCTCCTTCCTCCAGCACTACTTTGCCTTCTGCCTCTCTCTGTAGATCCTCTACCCTTTGGTATAGAATGATTTCCTTTGATAAATCTATCAAACCTTCTTTGCTATGTGTGGGTACTGTGGTTTTTGATTGCCTTCCCTTCCCTTCTATCTCAGAGTTTTCTATATCTCCCCAACTGTCTTCTATCTTTTGATAGCCAACAATTTGTTTAGTTAAATCTATCAACTCATCTTTCCTATGTTCAGGATTTGTGGTTTCTGGTTGCAGCCCATATCCTTCTTGCTCAGAATTTTCTTTCTCCACCATAGCCTCTTCATCTGCATTTGATTGTGGTTCTTTTGATTCTTCAATAGGGATCTCTTTCTCCTCCTCAGCATGCAGAACTTTAATATCTTCATTCTTCCTTAGTTCTTTTTTATTGTTTTCTTTAGTTATCCATACTTTCTTGTGCTAAACCTTGTTCTTTCTTTCATCCAAAACACTGCTTGAATAATATTTCCTTTTGTAGGGACAGTTTCTGGCCCAGTGCCCCTATTTTTTACAAACATAGCAGGAATTGGGCAAATCTTCAAACACAAATCTTTGAGTTTTTTTACCATACTTTGAAATTAAATCCATTTTTTCTGGGAGGTTGTTCAAATCTGCAACTTTAACATAAAGTCTGGCATGTTGAAGTTTGGATCTGGTTACTGTTGCATTGTCCAATGCCACAAGTTCACCAAAAGCACTGGCTATACCTCTAAAAATGTCCTCATGCCAGAATTCTAAGGGAAGTCCAGGAAGTCTTACCCAAATGGGAGTTGTTAAGAAGAAGGAATCTGATAAGTCCATATTGGGCTCCCATTTTTTAATAGTTAAAGAGCACTTGCCAAAAGACCATGGTCCTCCACACAAAACCTTGTTCATATCCTCTTTATAGTTGAAATTAAACAGAAAGAAGCCATTCAACATTGGAGCTATTTCAACATCTCCTCGAATAACCCATTTCCTTTTAACCATTTTGGAAAGGGATTCTAAATCTGGTCTTGCCCCTAAAAATTTACCAACTAAGGTGGATTCCAATGAAGACACAGAAAAATCTATTAAAGGATCAGGGATAGATGCTTGGAACTCACCTT